>CM068306.1:64551398-64586398 GCA_034768735.1 Schistosoma mekongi | reverse complement strand
CAATCGAATCTTACGTGACTTATCACATTACACTACTTACAAGTAACTATGATTTAGCGTTATATTTTTCACTATTGATATTTTATACAGTGACTCCAATAATCAATGATTATCACTATTATTCATACATTGATAATAATAAACTAACCTCTTTTTTCTCGGTATATGTACTGAAGGAAAATTGTCTCCTAGTGTGTTAATTACCTTAAATGTAAGTTTATTCAGGTGGAATTAGGACAAATTGTTTAATCAAGGATTTGTAAAGTGAACTAACAGAAACTGATACAAAATGTATCCCAAAGCAATGATGTAGAAATCAGTCTAAAATATTTGTTAATTCTTTTTTGTAATCTCAACGAATCTATTACATTTTATGTGAAACAATCCAGGTCAACAATTTTCTTTCTTAATATATTTTCAGTATTAGAATCAATAAATAAAACATTAATACAACCTATAATGTCACACTGGTTTTATTGACTGAGACATTTTAGTATTACGGAAATATTACTTATTTAATGGTATAGATAATGAGTATTATTTGTTTACTTACCGATAAAGTGTACAGGGATATTGTAATCAAAATTGGGAAGTGATGTAATTTCTGAAAATCGACTGACTTTCAAAATAAACTCATTTAATGATTCCTTATTAAAACAATCTAAAAGTTTGATAACTTTTATCTGTAATGTTTTATTGCATTTCATTTGTACTCGAGGATCTTTTGTCTATTGAATAAACGAAAAAGCAACAATAAGAGAATCAACAGATTTAGCTAAATTTACTTCGTTAAAATCAGAACCTTTACTATCTTAGGTATAAATAAACGAGGAAAACAAATAGGTTAGAAATGTAAGCAGTAGGATGCCAACTCTGTGGTCTAAAGATTAAATGCTAGCCACAAGTAGTATGAACTAATGATGGTGTAGTGGATTTTTATCATTGAGAAATCCATTACTAAGACAAAATGGATGTTATGTGCTTCATTGTTTGGAACGTTCGCATGATTAAACTTAGTCAATTATAAAACCCGAATTAGGCATATTGTTTGAATTAAATGTTTTGGGTTACGAGCTTGATTGTATTAAACTGAAGTGTATTCATATTTTATACGCGTCCATTTCCTTTCTGATCTAGTTATTAATAAAATGAAATGTTAACGCTTCTTGATATTCTTTATGAATAGGCATGATAGAGTATCACAAATGAATAAATGAAGATTAAACTGACATTTTCCTTAGTTTATTTTTCTGCTAAAAGTCAAAATAAAGAGGAATTTCATCCTCCATTTCCTACCGTTTTTTTATTGTTTATGTTCAATTGTTTCCTGTAATAAAGATTTCAATAACAATCAATCATACAGTTACATTGGATTTTGAACTCGAACAAGGCATACTTCCATTTTTCCACCTATTGTCTATTTAGAACTTTTATGATTATGAGTATTAAACAGTTACTGGAAGATTAGATGGTAATTAGATGGTTCAGGTGAATGAACGCTTGATACTGACTTTTAACGTCTTCTTGATCTCTAGATACCTCTTACGTTTGTACTACAAACAGGAGCAAAAATGCCGCGGATTATGAAGAGGTTTACATCAAAAGTATATCTTTCTTAGGGAGACGTGGACATTAATACTTGACGTAATTGATAATCGTTGGACCAAAATATGACACATCGTTTTGTTGGGGATTTTAAAGGGACGACACGTTTATGAAGTATCTAAATGGTTTCTCATCGCCTGAAAGCTTTTACAAGGACTTCTCTAAAGTTCATGAAGTGAATATTATTTAAGTTGTATGGTGGTATGACAGCGTGTTATTCTTCTTAATAACATGCAATCCGTTTCTTTTATATTTTCAATTTTGATAACTTTACGACTTTCATCTTGAAACATAAAGGATAGGAAGGTTGTTAGTCATTAGATTTTAAGCTGTAGGTATGTCTCAAATAATTCACTCTGATAATCATTATGTACATATTCAGATGAACCTGGAGCAGATTATATGCTCACATCCTAAGAATTTATGTTGAAACTTTACATTTGACTGGAACACAATTCAAGTCGAATATTTATGGAACCGATTAAGAAGGGCGTAGGCTTATATACACATCCTACATTTAATCAGAAATTTCCTATGCCTCCACCCTACTTTTCTAAGTAATCTAATAATATTACTAACGAAAATATTGACTTTAGTATACATGATACTCAATAAGATACAACAAAAGTGTATTCAATTAACTTACCGTAAATGAACTTCAAGAAATACTTAGTCTCGCATATCCGAATTCTACATACGTATTATGTACAGTATTTGAACTTTTCATGTGATTCATATCAGATTAGAGTTTGTAAAAATAAGTTAGGATTTAGGAAAAGGAAGATTTCAAATGAACTCTACACAAAACGTGATGACCTATTACCAAAAATTATTTATTTTGTCATGAATTATTTAGTTCGGAGTAGAACTATATTTTAATGACAAACTAATCAGATTAAAGACAGCGTTTATTAAGTTTATGTGCTAAGTTCAAAATATGATATAAAGATACTGTACCTTATCAAGAAAAAAGCAATAACTATCAATGATAAATCTTTTAAGAAATGGTTAAAATTGGTAAATATGTCAAGACTAATAGAAGTAGATCATCAAGGACTGATTGTCTCTTCTGTAGTTTTGTTATTGTCATTTGTTAATTAGAGCCGACTGCTAGTAGTTAGATTATAGAAAAGATTGGATAACTCTGGTTTTATGGAGACATTCTAAATAGGATAGTATCTGTTGTTCATTCATGATATCTTAACACCGCAGCCACAATGATAAAGTTAAAATAAACAGATCCATTGAGAACTACAAAGTACCAAAGTAATCACGAATTCATTGGGCTGTTCTAGCTCGAGTAGATAATTAACTGTTTACAACCTTAAGACGATTTACCTTCTACTAAAAAACCAGATTAGAACTCATAAAAGCACATACGGAAGTCTAGTCGAAAGTCTTTTGATGTAATCTGTTTAATCAATCGATTCTTATCCTTTGTTTATTTTCAAGTTAAGCGACTTACAGAACGTAGTATTTAGAGATCCTTAAATTGTTGATCTTCAGTGATATACATTTGAAATTTAGATGCAAACTTATGAGATTCCCGTATTACAGATTATGGACATTAATAACTAGGTCTGTGAAAGTATTAGTATAGTATAGTATAATATAGTTTATTCACTGGTTTTATTTATAAACCTGACAGCTTCCAACAGCTTGCAAGTATTCACGTAGGATGTAATGACAAGTTTAAATTTGATTATCCAATTGAATACATTTAGATCACTAAACTCGGACCTCTTCTAAACACTAAACACATATACCACTTACGATTACTGCAACCTTAGACATTAATAATGACCTCCAATTGATAATGAAAGTACAGTTATGTGTAAAATTAATCTGAACTTTAGTGAAAAAACTGTTTAATGCATACGTATGTACGAATAAATTATCATCTAAACATATCAATGTATTTGGAAATTTGAAGGTATTTATCTACAATCTGTTTGGATAAAGTTTGTCTGTTCCTTGAAGTTATCAATTGTCAGTTCGGCACTTCGATAATCTTCATATTCTATCAAATTAATAGAGTTATCATAACACTGAATTTTTTGATCAGCTGGCTAGCTAGAACATTTACAACGATGCATTAATTATCTATACTGCAGAAGACTACCAATGTAACTTCTGTTAGTCACTTTTCTCTAGTAAATGCTTCACTTAACAAAGACATAAGACATTTTATCGGATCTGAGGCTTGATGAATCATAGGGTGAAAATAATGAGCAACAATGCAACCCATATCTTATCCATTTAGCAATCGAATCAACATTCTATGCAATTACTTAATCAAAGTTCAATGTAACACGGGCATTTACATTTGGTAATTTAATGAAACAATTCATATATTAGGTCTCCAATTCACTCAAAAGCCATACTTGTTTGGATAATTTCTATTCTCCCCATTTACTACAGAACTTTATCAGAACATAAGAGCTCTTGGAAAAACAGTCATAATTTAGTTTAAACACGTAGCAGATTTGCATTAGTAATGAATTAAATTTATCCTTTGAGCAGGCTAGGTAGATAATATGATACGTACATAATAGAAGATGGTGTATTTTACCTTCGTGTTGGCATAATTTTGTGTCAATGTGCAGAAAAATTGTGCAACTGTATGACTAGAACAAAATATTCTAGATTATGATATCAACTTTTAAATTTAGCATTCCATCCTGTTCAATAAATATGTACCGTTAAACTTACCCAATAGAGATTTTGTACATTCTCTAGGTTTTGTGAACAAACAAAAATCAAGTTATCCCCGTCATTGACATATATTTCATTATGATTTCCTTTAAATCTAAATGTAACATAATAAAATCATGAAAGAATAACTAGGTGGAACTAAATTGCATTACGTGTACTGCTTAAAATATGAAAGTAATGAAAACATTTTATTAGAGAAAATAATATTCCTCTACATTTTTAATAAGCATGTTTTTGTAAAAATTACAGAGTAGGTTGAAAGTTATAAACACTTCCTTTGTAGCTTGTGTAATACTATGGCATAAGTCTTAACAGTAGTAAAAGGCACTCGTTTCTTCAACTGACTACCAAACTGCATGGCTATCTATAAAGAATGCAAGTCGGTCAATAGCCAGAGTACTAGACACTTGACACCAGAGAAATCATCTTTTAAGACTGTTAGCAAGGGTTAAAGAACTTAGTTGTTTGTATTCGTCAAAGACTGACAGTGGTTGAGTACCACTGAAAACCATGGAACACTGGACAGCTGTTTTGTCCTAGTATGGGACACTTCAGTGATGTGCACCCTTATAATTCCTCCAGGAAACTGAACATAAGGCCTTCAGATTGACAAACGTTGAAACCTATGTAACACCAGGCCGACGTCCAACGGTCGAATCTTCACTTCCATCAATTTGGGATATATATATATGCATAGCGAGAAGTCGTGACTGGTGGAGTTCAGACATATAGGAAGATAGTAAATACCAGTGACGGTATTTGATCTTACCATTATATTGCAAGTTGATCAAAGCGACACTCCCAACAATGGATGCCGAATGGCCTATTATTGCAGACGGTTTACAGTCCCCCAAATTGAAGACCATGAGTTTTACAGTGCACACTTTGAAGAGTCACATACTAGGACACAACAGCTGTTCAATTCTCCCTATGTTTTAGTGATACCATACCAACATTAATCTGTGACGAACAACTAAGCCATTAATATGTGCGCACATCGAACAAACTGTCAAACCTCTTATTTTAAAATAATCTTAAGATCCCTTCCAATTTTAAAAGCTGTCAGTTTCAGTTATTCTCTTATTCTTCGTTTTATTCACATTCAATCGAGTGAGATTTCTTTATATTCCTACAATAAATTAGCACTCCTTATTATCTCTATGATTATTATGTAACCCGTATCCGACACTCAGAAACCCATTAGTAACACGTTAACGT
This sequence comes from Schistosoma mekongi, assembly GCA_034768735.1. NCBI lineage: Eukaryota > Metazoa > Platyhelminthes > Trematoda > Strigeidida > Schistosomatidae > Schistosoma > Schistosoma mekongi. The sequence continues at coordinate 64,580,860 of CM068306.1, read as the reverse complement.
AGCACCTCTCAGTATTAGAATAAACTAGGACGTAAAAAATTAATTTCTGCTGAAAATGTACAGATGTGCATGAATGACTTCGCTGAAAATAAAATATTTATCATAGAACTGTATTCATTCATTTTTGTAAGGCAATCGGTATCTCTCGTGGTTTTATAGTAAATTTGTATGTTAATATCATTCATAATATGTTGATTTATATAGTAACATGCTAACAAATATGAGAATAATTTATGATTAGTAAACTTAATCGAATGGATCACATCTGTTTAAATTGAATATTTTGTCATGTAAAACGGTATTTATGGTTAGTTGAAAGTTCGTAATATTTGCATATATTTAACTCATTTTTCTATTTAGTCAAATATAATCTACATCATAATCATTAAACTACAATATGCATATAGTTACTATTGTAACTTTGATCCTTTAGTGTTAATTGTTGATATAATTCTAGACAAGAAATCAAATACCATTCATTATTTCTGAGTTAATTCGACCTTGGAGAAACCCGATTTACATATACCTGCTAAACAATTAGTGATGCTTTTTCTAAGTGCAGCTTCTACTCCGAACGCATCCTTTGAAGTCGTTACTGCCATTTTTTTCTTTCCTTTGTTAAATGGCTGTAATTATTTTCTATTTTAGTACTTATTACAATAATTTGATCATTTTAGAGACGAATCAAGTTGAATTTACATTGACTACAGCTTCAAACAGGATTTAATTCGGTAATTTTGCTCAGTGTTTGAATAAGATGATTAAACTGTGAAGCAAAACTGTCGAATCCAATATCAAATAGCGATATTCAGATTTCGTGGCCTTAGAAAACGCTAATGATTCTAACGCTATGCTCAAGCTGAAAACGTGACCATGGTTAGGGTTATCTAGATTATTTTCATTGTTCATTGTGTATTGTATCTAAAATTTATGCATTTTCCAGTTCATCTAATTGATAAGTATTATGTACTCAAATGCAACCTATTCTAAAAACTTTATTTTCAAATCCTAACTTTTACTAAACTTTTGTTTTCCAACCCAAATTTCGAGTTGCTCCACCCTGGCAAGTTCATAGAAGATATTTAAGGAAGGCTTCAGACAGTTAAAGGAATCTTTAATAAAAATAGTACACAAAGATTTATCACTCTTTTAGTGAGTGGACAGATTAGTTGCTCAGAGTACAACATATACATTGAACACTAGAAAGGTTAGGACTATTATTTAGGTCGTATTATTATCTTACGATAGTTATAACTATGACCCGTAGTTTGTCCAATTCTTTTCCTACCTTTTTTACTAACTGAAGTATTAATGCGTATGTTATATCTTCCTTTCAGTAATGTTAATATTCATCTCCCATTTTATTACTAATTGTAACTGCCATGCTACATCTATCCTAACTTTGGCTTCACACTGTCTCTAACTCTTCAATATTAACGAAGTGTTCGAATAAGTTTACTGCAACCAGAATAAATTCTCCTCTGTCTATTGAGTAGCATTACATTTTTATTGTAATGTGACTTCAACTTTAATAGTATTTAAGGACAGAATATTTAATTTCTCATGTACTTCAAGGAGGAAATGAACCTAAAACCTGTATGATATAAAACAGTTTACAATGCTGTAAAAGTGAAGGATAGCTATTCGAGAGTATTTAGTGTGTGAACACTTCATTCTCTAAAAGATAATATGTATTGATTACAAAGTGAATAAAAGGATAATGAAGCCACTTCGCAAATACCTTTAAGTATGCAGTGTCTTTTCAGACGTAATTTTATTCAATGAAAGAACAGTGACATACGTTTTAAACCAGTAGTGAATATTTGAAACAGAATGCCACCTTTCAGGGATCTTTGCTAACATCTGTAGTGTATTTAATCAACCTCAACATTGAAATTAGTCTGGGTACTATAATGTTTATCTGAATATAAACACCACGTTAAAGAGATGTTGTGATCTGCTAAGTGCATATTTCAGGTATCAGTGGCTTGATGCGAATAAAGATATTGTGTATATAGTTTCATCTATTGACGTAAATAAGAGTAGTTAGATATCTAAAACTGCTAGGGTTTTCGCGAATTAAATAAACACCTCGATACCTGCTAGCGAACGTATTACAATCGACACAACAACAAGTAAGCTAAGCTATTCACAGAGCCCCAGCCCAGCTAACTAGAGGGAGAAGTCCAAAGTCAGCAGAAGCGAACAATTCCACAGGCAGCCTGGCGAATGGAATGACAATCACACATCTCATGCGTATATATACAAAAAAAGAGAGCGTCCTTGGAATGTTACAAACAGCGTACTAAAATAAACAACGAACCGATAAGATTTAGCGTCCCACTAAATGGGATACACAAACTAAAGGTGAAAGGGGAACTTTTCGGCGCAAAAACGAAAGATTTAAATTTACGCAAATAAATCACAAAAATAACAGGTTTACCAAGAGACTTCTGGGGATCTGACATCCCCAACAAAAACCTTTTGTTGTATTTTAAAAATGAATACCAGAGTAAATGATAAGCAGTTCTTGTATATAAAAAACGAGATATTGGAGACAACAGTCAAGTAGATTGCTAAACTTTAAAAAATATTGTTGAAAAACATCAAACGTACAATCAAGACGAATTATAATTTCCCCTATCACTTTCTCAAGAAAATACTGACAGTGAGTATGGTGGTAATTTTAAATAAATGAAGGTCATTATGTGACGCATTCATAATGGAAAAAAGTTGAAAAAGGCTGTGAAACTGTACGTTGTGCATAGTTATTAGAAAAATTATACCCTCAACGATGTAAGGTCATTTGAATCAGTATTCATATTATTAGACTGATTCACAAAATTCAGCAACCACTAATAACAAGTTGAAATGACTTTTATGCTTTTTGTTTGACTACTTGGCATCACAAAATCTAAAACGTTTCTCCTAGTTGAATTAGTACATAACCACAAGATTAATCCATAGTTCTCAGTTAATAAGAGCACTTAAAATCAACCTATAGTGTGTTGAGTATGTAAACTTTCCAGAGTATTTCACATTTTTACTATTGACAAACGTTTTTATTTGAATAAATAGATGTAAAAGCATTCGGCTGTAGATAGAAACTCATAAGTCATGCCATACATAAAGAGTGACTACTGTATGGCTATACTGACTAAGCTGCATTCGCATCAGAAAACTAAACTGGTCCAAAATATCCCCCCCCTACTAGCTTACCGTGAAATTGCATGTAGTGGTTTTATTATTATATTACTTGAAATGTAGTAAAAGTATCATTTTGACTTTTCATTTACATGTTATGAAACTTCACGCACTTAATTTTTTTAAACAAAATTACAATTGTAATAAACCTGGTCGAAGTGAACGAAACAGATTTCTTTCTTATGGTGTTTTTTTTAGGAAAATCCCCCCCCACTGTCGCTTATATTTAAAGTTAAGATATAGACCAGCGGATTTATAACCTTCTGCGATGAGGAGAATTTTCAGAAATAACATTTTCATGTTTTAGTGCAGGAGCATTAACACTTCTTGTTATCATCAATAAAATGAAATACGTGTTTTTATCATTACAAAGTGGTTGATATGCAAATATCTGATAGGTATGAAGTGGCATTCAATTCCTTTAATATTAATATACTCTTGAATATTGATGGTACCCAGTAACGCAAGCGTTTTACTTTATATAAATGATTATAGTGAGCCTTATATGGTATACGATAAGCAGTGTAAAAAAAACAGGACAAAACACTTGCACACCAAAACAGTTGAATAATGATTGCTGGAAATTCTAACAACAACTTAGTAACTTGAAGATTGAGCTCTTGGCGTATGTCTGATTCATAGCGCAGTCATAAATGCTCAAAGTAAATAAGGATTCTCTTACTAGAACACCTGTCCAGTGCTTCGTAGTTTACACTAGTTGTCTAACTAAAGTCGGTTTGTGATGTAGACCTTAAAAACACATCATACTGACCCAGTCACTTACTTGATCAGTTTCAGTTAGATATATGAAATATTTTTATTTTTACTATTCTTCTGCGCAGAATCGTTTTTCCTTACTCACTATGGATAAACTATGTGTTATTTCACATCAATAAAATGTTAATATCCAGTACTTTAGGGCCAAAATAAATAAGGATTTAATTTCCCAAAGGTATTGGTAACTGCATATTTGTACACTGAAGATTTTACTTCATAAAATTGAAAATTGCAGTTCCCAATGTACAGAAATGTGAAAAGTACATAAGGAATGAGAAAATCAACTTAACGTTTTCTCACACCTCAATAAATATCCAATCAATCAACATTTGGTTTTCATTTGAGTTAACGCTAAATTGTCATTACAGCCAATCACTTTGTAACAGCGTTGGTAGCATATACTTATTTCAGTCCAGCAAGTCTACAGAACATTTTATGGGTAGCTTAAAAGGTATGGCATGGTACAATATCCCACTGGTGATCAGTAACTAACCATAATTTGAACATGGGGCATATTTCACAAGATTGAATGACAGTGATTTCATATTTTGGTGTGAATTACTGTCGAACTAAAAACAAGTACTTCTTGGTTTCCAAAAAGGTTTCCATTAAGCAACAAAGTTTATATAAATCACACTATATGTTATATAGATAAATATCCTACTTATACTTTTGTCATCAGTAACAGACAGGACACGATAAACACCTCAATCAAAAGAAGTATTTATTTCATTGTGTTCATGTCAATATCCATTTACATCAATCATTACTAAAAATGATTACTCGAAACGCCTGAATGTCACTTTTTTCTAAAAGTGTTTTCTATTCAACCGTAAGAAACTGACGTATACTTTACTCATATTTATTATAATAAATGAACATTAAGGTATTCTGTAAGGCATTAACTTAATTCTATTCTAAAACAACAGGTTAGGTAAATTTTGATTCTAAGAAAAATTTATTGGTTACATTATGTTATAATTTTATTCAGATTACGTAAACTTATTTGGATTTGTTTTTTGCAGTAGTACAGTTGAACGATTTTCTAATGTGTACATTAACAAGAACATCATGTTCTTCAAATCAGAATTTAGTAATTAATCACCTGTCCATATTGATTTATATAAAATATGGTATCTTTTGTATAATAGACTATTGATTATCAGATATATTTTGACGTTGATCAAATATTTAGTTTACTTACTTTCCACGTAGGAACATATAGCTTTTAGATTGATTTCAAATTGATTACTATGACCGTTAACTGTATGTACTCAAGCGTACAAATGATAGTGATGTTATGTACTAGAAACTCAAACGAGATGATCGTATTTGTTGGGATATATTTACATCCTTCTCTATCCTTTAAAATAAACAAGAGATGAATATATTGGAATCCATGCATTATCAATACGATACATGGGATGGTTATATCGGCTAAATTGGTGGATAAGTTTCGTTACAGAAGCTGCTAATTCATAAAACAATGTATAAAGTGTTTTTAATAACCAATTATAATATCACTCCATGTTAACTAGAAGTTTGCTGCAATATTATACTACATTATCATCATTTATAATATTCGTTAAAGTTATTGTAGCAAAAATACACTCTGATCTACTCAAAATGATGCCGACATACTGAGTAAAATTTTACATTTCACTCAAACATCTCCACTGGTACCTATAAAGATGACACAGTAGAGAATAGAAAAGTACTAAAGTTAACTTGATAAAAATTCACATTTTAAAACTTACCGTGGATGACTGGCATCCCAATATATGACATGATCTTGATGTTCAGCACAGGTTGATTTAATAAGTATCATAAGAATACATTTTATTAAACAGGCCTCACACATTTACACTTCACTGATGATATCAAATACATTTATGTATGACTAGGATCTTCTTAATACATTCTGAAATAAAATAATTTCACAAAACTTGTAACTATATTTGTTCATTGCAAAATTATTTATGTCTACAAAAATACAAAAACGCGTAAAATGTAATTGGTGGAATTAAATGTCACATTTCATTGGCTAGATGCCAACAATTAAGAAATAAGTAAGAATTTAATTAAATGTAATTAGCACCTTGATATGACTGATACCAACTGGTTTTTTTACAAGAATTCCTTATTTATATTTCGTCAACAATACTAAGTCTATAACGATGAAAATGTTAAGCAGATTCATAAGATTACTGAACTGGTTGTCATCTATATGTTACTACACTAAAGATCTCTTTGGAATTGCTTATCAACCAGACTTTTACATTTGTATTGTAACACATTAAGAAGAATTACTTTATCGTCTAACTGTTATGTTATTGTTATTTAAGCATAAAAGGATATCACTGATAAAAATTGATACTTGTTAATTCTTGGTATACATTGTGCATTTGAAACAAATCAGTGTACATGGAAAAATGCAGGCAAAATACTAACTATATATCTGAAATGACATGAATATGTTGTTGTTTATTACAAATATGTTGTTTGATAGATAAGACTAACCAAACTATATTTAAAGTGTAAATAACTAAAGGATTTGAATTTTACTAGCCACTTACTATCCACTCACATTAAGATTTAACTGTCAGCGTAAATTCTTGTTTCTCATTGCGAAATATTTCCCATGACGTCCACACTTTATGTTATTCTTCAGTTTCTGTGAGAGAAAAGGAAATGTGGGTATAATATTAACACCATCATTTAAGAAAGTGTAATATTTTTATTTCTGTAAGAAAAGTAAGCTGGATTGTATTAATCTAGAATAACTCAATGATCACTTATGAATTTGAGTTTAACAAACTTTTTAATAATAAAAGACAAGATGGTGATTAATTGCAGCTTTGGTAGATGCTTCGGGTGGTGTTATGTTTTCTAAGTTAGATGGTTTATTTACAAAGCTTTCATTGTCCTATTGACCAACATCATCTGAACCTTCAAAATGAAGTACTCACTGATATTGTTTAGAACAATAATTAAAAATTCGTAGTTTAAATATCAATCTTAGGAAATGCAGCACTTTCAAAGGAGAAAAATGATTTGTACTTTTGTAATTTTATACCCATCCAATACTCAAGAGTTGCATTCTTCTTTGTTTCATAAATGTATCGTTAAGCCATGCTATTTAAAATTTTTGTATGACATAATTAACACGATCAACTCAATGAATCATTTTATTAGTCGAATATTTACATGCAATGCAACCCGTTGCCTGAATTACAAGTAATAGAAGTATCATGAGGCAACTGTTTGTGACTTATGTAATCGTTTTTAAACTAACAGAAGTGTTCTACCTGTTATAATGCCCACGTGTAGATACATAGGTGACAGTGAAAAGAAAAAACTGCAAAACTATAATTTACTAACACACTTCTCAGATTTGAAATACGGACTATGGAAATAGTGTTAGAAATTCAGAACATAACTGACAATTAACTTTTATCTTAATCAGAGCCACATTAAATCTGACCGTATCTAAATCTTGAGACATTAAAGATTTTTAAACAAATCTACTGTGGAGCTACACAGTTAAGTTAAAATAATAAAAAATCTGATTGTTGTTAGAACGGTAATTATACGCCGAGTGTATTTTAGGTTATTCAAAGCATGTTCAAATAGTACTTTATAAGTTTCTGTTATTCTCTTTCCATCTCGTCACTAAATTATGAATTCACCAAGATAGTAAACTAACATTCGCTCTTAGAACATTTTCGGACCTAACATATTTGTTAATTACCCATTCTGATTAAATGTAGGTCTGATTGTAGATGCTTAAGCTCGTCAGTATATTTTAAATTCATTGCGGAAATTATTTAAAATCTAATGGTAAAATCATGAAAAACGTTTGGATAGAAACAACACTACAAATTTTAAGACGTTTAGTTATATAATTTAGAATATTAATTTTTTTCTATTGAAATTGCCTTAAGGTAATCAAAAGGTGTTTTAGACCAATTTTAATGTAGAGCAATTAGTTAACTTTATTTTCAACTAGTGTATATAACGGGGAAGGGTTCTATTCACACCGAATATGTTTCTACAGTTTTCCGTTCACAATGAAATCAAGTTAATTTTAATAGTTTAATTACTTGAAATTCAAAGTAACGTTTTTGAAGTATTTATTGTCAAGTTGTATAGGTTTCTTTAAAGTAACAGCATTGTGTTTTGTTTTCTTTTGATTTATTATTGCTTTGTTCATATTCATTAGTTTATTTTTAAAAAATTCTTTATTTGATAGACAAAGTCGAACTGTAACTGAAGTGAAGTTGTAAAAACCGTAGATGTTAAGCGAAAGAGCTCTTAATTAAAAAAATACACTATAGCATTTCTCTTCTCAAAGAAGAATTTTGATTCTGTTACAATTAATCATTAACTATTCTGAACAGTGTAATTTAACATGCGCATGAGTATACAAAAGATTTCGGATGTACGTTTAACTAAATTGAAGGCTTAAAATGTTGGTGAAGCACTAGTGCTCTACTAATTTGAAGTGCCACTTTATTTTTAAAAGCGCATAATTATACAGTTGTAAAGCGTTTGGTGAACATGACTTTTACGGCCGAACCAATGAAGAACGAAGGAAGCGTTTCAAAATCACGGAGGACACCTGAATGCAGTTTGTTAACGAAAAAGCGTGTTCTAGATCTTATTAGTGGTAAAAATCTCGTGATTCGTTTGCAAACTATGGGATTGTTAAGAAAAGCATTAAATTGTCAATGTGGTAAGGAAATGGCAGTTTTCAAAACACAAGGGACATGAGATGGCTATTGCTTTCATTATACAGAGTGCTGATGTAAAAGTCCATCTGGAAGATTTCTTTTTTTCTCGTTCCAGGTTAAAATTGGAACAGTTCCTCGTTTTAATTATCAAATGGGTGATTGGGATTAAAGTAACGACAGCCACTTCAGTTGCGGATGTTTCTGAGAAGGCGGCAATTCAGTAGTATGAATATTCCCATGAAAAATGTTCCGGCATATTAGTCCCCTTGCAAATCCAATATAGAAGACGAGGAAAAATAGTGGAAGTCGACGAAGCATTGATTCGTAAGCAAAAGTATAATAGGAGACCCTAGGTTAAAGAAGACTGGGTAAGCAGCTCCTTTTTCTAATATTTGTGGATCATTGGAATATAGGACAGAGAACTAAACGAAGGACATTGTGAGGGGATTCGTGACAGATAGGCTGCTACACTTCTTGGGCTGGTAGAGAAATACATCTTACCTGGAACAATAATATATAGTGACAATTGGAAACCCCATGAATCACTTTTATACATGGGGTACGTACATAGGGTCGTAGTGCACAAGAAATACTTCGTTGATCCGTAAACAGGTGTTCATACTAGCAATATCGAATCAATGTGGAGCCGAGCTAGGTGTCACTTGCGACCGTAATTTGGATCTCAAGGATGGATCCTATGGAATCATCTAGAGGAATATTTATATAAAATACATAGAGACATTAAGTCTAAAGGATTCGAGAAAAACTTACATAAGATTTTCCATGATATAAAGATAATATATCCCGCACAATATTTTAATTTCAGTTATAAATAATTCATTAAAATTAGGGGAGTTTGTAGAGATAGTTAACTGTTTAATTCAATTTTGATAGCACGTATTGATCTGAATCAGACAACCATTGACCACCTGGAAGCACTGGACAGCTGTTTCGTCCTAGTATGGGACTCCTCAGCAGTGCGCACCCACGACCCCGTCGGGGATCGAACCCAGGACCTTCCGGCTCCGCGCGCGGACGCTTTACCATTGGACCACTCAGTCGGCTCCCAACATGAGCTCGCTAGTGATTAGCTCCATGAGGTAATTCCTGGAGTTCTAGTGTGAAGACGTGACCAGTAGAGTTCAACCGTGTCGGGTGTGAGGCAGTAACTCACCAATGGCATAGAGGAGGTCGAGCAATGTATCACGAATTGGCTGAATTGAAAATATCAACCGTTGGGAGCCGACTCAGTGGTCCAATGGTAAAGCGTTCGCGCGCGGGGCCAGAAGGTCCTGGGTTCGATCCCCGACGGGGTCGTGGATGCGCACTGCTGAGGAGTCCCATACTAGGACGAAACAGCTGTCCAGGGCTTCCAGGTGACCAATGGTTGTCTGATTCAGATAAATTCGTGATATCAAAATTGAATTAAACAATTCATTAAAAGTTGCGAATTTCTCATTGTATTCCGGGTTATGGTTAACTCCTAAAATTACATGCCTATTATTTGAATGGATAAAAATTTCGTCGTTTAACAAAGATTTTCGTGGGGAAGGAGGCTTAATATAATGAGTCTGAGTTTAGAATTCTATAATTAAGAAATAACATTTGAGGGAAATAGTTGGATCTCACTTACAAGGCAGTGATTGCTTCAAAACGATTCAGGCTCCAAAGGTCATTTTAGAGTCAAAAATATGCAGAAAGAAAAGACATAAAAAAGGCGATTAAAACAAAAGCGAGAAATACAAAATACTAAGAAAACCGATAAAAAGAAAAGGAAATAACACGTAAAAAAAATGCGGAAAGCAAAATAATTCGAAAAAAAAATAAATAGAATCATAATTGCCGCAGAAAAAAGAGAAAAAGGAATGTGAAATCGATTCAAAATGATATGCACACTCTCCGAAGTGGATTGTCGAATGGGCATTGTGACTTGCGTTGGCAGTTCGGGACATTGGTGTCAGTGGAGACTCGGTTGAGAGGCGATTGTCAATTGTTGGTTGTTGTGGATGAAGTTATTACCGGCGATCATCTGTATGATCATTGATTTCAAATAGAAAAGTTAATTGTTATTCTGAATTGTGTGTAATGCATATATTTCGCACGACATTCTTAAGGCATGCATTTATATGTGTATTCGTCTGTCTATCTGCCTACGACATGTAGCTTCCTGAGAATGTAGTTAGTCTTCTGTTGTCTTATTCGAGTGTGTGGAGTCCATGTTGTTGTTGAGTATTGGTGATGCGAAGTGTCCAGTTTGTGTCGATGCCGCTGTTAACTGGAGGTGTAATCCGACCGATGGTAAAATAGTGCTGATTGTATTTGATTGTGTGGTGCGATGGTGGTGGTGAGGGTGATGATGTTGGTGTGTGCGTGTCGGCAAACAATCGGCATGTCGCTGCCAGGATTCGAACCTGGGTTAGTGCGGCCACAACGCAATGTCCTAACCACTAGACCACAGCGACGACGCCCGCGATTCCTCACATCACTCTCCCATTACACGCAGTCAATCTCCATCACACATTCACACAACCAACCACCAGTGCACGCATATGCCCTATCACACACAAAATTCCATACATACTCTGCCCAATTCTAATCACCTAACTGAACATTCCGCATATAACTCAGTCACTTTCATCCCACCATCGACAACCATAGACTTTTCGCATCATAACACAAACACACACTCTAATTACACAATTGTCAACACCGACAACCACCACGTTGACATCATCCACATCGTCATCGTCACTATGACTGTGGTCGCGATCGTAGTCGACGTCGTCTTCATCATCATCATCATCATCATCACCATCATCATCGATTCTTTGCTGATTCCTGTTATGTTGCACACTCCGATTGTGTAGATTATGCCTGGAATCTGAACTTCACTCCAATAACAAATGTTCCGTATATTTGTTTATGAGTTAGTGAATGAGCTGTTGGGTCAATTGGTCGGTTGGTCGGTCCGTCGTTCAATGGCTCGGACAATCATTCATTCATGCATGCATTTAGTTGATCAGACAGATAGTCAGTCAGTCAGTCAGTCAGTCAGTCAGTCAGTCTCTCTGTCTGGTCGTCAATCTCTCAATCTCTCTCCCTCTCTGTGTATGTGTGTGTGTGTGTTCGTGTTTGCATCAACATTTCTGGAGTGCGCATTGTGGTTGAAGTCTGTGCAGTTACCTAGCACAAATGTGTGCCAGCTATGTGATGTCTATTCAAAGTGATATGCACACTCTCCGAAGTGGATTGTCGAATGGGCATTGTGACTTGCGTTGGCAGTTCGGGACATTGGTGTCAGTGGAGACTCGGTTGAGAGGCGATTGTCAATTGTTGGTTGTTGTGGATGAAGTTATTACCGGCGATCATCTGTATGATCATTGATTTCAAATAGAAAAGTTAATTGTTATTCTGAATTGTGTGTAATGCATATATTTCGCACGACATTCTTAAGGCATGCATTTATATGTGTATTCGTCTGTCTATCTGCCTACGACATGTAGCTTCCTGAGAATGTAGTTAGTCTTCTGTTGTCTTATTCGAGTGTGTGGAGTCCATGTTGTTGTTGAGTATTGGTGATGCGAAGTGTCCAGTTTGTGTCGATGCCGCTGTTAACTGGAGGTGTAATCCGACCGATGGTAAAATAGTGCTGATTGTATTTGATTGTGTGGTGCGATGGTGGTGGTGAGGGTGATGATGTTGGTGTGTGCGTGTCGGCAAACAATCGGCATGTCGCTGCCAGGATTCGAACCTGGGTTAGTGCGGCCACAACGCAATGTCCTAACCACTAGACCACAGCGACGATGCCCGCGATTCCTCACATCACTCTCCCATTACACGCAGTCAATCTCCATCACACATTCACACAACCAACCACCAGTGCACGCATATGCCCTATCACACACAAAATTCCATACATACTCTGCCCAATTCTAATCACCTAACTGAACATTCCGCATATAACTCAGTCACTTTCATCCCACCATCGACAACCATAGACTTTTCGCATCATAACACAAACACACACTCTAATTACACAATTGTCAACACCGACAACCACCACGTTGACATCATCCACATCGTCATCGTCACTATGACTGTGGTCGCGATCGTAGTCGACGTCGTCTTCATCATCATCATCACCATCATCATCGATTCTTTGCTGATTCCTGTTATGTTGCACACTCCGATTGTGTAGATTATGCCTGGAATCTGAACTTCACTCCAATAACAAATGTTCCGTATATTTGTTTATGAGTTAGTGAATGAGCTGTTGGGTCAATTGGTCGGTTGGTCGGTCCGTCGTTCAATGGCTCGGACAATCATTCATTCATGCATGCATTTAGTTGATCAGACAGATAGTCAGTCAGTCTCTCTGTCTGGTCGTCAATCTCTCAATCTCTCTCCCTCTCTGTGTATGTGTGTGTGTGTGTTCGTGTTTGCATCAACATTTCTGGAGTGCGCATTGTGGTTGAAGTCTGTGCAGTTACCTAGCACAAATGTGTGCCAGCTATGTGATGTCTATTCAAAGTGATATGCACACTCTCCGAAGTGGATTGTCGAATGGGCATTGTGACTTGCGTTGGCAGTTCGGGACATTGGTGTCAGTGGAGACTCGGTTGAGAGGCGATTGTCAATTGTTGGTTGTTGTGGATGAAGTTATTACCGGCGATCATCTGTATGATCATTGATTTCAAATAGAAAAGTTAATTGTTATTCTGAATTGTGTGTAATGCATATATTTCGCACGACATTCTTAAGGCATGCATTTATATGTGTATTCGTCTGTCTATCTGCCTACGACATGTAGCTTCCTGAGAATGTAGTTAGTCTTCTGTTGTCTTATTCGAGTGTGTGGAGTCCATGTTGTTGTTGAGTATTGGTGATGCGAAGTGTCCAGTTTGTGTCGATGCCGCTGTTAACTGGAGGTGTAATCCGACCGATGGTAAAATAGTGCTGATTGTATTTGATTGTGTGGTGCGATGGTGGTGGTGAGGGTGATGATGTTGGTGTGTGCGTGTCGGCAAACAATCGGCATGTCGCTGCCAGGATTCGAACCTGGGTTAGTGCGGCCACAACGCAATGTCCTAACCACTAGACCACAGCGACGATGCCCGCGATTCCTCACATCACTCTCCCATTACACGCAGTCAATCTCCATCACACATTCACACAACCAACCACCAGTGCACGCATATGCCCTATCACACACAAAATTCCATACATACTCTGCCCAATTCTAATCACCTAACTGAACATTCCGCATATAACTCAGTCACTTTCATCCCACCATCGACAACCATAGACTTTTCGCATCATAACACAAACACACACTCTAATTACACAATTGTCAACACCGACAACCACCACGTTGACATCATCCACATCGTCATCGTCACTATGACTGTGGTCGCGATCGTAGTCGACGTCGTCTTCATCATCATCATCACCATCATCATCGATTCTTTGCTGATTCCTGTTATGTTGCACACTCCGATTGTGTAGATTATGCCTGGAATCTGAACTTCACTCCAATAACAAATGTTCCGTATATTTGTTTATGAGTTAGTGAATGAGCTGTTGGGTCAATTGGTCGGTTGGTCGGTCCGTCGTTCAATGGCTCGGACAATCATTCATTCATGCATGCATTTAGTTGATCAGACAGATAGTCAGTCAGTCAGTCAGTCAGTCAGTCAGTCAGTCTCTCTGTCTGGTCGTCAATCTCTCAATCTCTCTCCCTCTCTGTGTATGTGTGTGTGTGTGTTCGTGTTTGCATCAACATTTCTGGAGTGCGCATTGTGGTTGAAGTCTGTGCAGTTACCTAGCACAAATGTGTGCCAGCTATGTGATGTCTATTCAAAGTGATATGCACACTCTCCGAAGTGGATTGTCGAATGGGCATTGTGACTTGCGTTGGCAGTTCGGGACATTGGTGTCAGTGGAGACTCGGTTGAGAGGCGATTGTCAATTGTTGGTTGTTGTGGATGAAGTTATTACCGGCGATCATCTGTATGATCATTGATTTCAAATAGAAAAGTTAATTGTTATTCTGAATTGTGTGTAATGCATATATTTCGCACGACATTCTTAAGGCATGCATTTATATGTGTATTCGTCTGTCTATCTGCCTACGACATGTAGCTTCCTGAGAATGTAGTTAGTCTTCTGTTGTCTTATTCGAGTGTGTGGAGTCCATGTTGTTGTTGAGTATTGGTGATGCGAAGTGTCCAGTTTGTGTCGATGCCGCTGTTAACTGGAGGTGTAATCCGACCGATGGTAAAATAGTGCTGATTGTATTTGATTGTGTGGTGCGATGGTGGTGGTGAGGGTGATGATGTTGGTGTGTGCGTGTCGGCAAACAATCGGCATGTCGCTGCCAGGATTCGAACCTGGGTTAGTGCGGCCACAACGCAATGTCCTAACCACTAGACCACAGCGACGATGCCCGCGATTCCTCACATCACTCTCCCATTACACGCAGTCAATCTCCATCACACATTCACACAACCAACCACCAGTGCACGCATATGCCCTATCACACACAAAATTCCATACATACTCTGCCCAATTCTAATCACCTAACTGAACATTCCGCATATAACTCAGTCACTTTCATCCCACCATCGACAACCATAGACTTTTCGCATCATAACACAAACACACACTCTAATTACACAATTGTCAACACCGACAACCACCACGTTGACATCATCCACATCGTCATCGTCACTATGACTGTGGTCGCGATCGTAGTCGACGTCGTCTTCATCATCATCATCACCATCATCATCGATTCTTTGCTGATTCCTGTTATGTTGCACACTCCGATTGTGTAGATTATGCCTGGAATCTGAACTTCACTCCAATAACAAATGTTCCGTATATTTGTTTATGAGTTAGTGAATGAGCTGTTGGGTCAATTGGTCGGTTGGTCGGTCCGTCGTTCAATGGCTCGGACAATCATTCATTCATGCATGCATTTAGTTGATCAGACAGATAGTCAGTCAGTCAGTCAGTCAGTCAGTCAGTCAGTCAGTCTCTCTGTCTGGTCGTCAATCTCTCAATCTCTCTCCCTCTCTGTGTATGTGTGTGTGTGTGTTCGTGTTTGCATCAACATTTCTGGAGTGCGCATTGTGGTTGAAGTCTGTGCAGTTACCTAGCACAAATGTGTGCCAGCTA
This sequence comes from Schistosoma mekongi, assembly GCA_034768735.1. Taxonomy (NCBI): domain Eukaryota; kingdom Metazoa; phylum Platyhelminthes; class Trematoda; order Strigeidida; family Schistosomatidae; genus Schistosoma; species Schistosoma mekongi. The sequence continues at coordinate 64,564,967 of CM068306.1, read as the reverse complement.
TGTGATGTCTATTCAAAGTGATATGCACACTCTCCGAAGTGGATTGTCGAATGGGCATTGTGACTTGCGTTGGCAGTTCGGGACATTGGTGTCAGTGGAGACTCGGTTGAGAGGCGATTGTCAATTGTTGGTTGTTGTGGATGAAGTTATTACCGGCGATCATCTGTATGATCATTGATTTCAAATAGAAAAGTTAATTGTTATTCTGAATTGTGTGTAATGCATATATTTCGCACGACATTCTTAAGGCATGCATTTATATGTGTATTCGTCTGTCTATCTGCCTACGACATGTAGCTTCCTGAGAATGTAGTTAGTCTTCTGTTGTCTTATTCGAGTGTGTGGAGTCCATGTTGTTGTTGAGTATTGGTGATGCGAAGTGTCCAGTTTGTGTCGATGCCGCTGTTAACTGGAGGTGTAATCCGACCGATGGTAAAATAGTGCTGATTGTATTTGATTGTGTGGTGCGATGGTGGTGGTGAGGGTGATGATGTTGGTGTGTGCGTGTCGGCAAACAATCGGCATGTCGCTGCCAGGATTCGAACCTGGGTTAGTGCGGCCACAACGCAATGTCCTAACCACTAGACCACAGCGACGATGCCCGCGATTCCTCACATCACTCTCCCATTACACGCAGTCAATCTCCATCACACATTCACACAACCAACCACCAGTGCACGCATATGCCCTATCACACACAAAATTCCATACATACTCTGCCCAATTCTAATCACCTAACTGAACATTCCGCATATAACTCAGTCACTTTCATCCCACCATCGACAACCATAGACTTTTCGCATCATAACACAAACACACACTCTAATTACACAATTGTCAACACCGACAACCACCACGTTGACATCATCCACATCGTCATCGTCACTATGACTGTGGTCGCGATCGTAGTCGACGTCGTCTTCATCATCATCATCACCATCATCATCGATTCTTTGCTGATTCCTGTTATGTTGCACACTCCGATTGTGTAGATTATGCCTGGAATCTGAACTTCACTCCAATAACAAATGTTCCGTATATTTGTTTATGAGTTAGTGAATGAGCTGTTGGGTCAATTGGTCGGTTGGTCGGTCCGTCGTTCAATGGCTCGGACAATCATTCATTCATGCATGCATTTAGTTGATCAGACAGATAGTCAGTCAGTCAGTCAGTCAGTCAGTCAGTCAGTCTCTCTGTCTGGTCGTCAATCTCTCAATCTCTCTCCCTCTCTGTGTATGTGTGTGTGTGTGTTCGTGTTTGCATCAACATTTCTGGAGTGCGCATTGTGGTTGAAGTCTGTGCAGTTACCTAGCACAAATGTGTGCCAGCTATGTGATGTCTATTCAAAGTGATATGCACACTCTCCGAAGTGGATTGTCGAATGGGCATTGTGACTTGCGTTGGCAGTTCGGGACATTGGTGTCAGTGGAGACTCGGTTGAGAGGCGATTGTCAATTGTTGGTTGTTGTGGATGAAGTTATTACCGGCGATCATCTGTATGATCATTGATTTCAAATAGAAAAGTTAATTGTTATTCTGAATTGTGTGTAATGCATATATTTCGCACGACATTCTTAAGGCATGCATTTATATGTGTATTCGTCTGTCTATCTGCCTACGACATGTAGCTTCCTGAGAATGTAGTTAGTCTTCTGTTGTCTTATTCGAGTGTGTGGAGTCCATGTTGTTGTTGAGTATTGGTGATGCGAAGTGTCCAGTTTGTGTCGATGCCGCTGTTAACTGGAGGTGTAATCCGACCGATGGTAAAATAGTGCTGATTGTATTTGATTGTGTGGTGCGATGGTGGTGGTGAGGGTGATGATGTTGGTGTGTGCGTGTCGGCAAACAATCGGCATGTCGCTGCCAGGATTCGAACCTGGGTTAGTGCGGCCACAACGCAATGTCCTAACCACTAGACCACAGCGACGATGCCCGCGATTCCTCACATCACTCTCCCATTACACGCAGTCAATCTCCATCACACATTCACACAACCAACCACCAGTGCACGCATATGCCCTATCACACACAAAATTCCATACATACTCTGCCCAATTCTAATCACCTAACTGAACATTCCGCATATAACTCAGTCACTTTCATCCCACCATCGACAACCATAGACTTTTCGCATCATAACACAAACACACACTCTAATTACACAATTGTCAACACCGACAACCACCACGTTGACATCATCCACATCGTCATCGTCACTATGACTGTGGTCGCGATCGTAGTCGACGTCGTCTTCATCATCATCATCACCATCATCATCGATTCTTTGCTGATTCCTGTTATGTTGCACACTCCGATTGTGTAGATTATGCCTGGAATCTGAACTTCACTCCAATAACAAATGTTCCGTATATTTGTTTATGAGTTAGTGAATGAGCTGTTGGGTCAATTGGTCGGTTGGTCGGTCCGTCGTTCAATGGCTCGGACAATCATTCATTCATGCATGCATTTAGTTGATCAGACAGATAGTCAGTCAGTCAGTCAGTCAGTCAGTCAGTCAGTCTCTCTGTCTGGTCGTCAATCTCTCAATCTCTCTCCCTCTCTGTGTATGTGTGTGTGTGTGTTCGTGTTTGCATCAACATTTCTGGAGTGCGCATTGTGGTTGAAGTCTGTGCAGTTACCTAGCACAAATGTGTGCCAGCTATGTGATGTCTATTCAAAGTGATATGCACACTCTCCGAAGTGGATTGTCGAATGGGCATTGTGACTTGCGTTGGCAGTTCGGGACATTGGTGTCAGTGGAGACTCGGTTGAGAGGCGATTGTCAATTGTTGGTTGTTGTGGATGAAGTTATTACCGGCGATCATCTGTATGATCATTGATTTCAAATAGAAAAGTTAATTGTTATTCTGAATTGTGTGTAATGCATATATTTCGCACGACATTCTTAAGGCATGCATTTATATGTGTATTCGTCTGTCTATCTGCCTACGACATGTAGCTTCCTGAGAATGTAGTTAGTCTTCTGTTGTCTTATTCGAGTGTGTGGAGTCCATGTTGTTGTTGAGTATTGGTGATGCGAAGTGTCCAGTTTGTGTCGATGCCGCTGTTAACTGGAGGTGTAATCCGACCGATGGTAAAATAGTGCTGATTGTATTTGATTGTGTGGTGCGATGGTGGTGGTGAGGGTGATGATGTTGGTGTGTGCGTGTCGGCAAACAATCGGCATGTCGCTGCCAGGATTCGAACCTGGGTTAGTGCGGCCACAACGCAATGTCCTAACCACTAGACCACAGCGACGATGCCCGCGATTCCTCACATCACTCTCCCATTACACGCAGTCAATCTCCATCACACATTCACACAACCAACCACCAGTGCACGCATATGCCCTATCACACACAAAATTCCATACATACTCTGCCCAATTCTAATCACCTAACTGAACATTCCGCATATAACTCAGTCACTTTCATCCCACCATCGACAACCATAGACTTTTCGCATCATAACACAAACACACACTCTAATTACACAATTGTCAACACCGACAACCACCACGTTGACATCATCCACATCGTCATCGTCACTATGACTGTGGTCGCGATCGTAGTCGACGTCGTCTTCATCATCATCATCACCATCATCATCGATTCTTTGCTGATTCCTGTTATGTTGCACACTCCGATTGTGTAGATTATGCCTGGAATCTGAACTTCACTCCAATAACAAATGTTCCGTATATTTGTTTATGAGTTAGTGAATGAGCTGTTGGGTCAATTGGTCGGTTGGTCGGTCCGTCGTTCAATGGCTCGGACAATCATTCATTCATGCATGCATTTAGTTGATCAGACAGATAGTCAGTCAGTCAGTCAGTCAGTCAGTCAGTCAGTCAGTCTCTCTGTCTGGTCGTCAATCTCTCAATCTCTCTCCCTCTCTGTGTATGTGTGTGTGTGTGTTCGTGTTTGCATCAACATTTCTGGAGTGCGCATTGTGGTTGAAGTCTGTGCAGTTACCTAGCACAAATGTGTGCCAGCTATGTGATGTCTATTCAAAGTGATATGCACACTCTCCGAAGTGGATTGTCGAATGGGCATTGTGACTTGCGTTGGCAGTTCGGGACATTGGTGTCAGTGGAGACTCGGTTGAGAGGCGATTGTCAATTGTTGGTTGTTGTGGATGAAGTTATTACCGGCGATCATCTGTATGATCATTGATTTCAAATAGAAAAGTTAATTGTTATTCTGAATTGTGTGTAATGCATATATTTCGCACGACATTCTTAAGGCATGCATTTATATGTGTATTCGTCTGTCTATCTGCCTACGACATGTAGCTTCCTGAGAATGTAGTTAGTCTTCTGTTGTCTTATTCGAGTGTGTGGAGTCCATGTTGTTGTTGAGTATTGGTGATGCGAAGTGTCCAGTTTGTGTCGATGCCGCTGTTAACTGGAGGTGTAATCCGACCGATGGTAAAATAGTGCTGATTGTATTTGATTGTGTGGTGCGATGGTGGTGGTGAGGGTGATGATGTTGGTGTGTGCGTGTCGGCAAACAATCGGCATGTCGCTGCCAGGATTCGAACCTGGGTTAGTGCGGCCACAACGCAATGTCCTAACCACTAGACCACAGCGACGATGCCCGCGATTCCTCACATCACTCTCCCATTACACGCAGTCAATCTCCATCACACATTCACACAACCAACCACCAGTGCACGCATATGCCCTATCACACACAAAATTCCATACATACTCTGCCCAATTCTAATCACCTAACTGAACATTCCGCATATAACTCAGTCACTTTCATCCCACCATCGACAACCATAGACTTTTCGCATCATAACACAAACACACACTCTAATTACACAATTGTCAACACCGACAACCACCACGTTGACATCATCCACATCGTCATCGTCACTATGACTGTGGTCGCGATCGTAGTCGACGTCGTCTTCATCATCATCATCATCACCATCATCATCGATTCTTTGCTGATTCCTGTTATGTTGCACACTCCGATTGTGTAGATTATGCCTGGAATCTGAACTTCACTCCAATAACAAATGTTCCGTATATTTGTTTATGAGTTAGTGAATGAGCTGTTGGGTCAATTGGTCGGTTGGTCGGTCCGTCGTTCAATGGCTCGGACAATCATTCATTCATGCATGCATTTAGTTGATCAGACAGAAGTCAGTCAGTCAGTCAGTCAGTCAGTCAGTCAGTCAGTCTCTCTGTCTGGTCGTCAATCTCTCAATCTCTCTCCCTCTCTGTGTATGTGTGTGTGTGTGTTCGTGTTTGCATCAACATTTCTGGAGTGCGCATTGTGGTTGAAGTCTGTGCAGTTACCTAGCACAAATGTGTGCCAGCTATGTGATGTCTATTCAAAGTGATATGCACACTCTCCGAAGTGGATTGTCGAATGGGCATTGTGACTTGCGTTGGCAGTTCGGGACATTGGTGTCAGTGGAGACTCGGTTGAGAGGCGATTGTCAATTGTTGGTTGTTGTGGATGAAGTTATTACCGGCGATCATCTGTATGATCATTGATTTCAAATAGAAAAGTTAATTGTTATTCTGAATTGTGTGTAATGCATATATTTCGCACGACATTCTTAAGGCATGCATTTATATGTGTATTCGTCTGTCTATCTGCCTACGACATGTAGCTTCCTGAGAATGTAGTTAGTCTTCTGTTGTCTTATTCGAGTGTGTGGAGTCCATGTTGTTGTTGAGTATTGGTGATGCGAAGTGTCCAGTTTGTGTCGATGCCGCTGTTAACTGGAGGTGTAATCCGACCGATGGTAAAATAGTGCTGATTGTATTTGATTGTGTGGTGCGATGGTGGTGGTGAGGGTGATGATGTTGGTGTGTGCGTGTCGGCAAACAATCGGCATGTCGCTGCCAGGATTCGAACCTGGGTTAGTGCGGCCACAACGCAATGTCCTAACCACTAGACCACAGCGACGATGCCCGCGATTCCTCACATCACTCTCCCATTACACGCAGTCAATCTCCATCACACATTCACACAACCAACCACCAGTGCACGCATATGCCCTATCACACACAAAATTCCATACATACTCTGCCCAATTCTAATCACCTAACTGAACATTCCGCATATAACTCAGTCACTTTCATCCCACCATCGACAACCATAGACTTTTCGCATCATAACACAAACACACACTCTAATTACACAATTGTCAACACCGACAACCACCACGTTGACATCATCCACATCGTCATCGTCACTATGACTGTGGTCGCGATCGTAGTCGACGTCGTCTTCATCATCATCATCATCGATTCTTTGCTGATTCCTGTTATGTTGCACACTCCGATTGTGTAGATTATGCCTGGAATCTGAACTTCACTCCAATAACAAATGTTCCGTATATTTGTTTATGAGTTAGTGAATGAGCTGTTTGGTCAATTGGTCGGTTGGTCGGTCCGTCGTTCAATGGCTCGGACAATCATTCATTCATGCATGCATTTAGTTGATCAGACAGATAGTCAGTCAGTCAGTCAGTCAGTCAGTCAGTCAGTCAGTCTCTCTGTCTGGTCGTCAATCTCTCAATCTCTCTCCCTCTCTGTGTATGTGTGTGTGTGTGTTCGTGTTTGCATCAACATTTCTGGAGTGCGCATTGTGGTTGAAGTCTGTGCAGTTACCTAGCACAAATGTGTGCCAGCTATGTGATGTCTATTCAAAGTGATATGCACACTCTCCGAAGTGGATTGTCGAATGGGCATTGTGACTTGCGTTGGCAGTTCGGGACATTGGTGTCAGTGGAGACTCGGTTGAGAGGCGATTGTCAATTGTTGGTTGTTGTGGATGAAGTTATTACCGGCGATCATCTGTATGATCATTGATTTCAAATAGAAAAGTTAATTGTTATTCTGAATTGTGTGTAATGCATATATTTCGCACGACATTCTTAAGGCATGCATTTATATGTGTATTCGTCTGTCTATCTGCCTACGTGTTGGGGATGTTAGATCCCCAGAATTCTCTTAGTAACCTGTTATTTTTGTGATTTATTTGTGTAAATTTAAATTTCTTATTTTCGCGCCAGAAATTCCCCTTTTCACCTTCAGTTCGTGTTACCCACTTAGTGAGACGCTAAATCTTATTGGTTCGTTGTTTATTTTAGTACGCTATTTGTAACATTTCAAGGACGCTCTCTTTTTTTGTATATATACGCATGAGATGTGTGAATGTTCGTTCGTTGCCGGCTGCCTGTGGAATTAAACGTTTTCTTGCTGACCTTTGGACTTCTCTCTCTAGTTAGCTGGGCTGGGGCGCTGCAAATAGCTTAGCTTCCAGGTTGCTGTGTTGCTGGTTATACGTTCGTTAGCAGAAACCCAACAAGTGGCGACGGGGCTGGTGTTAAAATGGATTCATCAAAAATAGACTTATTATGGGAGCAGCAGCTAAAGCTGATTCAAATGCTTGCGGACGCGAAAATTTCATCTACTTCCTCACCTAGCACATCCACTACCACTGCACCTTCAGTCGATGGCGTTGCAAGCAGCATTGCTGAGTTTCACTATGATCCTGATTCAAACATTACTTTTGATATGTGGTTTCGGCGCTATGAAGATCTGTTTAAATTTGATTTTGCAACGCAAGATGATGCTTGGAAAGTCCGGCTGCTACTTCGCAAGTTGGGTCCAAGTGAGTTAGACAAATACTGCAATTTGATCCTACCGCAGAACCCACGTGACCGCTCGTTTGCTGAAACTGTCCAGTCACTGAGTCAGCAGTTTGGAGACAATTCCTCCCTATTCAATACTCGTTACCGATGCCTCAAGTTAATTATGAACGAAGATAGTGACTTCCTTACTCACGTTGGCATCGTAAATCGCGAATGTGAACGTTTTCGTCTTAAATCTCTTACAGAAGATCAGTTCAAAGCCCTTATTCTTATTTGCAGTCTACAATCGCAGAAGTTTAGCGATATTAGAACACGGCTGCTATGTCGACTTGATCAAGATCCTAAATTAACGCTGTCTGACATCGCTAATGAATATCAACGTTTGATCAACATCCAGCGTGATACTTCTATGGTCCAGTCTGGTGGTAAATACAACTCTGAAGTCCACACGGTACGTCAGTCTTCTAATAATAGCACGCCTTCAGTTGTTGCATCCAGCTCATCACATTCTAACTTAGCTCTGTCATCAAAAACGAAGCCCCCAACGCCATGCTGGCATTGTGGAGCATGGCATTTTGTTAGATTCTGCCCGTACAAGCTCCATCGTTGCAGAACCTGTAACTCCATCGGTCATAAGGATGGGTATTGCAAACGCCAGAAGCTGCAGCAGCCTTCACATCGGTACAAAAACGTTAAGAAGCCTGCTTCACGACCTAGCAAAAATTCACTGAGTTTGCTTGCATCGTGTCATAGCTCTACCCCAGGTAAGAGGAAATTTATTACTCTAAATATTAATGGGTATATGTTTAGATTGCAAGTAGACACTGCTTCAGATATTACGATTATATCCCATAAATCTTGGATTAGAATGGGCAGGCCATGCATGGAGCCAACTACACAGAGGGCGCGTACAGCATGTGGTAATTATTTGCGCATGTTGGGACAGTTGAAGTGTGTTATATCCTTTCAGGATATAACGTTCACTGGGGTATGTTATGTTACGACAACTGATTTAAATTTGCTGGGATTAGATTGGTTTGACCAACTGCGCTTAGCCGACGTTCCATTAAGCACTGTATGCCAACTGGTACATCAAACCCTAGAGCCAGAGAACTACACGTCGAAGATATTGGCAGAGTTTCCATCTATCTTTCAACCTGGTCTGGGTTGCCGCTCTACAATGAAAGCTACTCTACGACTACAGCAAGGGGCTAAACCTGTTTTTCGTCCTAAGCGACCAGTGCCGTATGCAGCATTACCCAAAGTCGATGAAGAGCTCAATCGCCTACAGCAGCAAGGGGTTATCACGCCTGTTTCCTACTCTGCCTGGGCGGCACCGATTGTGGTTATCAAGAAGGCGAACGGCACAATACGCATATGCGCAGATTTTTCCACAGGCCTTAACGCAGCCCTTGAACAACATCATTATCCACTACCAGTTCCTGCAGACTTATTTACTATGCTAAACGGCGGAAAATTTTTCGCAAAGTTAGACCTTGCCGATGCTTATCTACAAGTGGAAGTGGCGGACGAGTGCAGAGAGCTACTGACAATTAATACTCATCGTGGGATGTTTCAATACAACCGTTTGCCATTTGGCGTCAAGACAGCGCCCTCCATCTTTCAGCAACTAATGGATACTATTTTAGCTGGCATCTCGGGGGTTGCTGCTTATCTCGATGATATCTTGATTGTCGCTACTTCGCCAGAAGAGCTTCATGAGCGTACGATAACAGTGCTACAACGCATCTGTGAGAATGGGTTCAGGCTCCGCCGCGAAAAGTGTCAATTTTTCCTGAGGTCAGTAAAATACTTAGGATTCATTTTTGATGAAAGAGGACGCCGACCAGACCCAGAAAACATTCGTACTATTCAACAAATGCCAGCACCTACAGATGTCCCTTCACTCAGATCCTTCCTTGGAATGATCAATTACTACTCAGTTTTTGTTCCATCATTACATCAGATACGTCACCCACTAAACCATCTGCTTGGGAAGAACACACCTTGGATTTGGACCAAGGAATGCGATTTAGCCTTTCATAACCTGAAGTCTGTACTGAGCTCTAACATGCTGCTGACGCACTACGATCCAAAATTACCAATCATCGTAGCGGCCGACGCTTCAAGTCACGGGATAGGCGCAGTTATATCCCACGTATTTCCTAATGGAGGGGAAAAAGCAATAATGCATGCTGCCCGTGCACTAACTCAAGCGGAAAGGAAATATAGTCAGATAGAAAAGGAAGCGCTCGCCCTCGTTTTTGCTGTAAGGCGTTTCCACAAATTTTTGTATGGACGGCGATTTACACTGCTGACGGATCACAAGCCTCTGCTCACAATTTTCGGTCCGAAGTCCGGTATCCCACTTCATTCAGCAAATCGTCTGCAACGCTGGGCCCTAATCTTGTTGGGCTATGATTTTGATATTCAGCACAGGCGCACTCAGAATTTCGGTCAAGCAGACGCCTTGTCTCGACTAATCAGCGAGAACTCTATTGTGGAAGACGACACAGTCATTGCCTCACTATCCAAAGAAGACTACGCAGCATCCTACTTGACGAACGCAGTCCGTGCGTTGCCAGTATCGGTGTCAGACATTCAAATGGCCTCCAAGAACGATGCACTGATCAGAAAAGCTATGAAATATGTCATGAAAGGGTGGCCGCACATCGGTTTCGAGGGTGATATGAAGCAGCTTTACCACCGGCGAGATTCATTATGCATCGTGGATGATTGTCTAATGTTTGGAGAAAGGGTAGTTGTGCCAAAGTCCCTACGATCGAGAGTCCTAAAACAGTTTCATACTGGTCACCCTGGAACAAGACGAATGAAGTCCATAGCCCGCAGTTTTGCATACTGGCCGCTGATGGACCAACACATTGTCGACTTGGTGGGCAGGTGCACACAATGTCAGCAGGCAGCAAAGTTCAACTCTAGAGCACCACCATTAGCCTGGCCACAGCCTGAGTACCCGTGGTCACGAATACATATCGACTTTGCCGGCCCAGTCAACGGAGTTACCTACTTGGTCGCGGTGGATGCTTTCTCAAAATGGCCGGAGATTTTCCCCGTAGTGCCACCGACTGTTACGAAGACGCTACAGATCCTCATTGAGATTTTCTCCAGAAACGGCCTGCCAGATGTGATCGTTTCAGACAACGGGTCCCAGTTTACTTCAACCCAGTTTCAGGATTTCTGCCGACGGCTGGCCATCACACACTACCGTTCACCACCTTATCACCCGCAGTCCAATGGCCAGGCGGAGAGATTCGTGGATACCTTCAAGAGGGCGCTAATTAAGTCGAAAGGGGAGGAGACGCCCATCGAAGCATTACAAAACTTCTTATTCGTCTATCGAACGACTCCAAATGATGCATTGCCAGAGAAGAAGTCTCCAGCGGAAGCCCTTATGGGTAGGAAACTTAAGACAGTCCACAATCTGATGCTACCAAGCAGGACCGCATGCACAGAGACCAAGAAGTTGCCGATGTATGAGGTTGGGTGTCCGGTGTACGCTCGTGATTATAGACCCAACCACAGACCCTGGACGGAGGCCCGTGTGGTAGAAAGACGGGGTCATGTTATGTACGAAGTAGAGGTGAAGGGGGAGAGATGGACTAGACACTGGAATCAGCTGCGCGTTCGAATAACTGCAGATCGACCCAGTTCAAATCAAAATCTCCCGCTGGAAGTCCTTCGGGATACTTTCAATCTACCCCCATCTCAAGTAGATGAAGCGGACCAAGAGCCAATCAACATAGGTGTCAGAAGACGGTCACTCAGACAGCGGCGACCAACAGTCAAATTGCAAGTGAACCCCAAGAACGTTCGCTATTAAAACGGGGGAGGTGTTGGGGATGTTAGATCCCCAGAATTCTCTTAGTAACCTGTTATTTTTGTGATTTATTTGTGTAAATTTAAATTTCTTATTTTCGCGCCAGAAATTCCCCTTTTCACCTTCAGTTCGTGTTACCCACTTAGTGAGACGCTAAATCTTATTGGTTCGTTGTTTATTTTAGTACGCTATTTGTAACATTTCAAGGACGCTCTCTTTTTTTGTATATATACGCATGAGATGTGTGAATGTTCGTTCGTTGCCGGCTGCCTGTGGAATTAAACGTTTTCTTGCTGACCTTTGGACTTCTCTCTCTAGTTAGCTGGGCTGGGGCGCTGCAAATGGCCTAGCTTCCAGGTTGCTGTGTTGCTGGTTATACGTTCGTTAGCAGAAACCCAACACTACGACATGTAGCTTCCTGAGAATGTAGTTAGTCTTCTGTTGTCTTATTCGAGTGTGTGGAGTCCATGTTGTTGTTGAGTATTGGTGATGCGAAGTGTCCAGTTTGTGTCGATGCCGCTGTTAACTGGAGGTGTAATCCGACCGATGGTAAAATAGTGCTGATTGTATTTGATTGTGTGGTGCGATGGTGGTGGTGAGGGTGATGATGTTGGTGTGTGCGTGTCGGCAAACAATCGGCATGTCGCTGCCAGGATTCGAACCTGGGTTAGTGCGGCCACAACGCAATGTCCTAACCACTAGACCACAGCGACGACGCCCGCGATTCCTCACATCACTCTCCCATTACACGCAGTCAATCTCCATCACACATTCACACAACCAACCACCAGTGCACGCATATGCCCTATCACACACAAAATTCCATACATACTCTGCCCAATTCTAATCACCTAACTGAACATTCCGCATATAACTCAGTCACTTTCATCCCACCATCGACAACCATAGACTTTTCGCATCATAACACAAACACACACTCTAATTACACAATTGTCAACACCGACAACCACCACGTTGACATCATCCACATCGTCATCGTCACTATGACTGTGGTCGCGATCGTAGTCGACGTCGTCTTCATCATCATCATCATCATCATCACCATCATCATCGATTCTTTGCTGATTCCTGTTATGTTGCACACTCCGATTGTGTAGATTATGCCTGGAATCTGAACTTCACTCCAATAACAAATGTTCCGTATATTTGTTTATGAGTTAGTGAATGAGCTGTTTGGTCAATTGGTCGGTTGGTCGGTCCGTCGTTCAATGGCTCGGACAATCATTCATTCATGCATGCATTTAGTTGATCAGACAGATAGTCAGTCAGTCAGTCAGTCAGTCAGTCAGTCAGTCAGTCTCTCTGTCTGGTCGTCAATCTCTCAATCCTCTCTCCCTCTCTGTGTATGTGTGTGTGTGTGTTCGTGTTTGCATCAACATTTCTGGAGTGCGCATTGTGGTTGAAGTCTGTGCAGTTACCTAGCACAAATGTGTGCCAGCTATGTGATGTCTATTCAAAGTGATATGCACACTCTCCGAAGTGGATTGTCGAATGGGCATTGTGACTTGCGTTGGCAGTTCGGGACATTGGTGTCAGTGGAGACTCGGTTGAGAGGCGATTGTCAATTGTTGGTTGTTGTGGATGAAGTTATTACCGGCGATCATCTGTATGATCATTGATTTCAAATAGAAAAGTTAATTGTTATTCTGAATTGTGTGTAATGCATATATTTCGCACGACATTCTTAAGGCATGCATTTATATGTGTATTCGCCTGTCTATCTGCCTACGACATGTAGCTTCCTGAGAATGTAGTTAGTCTTCTGTTGTCTTATTCGAGTGTGTGGAGTCCATGTTGTTGTTGAGTATTGGTGATGCGAAGTGTCCAGTTTGTGTCGATGCCGCTGTTAACTGGAGGTGTAATCCGACCGATGGTAAAATAGTGCTGATTGTATTTGATTGTGTGGTGCGATGGTGGTGGTGAGGGTGATGATGTTGGTGTGTGCGTGTCGGCAAACAATCGGCATGTCGCTGCCAGGATTCGAACCTGGGTTAGTGCGGCCACAACGCAATGTCCTAACCACTAGACCACAGCGACGACTGCCCGCGATTCCTCACATCACTCTCCCATTACACGCAGTCAATCTC
>CM068306.1:64487982-64551298 GCA_034768735.1 Schistosoma mekongi | reverse complement strand
TATGCACAATATGTTACGGATTCAGATCATCCTACTATTGTGAATTAATATCCCACTTCCGAGATAGCCATCACAAAACAAACCACATATTCTGTCCATATTGCCTAAAGCACTTTGAATTACCTGTTCTTCAGAGTGCGTATTTAGGTCCACATATATTTGATGCACAGGGATTTTATATCCACGTTCAGCAGCACTGGGAGCAGACGACTTATCGATGTGATTCCTGTCGCTTAGATTTTATATATAAAAAAGATCTTAAGTGGCACGAGTATCTACATCACTCCGCCCATCCCTTAATGAAACCTGTTGGTGAAAATAATACTGATGAATTATCATATTATTTGCCTGAAGACCAACTGTCCCTTTCATACTCAAGCCAACTATTCGCGCATACACCGCGAGTAACTTTAAAGTGTTTAGAATGTGGAGAACATGTGCGTCACCCTGTGAATAAGCATTTCAATTTGACATTGGATTGTGCAAGTTGCAAATATACTACCTCATGTGCTGTTGCAGCTAACTGGCACTGGAGCAAATTTCACTGTGCGCCACCCATACAACAATGTTTTGACCTTAATGAGACAAAATCCTGGCATACACACATCAGCACCGTCACTGACCGTGAAACGACCCTTCCTAGCCCTCTTTATGCATCTTTCTATGATCCATGTAGTGCATCAACTACACATATGAAGCGATGCAGGAACAAACACACTCCTCCTGGCCTTTTTGTTAAAGGATACATTGAGTGTAACTGTGGTTTCCGTACTATAGTCTACGACCAAATGGCCCGTCACTTGGCAACATCAGGCAAAGAACATAAATCTGCCAAGTTTGTCAAAAAACCTCGATTATCATTGTACTCAATTCTCTCCCGGCCTGGTAGGGCGCTGCGCACCTCTTTGTGGTGGCGCAGAAAACTAGCCAGAACACCTCATCTCTTGAACTCTGTTGGACTATATCAATAAACAAGGCTAAACAAAACCCATGAAATTCTAGAGTTTAATGCGCAGTTGTAGTATAGGTTTTATATAAATAGGTTTGTTCGCTAACTAACAAACCCAATACAATTAAAATGTTAAGTTGTCGTGAAAATTGTGAATTGGTTTATAAGTGATGACAGGAGGTAGATAATAATAATAACAGTAGTAGTAATTATAGTAATAATGATAATAATAATAATAAAATAGATTGGGACAGAATGGAATCTTAATTATTGAAAAACAGAAGGCTTATTTTTTACGACTGAATACAAAAAGACACAGTGATATGTATAACAACAATTAAGTATTTTGTTCAATACAGGGCTCACAAGTTTAGCGCCTAGATGCGTCCCGTTCTAGTGACAGAATAAACCAGATTATTATGTAATAAGTCTTTATTTTATCAGCGTGGGCAAGAGACAGTGTAGTGAGATACTTATCATTTAAATACACAAAACCTCTCAAAATTCAATAAGAGGTAATAGGAGACATAGTCCCTATGAAGTATAAGGAAGCAAATGAATACTTAGGCATGCTTTAGCTTATGCTTAAGGTTTGAAGTCAACTCATAACTAGTCAACCTAAGTTGCTACATATCCACTGGTTCACTGCAAATATGGATACTATTCATTTAGTAGTGAAAAACAGCATCTCTAGTTCGATGCCAGTTCGTTATTTGTTCTCTCACATCTAGCTATTTAGTTTCTGAATAGCTCATGCCAATTGCATCTTTATTTCAGCTATATCCATCACTCAAAATACATATTACCTAACTATAATTGGAACAAATTTCTATACTCTCGTTGATTTATCGTGAAATAAGGTCGATCAGTTTTTGTTGCCATATGTGCATTGTGTACGGGAGGCCGATGGGAGCTTCAGTATTGTGATGTGGCAGCATAGTCACGTTAGCTGTTGTTTCCTTTGTTTCGATGAAGAGTTTTTATGTCTCTACGTCCATTGTGACCATCTTTTTGTATCCATAAAGTGAATCGTTCAGCAGTTTCAAAAGAGGAACAGTTGTGTATGTCGCCTGTAAAAGCTTGCTAATCCATTAAAAGCTCGTAGCTGCATAATGGTAATTGGCTCCAGATACTCTGCGACAGCCTCCACCTTATTTTTGAAGGGCGTGTGCTCTTAGCATCAATAGTGTGTCCAAGGAAATCCAAGGAGATCGTTATGATTCGACATTCCTTTATATTTATTGCAATGCTATATTACTGGAGACTTTCAAGTGATATATCCGGACGTTTTAAATGTGTGTTCGATTTCGAATTAACTGATCTACTAGTTCGTATGATTAACAATAAAGTAATTGCCTAGACAAGGTTGGTGAAAACAGAGTTTGTAACGTAGAGTAACGAGGGTACCACTACAATTACCTATGAGCCATTTAATATACGGGTCAAACACCAGAAAAAGGAAGGAGCTTGGAGATGCTAGCCATGAGACATGATGGTTTGGGTGATAACTTCGAATTCCCACTGTCTGCGGAGAGGAGCCTGTTTTATGTTTATGGTTGTGTACGGTGGTCTTCACTAAAGCAACCAAGTAGAAATAACGCATCATATCTTTCTACATTTGTTACTCCGATTCGCGCACGTTATGTAAAGTTGGCTATCAAGACATCTTTTTGCATGGATGACCAAAAAGCTAGGCTGTTGTCTAATTAGTAATAACGAAGACTATTTATATGTGAACATTACTATATTCGTATCTAGGAATTTTTGCGTTTTTCTCATAAGTACTCCACAACTTTTCTACCATATAGATAACCATTCTTAATTTTTACTTTTCACAATTAACCATTATGTAACCTCTCACAGTAATCTTCAGCATCAGCCAACTTGTTAGAAAATAACAAATATTCAAGTTAACGGGACTAACACACCCTAGCTATATAAAGTGCAGATATCTAAATGGTATCAATCATTTATGCTTCCTCGTCCTGCTGCTCGTTTTTACTTTTCTATTTTAGCGAACGCTGACACGTTACATTGAGTATAACGCCGAACACTCGCCAACTAGCAGAGAGTAGATGCATTGTCAAAATACAATATTCTAATATGCTGCCACTGACCGTCTTCTATACCATATTTCAACTATTCAACAGTTTTTGCCACAGAGTCATATCTCGCGCCACGCGCCACATAAAAATTTTCAGACAATTACTATTACTGTCGAATGAACTTCTGGCGCCTGTAACTTGAATACCGCAGAAGTGCTTCTACCTGTGCAGCTCGTCATGTTGTATATTTATTATTGCAAATATATATAATCATAACCGTGACTGTATACTAACACGAAATCTATACGCTTCAGAATATATTTATTCACTTATATTTATTTATTTGTTGCACTCATTCCAATTACCTTTTTCCTATTCTTCCACTTTCAATATGTTGTATAGTTTTTGTTTACGAAACCGATCAGAAGTCATTTTTTGCTTACAGTATGCATTTTACATACTTACTTGTGATGAAAAATGTAAAAGACGATTTGTTTATGTGTATTTTCAACATTTCGCGCTTTTGCTTCTAGCTACATTGGACTATCCAGTTCACACTTTTGTAAAAGGTACACAAGCTCATAAATGTAGTTTTCTTAGTTTTCCAAGCCGTCTGGAAGCGAAAAATAGAACGTGAGAGAAAAGGAATGTATTTTATACAGATTTTTGTGCGACGACATAATAACGTAAGCACAAACGTCCAGAAACCGTAAAATATCACCAACTATCAATCGAATGTTTGTCAACGCGTAAAGCATTAGGTTTTATCTTCCGACTGACTCGTCATAAGGTTTACACTAACCGGTTAGGGAGGAAGGGGGTGATCTGTAGATGTAAATAATCCCCTTCTAATAAGTAGCTGCATAGACTCTCATCATAGATGCTGACTATATTTGTCTTAATAAACACGAATGGCTAAAAGGCACTCGGTCTAGCATCACTACTACATCACGACACCAAGCTGGAGGAACCTCATCATCTAGTCAGCTAGCATACACGTTGCTATCCCGTTTACACCCTACTTTCGATCAAATATACCCTCCTCTATATTCATAACCGCCCTCTGATTTGGTCTTACTGATAGCTATGGAAATGGTGCATCTTAAATTGCACCACGGATTCATGTTGCTAGCATCACAGCAATAAATATAACAGAGCTAGTACATCAAAAATCACTGACACGAAGTCAGCGTATAAACCTTATTGAGTAGTTGTCACCTGCACACTGCCGTCATGCTCTAAAGTAATTAGGACATTGCGTAACACAGATTCTCATGGAATCGAGGGGAAAGGGAAAGTCATTCAGCAGTAATACTTAACTTCACACTTATGTCACAAAAGAAAAGTGACTTACGTTGTCATAGCAATATAATCATGTTTTCTGTGTAAAATTAGACAAATCAAAAGTCTCTCTGGTTGTGAAGAATCGTGATTTCAGTCAAAAACATAATGAAAAGTACACCTTAAGAAAATGTAGATAAGAAATATCTTTTGTGTGTAGATTTTCTACAGACCAATTAACTAATTATTAACTTTTCAAATGATTCAAATTTACTAAAGGCTTAGTCATGACCAACCAAGATTCATCCTACGCTTACATAGGATGATTCACAACTAAAATCCCAGAGTGACATGCAAATCGTACCGCAATCGGACATATCTAGTAAAAAACAAATATCAGTCGACGTATTAAGTACGAAAAACTATCAAGCAGTGAATATGCAAAACTTGTGCATCAAATGAACAAAAACTGTGATGGCAGTGTGAACGCCACACTTAGTTTATATAAAACATTTTGTCATATCTCAAGTTCCCTCTTGTTTGAGGATCATAATGCTTCTACTACTCTTAAATTTGCCTCCATATTAGCGCTTCAAAAATGTGAACCTAAACTAGTATATGGACTCACATAAGTATACAATTGAAGCACAAGATTTATTGAAAATACGCTTGTTCCTACAAATGACATTTGTTCGTCTAAATTTGTTTCAGTCATTGCAACTGAACGCCATTAACGTTGTTTTGCGGTAGTTCTAAGATGGCTTGTCCTTTAGTGATCAATAAGAATTCAGTTAAAACTTTGGCGGCATGGTGGCTCTCCAATGAGTCATCTCTTAATTACGTGGGGTTAACACCAAAAAGCGGGCGTGGAAAAGTGTTCATCGACATGCACAGTCCGGGTAAGTAGTAAACACCCCAACTAACAAGTCAGGAATTATCGTTGGGATGCCGTTTGTTGAAGCCATTCTGAAGGAAAGCAGTTGCGAGATCGAATGGCACATTTGCGAAGGTCAAACAGTTAAATCATGTCCTGTTAGGGTTGCTACAATCACTGGGGCTAACGAAGATATATTTTTCTGTGAAAACCTGGTTCTTTCAGTACTTTCAAGAGCCAGTGGTATTGCATCCCTAGCTAGCAGGTAGTTTTGGTTCGAAATCTACTAAAGCATTTAGGATCCAGTCAATTTTACAGGAAGTTTCGTGGAAAGGAACAATATATATGCCTGACAGGAGGACACCAGGATTTGGTCTTGTTGAAGAATATGCTATGATGATATCAGGAGTTTCTGAGAGAAAGTCATCAGTTAGTGTTCGTTGCAAAGATTTGGATGCTGAAAGCCTGAAATCTGTATGTATTTAAAGTAATCTTAGCTTCCCTTAGGCTATTGACGAAGTTCGGTCTCGAGTTGGCTCCATTCCTGTCCATGTTGCCTGTTGTAGGTTGGACGAAGCCTGTTTAGCTGCTGGAGCAGGAGCGGATATATTGCTCACTGGTTTAAGTGCGAAGGTACGTATTCCTATTGATTTACAATGTTCGTAGGAAATCGTAGACATTGCGTCACAAGTAAAAGAATCCTACCCAGAAATCCAGGTTATTGCCAGCGGCTCTTTTGATGACTCAGACGTAAAACTGTGTGCAACCCGCTATATTGATCATTTGACATCTCTAAAACTGTGCAACGGTTATGCGTTTGTTGACTTCCAAATGACGTATGTTAAGGATAGTGTTAAGAATACCGAACCTACAAAATATGTCCTTCTGGAGAGAAATGAGATATCTCGTAAGTTACTTTGTTATATATTTTAGAACATGATTGTGTAAAGTTTGGTAGGTGAACATTGTAAACATTCGTATTTACGTAACTGGGCGGATAACATCTTGAGATCATTGGGACGTTAGTTCCACATGTGTCGTTTATTGCTGACTCGTTACAACGTACAGCTAAGTAACAATACGATCTTATTCTGTAAGAAGTCTCACTGGGCTGAAATCCCACTGTGTATCGAACCTTATGTGGTAGCAACAGATTTCTTGCTTAGTGATCATTTATGCTGCTAACAATCGGTGTATCTGAGTTCTTGATAAACGCGTTAGTATTCTTAATTGTTTTTGTAGTTGAAAATTATTATGCCTAGAAAAAGTCTGCTTTCCAGTATTATTTCATTTGTAACTGATTGTAGATGACCTGCTAGTTGATTACCACTTCTAAAACCACTTTCGGTATAAATGGTCTGTTGTTATTGTAATGTGTTATTTCGATGTTACATATCTGTAGAAGTTTGATTTTACTTGATACCTTAAGCATATCATTTTAATTGCACTCATAAATATACGCAGGAATTTAAAGTGCTTATTAAGCGTATTCGTGTTTTTATACTTGACAGGCCATTGGTCTTGTTTGCAATTCCGACTTCTTTAGGATATATTAGTTAATTGCTAGTCTTCTTTGAGTCTGCTTGTAAACTTTGCCTAAAGATCTAATATTGTGCGTTAGTCTTGATTTTTCGTATGTATATATTCATTCTGTTTGGATGTATGGGTTAACCATAGACTAGAAAAATTCTTTTTTTATAATACTGTTCGTTATCGGTAATGAATTGTTTACTTTAGTCTTATACAGACAGGAAATAATTTTGTGTCAGTTACAAATAACCATGTTTGGTTTTATCGCAGTGTATAGAATTGTCACAATAAAATCCTCTGATGAGTCACTGTAATAACTATTTTGTTCACGACTAAATCTTTTTATGAGCCATAATTAGTTGTGCTGTATAGTATTTGTATTTGTTGTAGTCTTTATTCATGTTTTTATTGGTTTACGGAATAGGCAACTGTGTCAAAGGGTTGTAAAACTAATCGTTTCTACTTGTTTTTTATTCAACCTTATCCAACATTTCACGTTTCATGGCTTTAGGCTTTGGGTTGATAAAATATTGTATTTTGATCCGGGGTTTATGAAATTTTTGGTGATATATAAAATTCTTTACCATATAATATAACGACTTTTCTGTTTTTTAGGTATCATGTGTCAATAATTCAAAATAAGAGTTCGCTTCGTTACATTTAATATTATCTGGTCATTGTGGTTGATAGGAACTGAAGACAAACTATTTCTGTTGCCCTAAATAATTTTTTTTACGGTTTCTCTATGTGGTGACTATCTGTATTTTGTCATAAGTCATTGCAGTCCACATATTTCCCTATAATATGTTAGTTGATCCTATCTTTCTAAACATTTTACACTTATCCTGTGTAAGCAGGAGTGAAGCCTTAGTTTTTTTAAAAGGGTTCCTAGGTTCTCAAAATATTATTGTCTAACTTTTGTCATGGCTATGTATCATGCTTCCTCTCTGGTAGTCATTTCTAGACCAAAACTTAGTTTCAAAATATAGATTTTATGTACTGTACGGTAACTTTTTAATTCATTTCAGGGTAATCTATTGCTTAAGCTCTTCAATGTCTTAAAGGTTTTTACTGACTTGTGAACAACTTGCTTACGTAAATTAAACATTTTAACATGCCCTTCAAGCAGTTGAATGTTTCCTTATCGCTTATAGCTCCTCCAAAATCAAAATCACCAGGCCCTCAACCCACTGAAGAAGTGGCTAGGTAAGAAGGGTTTAATTGTTGGATTTTTATACCTGTTTCAAATTTTCTTTTAAACGCATTTCCATTGCTAAGTACTCTTTGTGTTTAGGCTGCAATTTGCAAATTCTGTACCAACTATAGTAACATGACAAAAGCCTAGTAGTGGTATTAGCTTTAAACAAGCTTGTAGGAAAAATGCTATTATTTAAGCAGTAGGTTAGGTAATGTTTTACTCTTGTTGCTTTACTTAATAAAAATCTTGTTTCTACATTTTTATGTCAGTGTAAGTTACGGGCTTTTTAAAAAAATGCTTCGTTCTGTTTAGTAGGTAGTTAATTGTGCAGGGTTTCGCTACATATGATTTCCAGCAGTAAAGGGCTTATTTAAAATATTTAATGTGAAAACAGTAATTTAGCATCCATTTACTTCTGAAGCATAGCTCTGTTGGTTTTATTGTTATGATAATTTTATTATATAACTAAACTAATAAACTAAATAGTCAGTGATCTTTTGGGTTTTTGGAAATTTAACTTTCATACAAACATACTGCACCGTTCCTCAGCTCAATTTCTGCTCCATTAAAGAAGCCTCGCTTAGTCGATGATGAGGGTGACACCCCTAAATCAACTAAGCTCAATGGTACCCCAACTCGCAATACCAATCCAACGGCCCCAGATCCGAATTGGCCCACTTTTTCCAATGCAGCTAATGCACAGAATCAGAAGCGTGCTCAGCGAATTCTTCGACATCCTCAGTACACACCAGTAAGATTGAAATGATTTAGAAATTGTTGTAAGCATGTCAGTCTTAAAGTGTTTAGGATATTAGTTCACAGTGCATTACAATTTAAATTTTGAGCAGTACCTAAAAGTGTGTAAGATAATTTTTATCATCTACTGTATTTGTTTAGTAATAATAAGTTTGTGTATTTTAGCGCATAGGTATTTACACTACAGATTTTTGTTAAGCCATACTATGCAGTTCCCAGTTCATTACTTGCAGTTGAGTACTTCAAAATCATCTAGGAAACCTAGTTGGAATTCTAACCTTTTAGGCGTTTTGCAATTACGTGGTCATTTTTTCTGATCTGTTAGAATGCATTTTGGTAAAATTACGGTGTGCTTTGCATCAGGTATTTATTCAATTTAAAACAATTTTTATAAGAAACTTCCATCATAACAGTATGTATAATTCATTAATAAACACCATGTAGACTATTCTTCATCCTTACAATATCCCGCATCGATTTTTATTTTAATTTCAACCTTAACCAGAGTAGTCAAATTTAATAAGTAAAGTGTGGTTACTTATGGCAAAATTTAGGTTTCTCTTAAAATGTTTTTGAATTAATCTGTTGCATAACCTATAAATCTTGACACAAATTATCATTTCTTTAGCAAAATGACATGTTTAAGGAGTTGATTATAGTAAGATGGTTTTAAATTTAAACACCTTTATTTCTTGAGAACCATAACTTGTGAATTTACACTGTAAAAAACTTATTTTAAACCCATCACGTAGGAATTTGACACGGTTTATCATTGAAATACCTAAATGGTGTATAAATAATTATCCATATCAATTATCTTTTCTGTAGTTCAAAGGTTTGTTAGGTCAGCAACCCAAGTCCATTACATTGTGTTCTAAGGTTAATATATAGTCTAATAAGTGGTTTAGGATGACTGTTTTTATTTGAATTTTCAAGTGTAAAATATGTTTGAAACTTACTCGTTATCTGTAAGTAGAGTATCTTTAATTTTTCTGTTCTTTTAACTTGATGTTTGACATAATATCCTCTAGGATTATGCAGGGTCATTGTGTTTAACTGTGAGTTAATAAGTAGTCTAAGTCTCATTTGCAATTTGCATAATAAAGTGTTGATATTCACCTGTTTTAGTAATACATATGTATGGTCTGCCGAAAATGAGATTAAGACCGTTTGAGAAAACTATTTTGGTCTCGTAATTTTATTTCCAGCCACAAAGATCAAATCCTCCTAGATCGCAAGCACCTAGTGGTCCACCTTTTTTCAACATGTCAAATCCACGGCTTGTGCCACCAACATCCACATCTACAAGAGCCCCGACCATGCTATTACAGCCAGGTTTAAATATCAGTAATCAAGTGTCAGGCGTGTTGGTTCCACCAAATAATCAACAGAATATTAATGTGCGTCTACCTATGGTGCCTCCTCAGTTACAGCAGCCACCGCAACCTGTGCCGCAACGTATGCCGTCAAACCCTCCGGCAGTACTAGGTACAAATCAGCCAATGGGTGGTGGTTTTTTAAATAGCATTCATCCTCATAATCAGCCTCCGAATTGGCAGGTGATTCCAGGCGGTTCCAGTGGACATCAAATGGGCGGGATTGGTTTAGGAATGCGTGTTAGTGGTCCTGGAGGGCCAAATATGAATAACTGCCGGTAAGAACTCTCTATTTATATATAATGAATGCTCTTAATCATCCCTATCACATTGCCCTATAGGTCCAGAGATATAAACAAAAGCCGGAATTTAGAGACATTTAGGAACATAAAGTAACAGGCACCAGTATTTGAGGTTTTATCGTGTCTTGCCTTTCTACTGGAATTCAATTTAAGAACACAAGTTGACCATACCATATGCGTTTGGAAAGTTTTTATGAGATTAATTAACCGCAATCTAATGAGACTATAATTCACAACAACAACTAATCTGTACATGCAGTTATTTTTAAGGCAGTAACTCATTTCCCTTGCCTTGCTCGTTTTTTGTTCACTTGAGTCTCACAAGTTTGATTGAAGATTATGGTTAATTAAGCCACTAAACTTGCCCACCTACTTAGTCGTTGATCATTCCCTGCGACAATTGCAAACAATCCACATGTGTGGAATACAGTTAAGTCCCCGAATGCCTTGGTATGGTTGGTGGTAGGGAAAGTTCATTCTTCACCTCCTAATGCCTTTATATGGCCACTCGTCTGGTTCCTACAAGGGGAGTCCTATCTACTTCCTCCTCTTGGCGGGAGGAAGAGATGTTTACTAATGTGGAAGGATGAAAGCAAATGTCTGGCGTATAAACCAAGTAGGCAAAGATAGGGGGTGGTCCACTTAAGGTGAGGGGAGTCCGATCCCAAATCAGTAATGCACACAAGCTCCATAATCTTAAAGGAAAAAATAGCGGACGTGTCAATTTTTGTCACCGGCTACCCATGGGATTGCATCTCCGAGCGATGTTACATTGTTTTGAGGATTAGTCTGTAAGTCAAAGGCTTGAGAAGTCGTCGCTAAAGAAATCGATTTAAGTGATACTAGCATCAATCCAAGTTAACCTAAGTGCTAGTTTACTGGATAGCATAGATGAAAAATCGTTGCGTTCGCATGACGCCGTGGAGATAGTAGGCCACATCTCTAGGGGTTTTGAGAGACGTCCAGCTTACAAGCATTGGGTTTCTGCAAGTTTCTCACAATTCTTTTAAGTACATCGATTTGCTCCGATGACTCGTGAGTCGAATAATAAACGTCAGTTCTTACATCGGTAAATCTTAAAATGCTTGCGTGACGTCCATGAGATATGGATGTTTGACATCTCTCCGTATTTGATCATCGTTGTCTCCGAAGGATTGCGGACATTTGGTAGGAACATCATGTTAATAACGCCAAGGTTCATGATCATGTGTTCGGGCGCAGTGGTGCCAACTCCGTTAGTGTCACCATCTTAAAGCACCAGCTTCGGTGGCTTGGTCATGTTTTTCGAATATCATCCTGGCGGCCTCAGCATCATGCATTATTTACCTACACGGACTGGTTGAGAAGAACAGAGGAACTGTTAGTTTGTGACATTATACTAGAGAACGGATAAAAGTTATACAAATCTGTCGGCCCATCTCAACCTCCTGGTAGAGGTGGTACAAGTCATTAGCTTAGGATTTAATCAAACATGGCACAGAACAGAAGCCCATGGCGGTCTTACCGCGGTTTCTTCTACAGCCTCTACAAAGTGTGGAGCTTCTCTTGATAGAGATGAAATCTCCTTGTCTGCATCTCTACTGAAACTGTATTTCCTGCCTTGTAATTCTGCAGCTATCCTGTTGCGTTTTACACTTACCTCTTGAGTACCTCCTCACTCCATTTTCTCCAAAATATCGCATTTGTACTTGTGTGGTGCATATATTTCTGGTGTCTTTTTGTACCAACTTGTTTGTTTAATTAATGATTACGGATCGGCGATTGTGTTGATGGCGTCCATCTAAAACGAAATACTGTCCGAAACTATCCTAGTTGTGTACGGAACTGTCACGTACGCAGTCATTCTCAATACATATATCTCAATCGGTTAGTTTTAAAACTGTGAATCGCCTTGATGTTTCCTTGTATAGCTTTACGCACCAACAAATCTAAATACTCAAAAACACTAGAGTTGCGTCATTTGGTACTTAACAGCACATACTCAACTTAATACAACTACCTTTAATTTTGCATTTGCAGATTATGTGGCTTTCCGAATCCTTCATCAATGCCTTTTTGTCGAAACTGTCGTTCCGGCCTTCGCTAGGTCTGAAAGTTATTTGTATGCTTTGTGCTTAATTTATTACATAATTTGTGTTCATCTAAATTTTTTTTTACTCAGTCTGGGTTTCATATCCTAAATGATGATACTATCTTGGAAACGATCAATGATGATAGTCCACAAACTCATATCCTTAACATGTTAGCAGTAAAACGAAGCAGGTAGAGTCGATCTTTAGAAACTAATGGCTGTTTAATAATAGCCTTCTTAAGCCGGTTTTTCGCTTCGAATTTACAAGTTTCACATTACATATAAGCATTTACTCATAGTACATTATGATGAAGGCTGTAATATAAGGTACCTAACTAAAAAGCCTTTTAGCGCATAGTATTAGTATTTAATTTAAGCTTACATAGAAATAAGGTTAGAAAACTTCACTAGAATGAAAATGCAACACTGGGAGAAACTAGAGCCACTGTGGCTTGGGTCAGTAGACTCAGTTGAGCCTAAGGACTGGTGTAGTACGCATCTAGGGCTACTTGGTGGTCACCCGACTGAAGCTCCCAGTACATGGACGTCACATACTGATAAACCAACCAGACTAACCACCAACCCTTAAGCAACGTGTAGGTCTTCGTTAGGAGGTTTGGGCGAGGCGGGGGCACTAGGTTCCGGTCATGGTTGCAATGCTTAGAATGGCAAAATATGGTCCCACCCTGCGGGAGCAGTGAGGCTCGAACTGCATACCAGGCGACTAGTGCTTCAGGACTACTGAGGCTATTAACTTGTGCGCAACCGGTTGATAAAGATCGCAGCTACTGTGGAGTATCTCTAGAATTGCAGTCCTAATCGAGCAGGCGCACTTGGTTGTCCAAATTTAGCGTAGTTGACTTCGGTTTAAACAACAAACTTGCGTCACTGGCTGGCGTGGAGAAGCCACAAGTATGCGAACACGAACTTTATGAGAAGACGTAGTGTCTATTTTCCATTGGTTAATTTACGCCACATGGAACTCCTCAAAACCGCTACAATATGGTGATTAGTGTACATTAAATTGTAAGTACTCTATGGCGTTAGCAGCAGCGTGTGATTCAGGACGCTTCACATTAATTGGCGTTAAGTCATCTTATCGGCAGAGATTCGTCCAGTCACTGGTGGTACTCTCCTCATCTACGTCAAAATGTGACTTACAACCAATATACAAGTGTACTGTGTACAGAGTAGGCGTGTATCGCTAGGCACTCTAATTACCGAGTATTTTATGCTCAGTCGAGCGAGTATTCGTCGCGTGGGAATCATACCATCGTTATTTACTAAAAGGCCCTGAATTAACTGGACATGCCTTGGGTGGACTAAACACTAGGGATTATTTAAAATGCCGAGTCCCTTGAGATAGGTAGAAATATCCTGAAGCAGAAAGAAGCATTGGTTTGGTTTAGCTTTGTTTATTGATATAGTCCAACAGAGTTCAAGAGATGAGGTGTTCTGGCTAGTTTTCTGCGCCACCACAAAGAGGTGCGCAGCGCCCTACCAGGCCGGGAGAGAATTGAGTACAATGATAATCGAGGTTTTTTGACAAACTTGGCAGATTTATGTTCTTTGCCTGATGTTGCCAAGTGACGGGCCATTTGGTCGTAGACTATAGTACGGAAACCACAGTTACACTCAATGTATCCTTTAACAAAAAGGCCAGGAGGAGTGTGTTTGTTCCTGCATCGCTTCATATGTGTAGTTGATGCACTACATGGATCATAGAAAGATGCATAAAGAGGGCTAGGAAGGGTCGTTTCACGGTCAGTGACGGTGCTGATGTGTGTATGCCAGGATTTTGTCTCATTAAGGTCAAAACATTGTTGTATGGGTGGCGCACAGTGAAATTTGCTCCAGTGCCAGTTAGCTGCAACAGCACATGAGGTAGTATATTTGCAACTTGCACAATCCAATGTCAAATTGAAATGCTTATTCACAGGGTGACGCACATGTTCTCCACATTCTAAACACTTTAAAGTTACTCGCGGTGTATGCGCGAATAGTTGGCTTGAGTATGAAAGGGACAGTTGGTCTTCAGGCAAATAATATGATAATTCATCAGTATTATTTTCACCAACAGGTTTCATTAAGGGATGGGCGGAGTGATGTAGATACTCGTGCCACTTAAGATCTTTTTTATATATAAAATCTAAGCGACAGGAATCACATCGATAAGTCGTCTGCTCCCAGTGCTGCTGAACGTGGATATAAAATCCCTGTGCATCAAATATATGTGGACCTAAATACGCACTCTGAAGAACAGGTAATTCAAAGTGCTTTAGGCAATATGGACAGAATATGTGGTTTGTTTTGTGATGGCTATCTCGGAAGTGGGATATTAATTCACAATAGTAGGATGATCTGAATCCGTAACATATTGTGCATACGTACGGTGAATCTAAATACACATGTCTCTCATATAAATGTATAGCAAACTTTACAATTGATGTGAAGTGGTTTTCACAAATAGGACACACGAAATAGCCATCCATAAGTGCCAATGGTGTGTGTTGTTCTACATGGCGGTGAATTCTGTTGTGGAAACCCATGGTGGTTTCATTTGGGACAGAAAGACACTCTGTGCAGAATTCAAAAGACATTAGTGAACCAAGGTCGAGTTCATTCACGAACAAATGCGATAATATATGCTTGAGAAACTGAACATTATCTAAGTGGCTTCCACATATTGGGCAGTACACATATCCATCTAGTGCTATAAAGTATGATATGGACTGAATTTCTTTGAGCGTGCAATAGTATGTCGACCATGGTATTCTGAGTTGAATATCTAACAGGTTGGACAAGTCTGTCATCTCTGATAATGAAGGTTAATTATAACTATACACACATACCTTAAGCGCCAAACTAAACGATGCTTTGAACCATTCCGGTAGATCACTTATAATTAGTGTTGTAGAATATTTACAGCTAAAACCATCTGAAAAGCAAAAGATTCCAAGATTGAGACCAATGAATAACGGGGTTGATTAAAGCAAAATACAACGTGGGAAATATGCTTTAGCAGTTCCAGAAAAACTCTAGACTTTCCTAACACTTAATGAAACGGCAAGATAGCTATTTTGCCGTTGTGCACTCCTTTATTAGTATACATAAAGCAACTTAAGTGGAGCATTAGAATTAACTCCAAATGCAAATGTTACGACTTACTCCTTTCGATGATAAAGGTTGTGTCCTGGAAACCTAACAAGACTGCTAGGACAAACGAGTAGTTCAGTGTCTCATTGTTATGCGATAACAATATGAATAGAAGCCTACAACCAGCTGCGACAAATGCGTTAAAGACTAGAGAAACAACATGTCTCAAGATACTAACATCTCTTTTGATGCATTAGACAGGATTGTGCTGAAAGTGATAAGTCAAATCAGGTCTTGAAATACTACTACATATTCCGCACAGATAAGCGTTTAACTATAGTTAACCACTGAGCTAAGTGATAGTTTAATTCAAGTACTGACAAAGTAGAAGTGATATGAACATCGTGACCTTTTAAAGTACTATCTCATAATATTACAACCGACGGATGATTTCGATACTTAACAATACGAGTCGAAGAAAATTCGCAACTCAATACGAATAGATACGCACTATGCTTTGGATATGTACGTTCTCCACGAGGCTGTTCTACTTATGATCATGTCATTACATAAGCCTTACCTAATTACACAACATGAACCACTTGTGAAACTATTCTGAACCACTGTAATATAAAACATCAGTTTCGTGAATAAATAAAGTCAATCAGTAATTTTCATGCTAAAAACTTCTACGAGATTGACTTTTCCAAAATGACAGAAATAACACGCGACCTTGAGAACGGATATTCGCGCCCCATACCCTTGTGACAAGCTTATACAAATCAATTAATTTGCTTGATTCTTTGGTAGAGGTTCATGATTATTTCGAAAAGGCATGATGTAGTACGTCTGTCGCACATTTGAAATCCAGTATCCTTCTCGGAAAGACGGCTTAAATCAATCCATATGCTTGCAACTTGGTACTTAGATGTAGATTAAATCCATTGCTTATCAACAAGCAAAAGTGACGATCTGTCTCTACTCTGGATACCCGCCACCTGTTTCAAACTCACATTTTAAACTATAGCAGTCTCAGGGCGTCACTTAAACCAGCACACCTCTTTGATGGATATCTGATACTGCCCATACTTTTCAATTTTGTGAAGTGGATTATATCAGCCACTTAGATCCGCTCATTGGTGGCAAAATTTATCAGATGCGCCATTTCTGTCAGTCATTTTACATGTTTTATCCCGTTCTTAGATCACTTAGATCACATTTTAGCTATTTTTCTGCAGCTTGGGTTTTAGAAAATCCCAATCGATGTCGAGAGCTGTTACTCCTAAACGAGAACGCTGAACGATAAAACTGCCTGATTTGTAAAGTTTATAAGTTGTATGGATGCTCAACCGTCAACTCATAAGTTCTTACTGAGTACAAAGAATATTGACGACTCGTCCGATAGCGTCACGGTGTCCCGAAACTAAACATAATGGGGTTATGTTAAAAAAGCGCTCACTTGCAACAAGTTAGTTTATATATATTTTTAAGAAGTGTTTTTAAATATCTTTCATGCGCTATGTGATAAATGATTGCAAGTCAAATCAACACGTTCTGGAGATGGGATATCATTATGTTGCACATACTTTTAGACACATCGAAAAGCTAAAGCGTATTTTTCCGTATTGAATACTAATCTTCGGAACACAGGGCATCAGTTGCTATCCAAAATATGACGGCGAGGGTTTATAATATGGATTTACAAACCAGTGCAGAACAATATCTTGGAAGGCTTACTAGTGATTTGCAGACTTTACAGAACTGCTAGCAGATTTTTAAATAGGATTTGCATTGGCAGCGAATCATCATGGTCACCGACATTCAGCAGTAATGTGATAAAAATCAAAACTGATGGTCATGTGAAGAGTTAGCAGAAATCAGCTGAACATTAATAATACATAGTGGCTTTTATACAAGCGGATTCGAAAAAGAGGAGCGTAATTTTTGGAAGCTTTCATCATCAAATTGTCTGCGCATTCCCTGAGCTATACGTGTTTCTGGACAAGTGGAAGTTGGCTTATATCACTCCGATCTTCAGACGTTACAAACTCAATGTTACTGATCACCAGCAAGTGGCTCCTTGTTTGACATCCTGTAAGACTATAGAACCTTGAACCAGTGGTAACTTACGTGACCACTTGTGATCTGCACCCTAACAGAAATGTTTGTAGAGTGGGCATTTGTGGGACCCTAGACTCCTTGTTTGTGATATACCCAGCAGTCGTTAATGATAAAAATGGAACTACCAAAGTGGGACACCAACTCTATATATTTTTAACCCACGATTTAGTCTCGGTGGTGCTATCCAAGTTAAACAAATGGAACAATTTTATTATTCAATTTTATTTAATCGAAAGCATATTGCTTACATAATATAAGGAAGAAACTCTGAAATTTACTCTTAAGTATTTTCTTTGTAGTAAGCTGTAAAACGTGATATTACATCAGCTTCTCCCCAGAAGCGACTTCCACTGAAATGCCGGTTCGACCTATTAATAGGTAGAAGTTTCCAGAAAGCCGTTATAAACAAGACTTTTCGTTTCACACAATTCAAA
The DNA here is from genome assembly GCA_034768735.1 of Schistosoma mekongi. NCBI lineage: Eukaryota > Metazoa > Platyhelminthes > Trematoda > Strigeidida > Schistosomatidae > Schistosoma > Schistosoma mekongi. Next base: position 64,533,265 of record CM068306.1, on the reverse strand, counting down.
GGAAGGCACATGGACTCCATTAGAGGTAACACAAAATTGGGCATATACGGGGAGAAACTAAATCGTTTATCATAATGTGGATCACATACCCAGCTAGTGTAATTAAAGTTATGACTACGAATATCCTACTTCCAGAATTCGATCTTAGTGACCCCGAGTTGTGGCTTGCTCAACTATAGCATTATTTCACCAGACACAATATTAAATCTGAAGGAGTTCGCTATCGAGACTTATGTTCAATCCTACCCCACTTAGAAGCCAAAGAAGTCCGTGACTTGATTTTAAGTCCACTAACACCACAACTATACACCACCCTAGGACGAGAAATAATGAGTCGCCTATCATTATCAGACAAGCAAAGAATCCAAAGGCTTTTTCGAGGTAGGCCACCGTCACAGATTTTGCGTCATCTCCAAGCCATGGATGGGTGGCAACAGAGTGGGTGAAGCAGTCTTTAAACAAGGATGGGTACAAGCACTCCCATGCTACGTCCAATACTTCTCGGAAACACAAGAGCCTGACATCTCTTCATTTCACGTGGCACGTATTGCAGATAAAATAATGGAACATGTCTCACAACCGCATCAAGTATGATACACCATACTCAGAAAGAGGCATTAGCAAATGATCCAGTTGTAGCACAACTCATTGCGAGTGTTAAAAGTCTCACAGAGGCTGTCACAAAAATGCAAATGGGTCATAGAGACAGTAGCAGATCACCACAACGATCGAGATTTAAGTCACATAGTAGGTCGCAAGAGTCCAAACAATCTGGATAATTGTGTTGCTATCACTGAAAATTTGGTATTCAATCAACCAGAGGCGGTCAACCATGCGCCTAGCCCACACAGACCCCGAAGAATATGGGGTCGTCTCCAGGTTGAGACGACTGAGGAGGGGTGCCTAAAGAGTCCCCTGCTATACGCTGGAGACGGAAATTCAGGCTTGAATATTTTGGTGGATATTGGTACTGCGCTCAGTATCATTCTTAAGAACAAAGCCGAGATGTGTCGAGAAACTTCCTCAGTTACACTTCAAGCTGCCAAATAAACCAAAATCGCCACGTTTTGGCAAAGGACAATGACACTAGATTTGGGATTTAGAAGACAATTCCCTCTCTGGGTTTCTACTGTAGCCGATCTAGATCTAGCAATATTAGGAATGGACTTCTTAGAGAGATATGAATTTCTAGTTGACACTAGAAAGCGACGTTTGACATTGAAAGAGACGTCTAAATATACAAAAGGTATAGAAAGTCACGTCACCTCTCTAAACTTAATACAAACTCCGCTAGTGACAACGGTAAAGTTCTAGGATATACTCGAGGAATTTTTAGCACTAACAAAACCGAACCCTCAACCTTCCGAAAGTGAGTTGAAAGTATATCATGCAAGCAAAACGGAAGGGGCAACTGTTTTCGATAAACCCTGGAGACTAGCACCTAATGAACTTAAAATAGCTTGAGCCGAGTTCGATTACTTGCTACAGCTGAGCATAATACGTTCATCTGATAGTCAATCGGCATCTCCTTCGCATGTGGTTCCAAAGAAAAATAAAGGAGATTGGATACCGTGCGGAGATTACAGAGCACTCAACCGTCAAACTGTACTAGACAGGTACTCAATACCACATATCCAAGACTCTATAAATGGCTTACAGGATATGAAGATATTTACTAAAATCGACTCAGTCAGGGAAACACCACAATATTCCAGTTGCTGAGGAAGATATTCCAAAGACAGCTATCACAACACCTTTTGGATTATTGGAGTTTGTATGCATGTCATTCGGCTTACGAAATATGGCACAAACATTCCAGAAGTCTACAGATAATCAACTTCTAGGTATGCCATTCACAAAGGGGTACATATATGATTTATTAATTTCCAGCCCGGACTCAAAATCACACGAACAACATGTGAGGGCAGTGTTTAGACGACTTAATGATAGTCGCATGAACATACATCAAAGTAAATGTGTTTTCGGTGTGGAAACCCTGGAATTTCTCTGACATATCATAAGGCCTGATGAAATTACACCAGTCAAACAAGAGGTGGACTCTGTTAAACAATACCCCATACCAAGCCCTCCAACACAGCTCAGAGGTTTTCTTGGTTTAAAAAACTCCTATTGCAGGTTCATGCCCGGTTATGCACAAATAATGCAACCATTGATGGATTTACTTAAAGGAAAACCGAAAGATTTCAATCTGGCCCCTGACGCCGTTGATGCAACTAACCAATTAAAAGACAAACTTACTCAAGCATCTACATTGACGTATTCAAATTCTTACTACCCACCTGCCTTGATGGTAGATGCTTCTGATAAAGCCGTAGGCGGCACTCACAATAAAATAGTTAAAAACACCTGGGAACCGATTGAATTCTTCTCAAAATACTTGATACAGCAGAGACGAGGTATTCTACCTTAGGTCGAGAGCTCCTCGCAATCTATGTAATCATTAAGCATTTCTGACACATGCTCGAATGCAGAGAACTCATAGTTTATATCGATCGTAAACTGCTAACCAATGCCTTAAGAGCAGAAGCTGATAAATACTTACCTCGGCAAGTCCAACACCTCAACTACATATGACGGTCCACTAGTAATATCCGCCAAGTTAAAGGTCAAGGCAGTCAGGCGGCAGACTCATTGTCTCGACTAGAAATGAATATAATACAACAGTCAACAGTAAATTTCGAGACTTTGAGAGGCAGCTAGAAAGATTATCATGAATTACAAAACCTACTGTCAGCTAAAAGCTCTAGTCTGAAACTAAAACAGTGCCATCGCCTATAGAAGGTGTTCTGATTTACTGCGACACGACAAATGCAGTGCCTCGTCCTTCCGCTCTCAAAGATATATCACGGTTAACATTTAATAACTATCATTGGTTGTCTCATCCTGGCGTGAAATCTTCGACTAAACTAATCAATGCCAGGTACATATGGCCAAATCTTCAGAACGATGTACATAAATGGGTTACAGAGTGTTCGGTGTGCCAAAAATCAAAAGTTAGCCGACACACATATTCACCCATTGGAGTTTTTCCCCACCAGGATGCTCATTTTGCACATATACATTCGACTTAGTAGGACCTTTACCGCGTTCCAATGGTTTTACGTATCTATTTACATGCATAAATAAGTTCACGAGGTTTCTCATGGCCGTACCAATCACGGACATCACAGCCGAAACAGTAGCCAAAGTCTTCATACAGAACTAAGTGACCATTTTCGGTATACCTATTGCAATAACGACGTATAGAGGAGCTTAATTCGAATCTTAACTATTCATCAACTCAGCTAAACTTCCAGGCTCCAACAGAATACGCTGCACTGTATATCATCCTCAAGTGAATGGGATGGTAGAACTGTTCCATCGTCAACTATAGGCTGCCTTTATATTCCATTCAAACTCCAGTCAGTCGACAGAATTCCTGCTAATATTTATGTTGGAAATTCGAACTGCCGTCAAAACTGGACCACAGTGTTCATCGGCAGAACTAGTCTTTGGGACCACACTGAAACTACCAAGCGAGTTTATTAGCCCTCATACTGACAGTACAAGCTCGATTTAGGAACTTGCATTGATCAACTTCGGGATCAAATGTCTATTCTTAAGCTAATTATTATTCGTGAACAATTACGAACGATGTTTCTATCTATGGATCTAAACAAATAATTGCTTGTCTGGATAAGATGTGACCAAGTAAAAGCACCTACTAGCCCTCCTTTCGAAGGTCCACTCAAAGATTTTTCAAGAAAAGTTAAATATTTTGTGATAGAAAAACAAGGGAACACCGACTGAGTGTTGATAGCCTAAAACCGGCTTATCTAGACAATGAACCACCATACGTGTAGTTAGATCTTTTGCACGACCAAACAGCCACGGAGTCGACAAATAAAAACGCGAAAGCTGCAAAAGTGGCTAAATGTATTAGATGAGCACAGTCGATTATTCAGACAGGGATGCCCACAGTTTTAGTTAGCCTACCCACCTCTTCTCGGACCTTATGTTTTGATGTATGAACGGTATAGTCATTCTTTTAATACAGAGTACTCAAATAATATGTTTTAAAAAATTCGTCGGGTAATATGGGTCACAAATTTATCATCTGCGGTAAGTCACTAAAGAACAAGGGATCTTCGATTAAGGTGGATGTTATGAGCAAGCTTCGCCTGCGGAACTAATCATTCTTCTTGATTTTCTACTATCTATAGACAGTGGGAAAGTCGGATGGAGCCATGGAATAAGACCCTATGAATACCATAAACCACGCAATGAACCCTAGCAATAACGATGAATCCCGCAAAGAACCCAGGCGAGTTTCACTGTTTTGCCAGTTAATTTACTACACACCACACTAATACTTAATGTGAATATATTTTACTTAGACTAGTCATATATATTTCATACAAACCACTATTAAACTATTTTCCGCTTAAAATATAGGTTCTTAACAATAACATACTGCTACGAAAAAGCGTGTTGTTTACAGGAAAAACATATTAAATTCTACATTGATCCGATTTTTCTTAGTTCTAATTACATTTGCCACAGTATGTAAATATCACTAAACTAACTACAGTAACTTACTGAACGAATATATTGTCTCTAGCATTTTTCCAACTGTAGTGGTATAAGTCATGTCTAAGACTTTAAATTCTGTTGTTAGATTTTCCAATCTTTTAGATCCTAAATAATTAATAAAAAAACTCACTTTTGCACAATCTTATAGCAAACTAACACTACAACTAATTACTCATAATAGTTTCAGGATATCATCATAAAGGATTGTCTAGCCTTAGCAATCTCATAATGTCATTTATATAAATAATGAAATTATTAACAAACCGGGTCGATAAACTTGTATAAAATTATCAATTATTCATGTGGTTTCTCCACAGCATCTTACAAACAATTATTATAAACCCATACATTATCATAGACATAGGTTAGGAATAATACTTCCCTCGGTTAAAATCTATGCTCTCTCAGATAACCACATAGTTTGCATCCATTTTATCAACATTCGAACCCTTAATCACCTGGAGATATCATCCGGTACCGTTCCGATAAGCTTTCTACATTGGCTATATGCTTCGCATTGACTTATAGCTTGATCTGACCCTAATAAGCTTAAATATCCTCATATTCTCGGTAATTCATTTTTTTCCTAAACGTTTGCTATATTTTTCAACCTGACGGGTGCTGTCAGCACCCGTTGTTACGAACCAGTCATAAATGGCGGCCGTCACATGATCAGGGTTGCCTAGTTAATCTGACTTCTGGCAAGTTCACGCACTTATATATATATATATCGTCGTTTTCTTTTATGATTTTTTTAATGCATTTGCGTACACAAGATTCTACACCATGTTTATTTTCTTCCAGATGGCCAAGCCGTCCCGGATACCAAACACTTACGGAGAAAGGAACACTGATCAATTATAATCATATATATGTTGTACTTTAAATTTTTATGCAAACAGTGGAGCGATTCCTTAGGTGTGATTGAGTTTCGTCGTTTTTGTTTTGTTCTAAAGTAGATTATTCTCTAATTTTTACTTAAGGGCGACTCGAGGTAGGTGAGTAAACACCTGATTGCCGGACAGAGCATGAAAAAAATCGTACCTCACCAACATGGTGTTGGGTGGCCCGCTCGCAGGATTTCCTCAGATATTCCTACTTTATTTTCTTGGCCTCTTACTTTTCAAGTTCCAGTCACCGTTAGGAGGTCACGTTCACCAAGTATCCCACCATCCTTTGTAAGAGAATATAAATGCTACAAGATTTGATAGCAAGTTCAAAAAAGTAAATTTCATCCACTCAGTGTTGTCGAATACTGACAGACTGTTTGCCATGGATTGAGTGTCAGGAGCCGGACAAGCTAGTAATTCTGAACTAAGCTACAGCTACAAAATTGAGATGATTTTATTTGGTATGTTGATCGAACCGACGTTCCTACGGAAGTCGTTTCTAGGTGGGAGCTAATGTAGCAACTTAGCTTGACTAGTTAAAAGTTCACTTCAAAACTTAAGCATACGCCAAAACAATTAAGCTCCAGTATTCATTTACTTCCTTATTCTGCATAGGGATTATATTTCCTATTAGCTTATATTGAACGTTGAGAAGTACTAAATTTCAGAATAATAATAGTAATTAATTTGTGTGTTTGAATAACTAGAACCGCGCTCCACTATCTCCTGCCCACGCTACTGAATAAAGACCTATTCCCATAATAGTCTAGTTTCTCCTGTCACTAGACCGTGATATACCTAGGCACTAAAGCCTTACCCTTTGTAGCCGGAATTGACATCGCACTGACGTGTATTTTATTTTATTTTAATCACATACTACTCATTTAAAATAAGCTCTGTGAAGAAACCGTTTTCGGTTTCATCAGATGAGTATAATAATTAAGTAAATCAAGTTAGAGAAGTGGTATTAAGAGAAAAGGGCCAATATGATGTAGGGCATGTTGAAAAGAAAAAAAATAATAAAAAATATATGGCTCTGTGGGAAGAGATTATAAGTGAAATTCTAAAGAGTTCAGTACGTAGTTGTAGTATAGGTTTTATATAAATAGGTTTGTTCGCTAACCAACAAACTCAACACTGACATTTTTTTGAAGATCAGCGTTAAAACCAATTAGGCGGCTAGGTTCAAATCAAAATATAAAGGCTACAAGATTTGATAGCAAGTTCAAAAAAGTAAATTTCATCCACTCAGTGTTGTCGAATACTGACAGACTGTTTGCCATGGATTGAGTGTCAGGAGCCGGACAAGCTAGTAATTCTGAACTAAGCTACAGCTACAAAATTGAGATGATTTTATTTGGTATGTTGATCGAACCGACGTTCCTACGGAAGTCGTTTCTAGGTGGGAGCTAATGTAGCAACTTAGCTTGACTAGTTAAAAGTTCACTTCAAAACTTAAGCATACGCCAAAACAATTAAGCTCCAGTATTCATTTACTTCCTTATTCTGCATAGGGATTATATTTCCTATTAGCTTATATTGAACGTTGAGAAGTACTAAATTTCAGAATAATAATAGTAATTAATTTGTGTGTTTGAATAACTAGAACCGCGCTCCACTATCTCCTGCCCACGCTACTGAATAAAGACCTATTCCCATAATAGTCTAGTTTCTCCTGTCACTAGACCGTGATATACCTAGGCACTAAAGCCTTACCCTTTGTAGCCGGAATTGACATCGCACTGACGTGTATTTTATTTTATTTTAATCACATACTACTCATTTAAAATAAGCTCTGTGAAGAAACCGTTTTCGGTTTCATCAGATGAGTATAATAATTAAGTAAATCAAGTTAGAGAAGTGGTATTAAGAGAAAAGGGCCAATATGATGTAGGGCATGTTGAAAAGAAAAAAAATAATAAAAAATATATGGCTCTGTGGGAAGAGATTATAAGTGAAATTCTAAAGAGTTCAGTACGTAGTTGTAGTATAGGTTTTATATAAATAGGTTTGTTCGCTAACCAACAAACTCAACACTGACATTTTTTTGAAGATCAGCGTTAAAACCAATTAGGCGGCTAGGTTCAAATCAAAATATAAAGCAGAATACTCTAAGAAATTACCACGAGAGTGCAGCTCAACACCATGTTGGCGAGGTGTTATTTTTCCAAACTTGTCCAGACACCAGGTCTTCACTTACCTGCCTCAAGCGTAATCCTGAAGTAAAAAATTATAGTATGTCTGTAGATGTTAACAATAATTACACTTTCAGCAATGCTCCTCCGCTTTCTACGGACAATTATTTTTAGAATTGTAAGCATAATTGCACGGCAAAATTGTTGATGTAAATAGAGTTTTATCCGGAAAATCATGTACAATAATCTTGAATTTGGCTGATCCTATCTTTGTAATGTCAATACTCAAGACACTGTTCTTATCAGTTTTTAATCTTAACTGTTTTGTCGGTGTTTTGCACTCGTTTCCTGATATTATGATCATACTGTAGCAAAGGGTCCGAAGCCTACGGTTATTTTGGCCAGAAAAAACACATTGCAGAACTCACACTGATACGAAATCCATAGTAAATCCTGACTCTGCTCTGCATGTAAGTTTGTGTGATTAGAAATAAAAGGATACCCTCAGAAAAAGTGTATATCTGACTGCAAAGGCTAAAACTACCGATAACATTTGAAGGTCAACGTCGTTTATGTATAGGGCTAGTTAGTTCTTGAGTCATGTACGAATTCGCAACAGGATATCCAATAACACAATTTATTGGTGCAAAGCGTGGTACTATGTTTGACAATAAACACAAATTATGCACACAAACCTCAACAGTTCCCCTTCCTGATACAGCCAAAGGGGTTCAGGCTGTACAATTAATCTATAACGCAACAAATAGGTATTAAATGGACATCAAATTAGTTACCTATCAAAGGAGAAGTGTTCCTAACAAATAAAGAAGCCAAATTATGGCTGCAACCAACCAACTGAGTCAAGTCACCCAGGCATAGACAGTCAAGATATCGAGCCAACATGGCTTACGCCAAGACCTTGATACCTTGAAAAACAAAGCTGAAGACCGATGGCATGCAACAAATGCTAACAAAAAGGATAAGTAAGCACCTGATTGTGAGGAAATTTCATTACCTTTGAAATAAACAAGGGGGCAAATGGAAAGAAACAAGATCTGATACAGAGTCAGAGCACAACAAAATGATAAAATACAAGTAAAGGAACTGCTCGATGCAAAAAGATATGGGGGGGTTATGAAAGCAAATGAGATTTTACACTGACAACACTATTTTTATTGGGGCTAACTTTCAACTGATGGTTGCACCGTTTCACAAAGACATTTTCCTCGACAAACCTAGATCTCAATTTTATTTTATTCGCACAGGAAATGGCTCACAAATGCTATGCGTTCAGTTAAGCCAGTTTAAACCCAACAACAATGGTCAGACACTTTTATCCATCCCGACTTAAAATATAGTACACACGTTTATGTACGTTGTGGTTCTTTACACCGGCCTCTCGCAGCAACTTACGAAGGACCATACAAAGTCTTGAAACGTGAAACAAAGTACTATAATGACGACATAAATGGCGCCGAGGAGAACGTCAGCATTGAAAACCTCATGGTAACTTGTCTAGAAGGTAAATCTTTTAATATCGAACTCAATGCGATACTTTCAAAACTTGGCACTCAGTCACTACGCCCTGATCAACGACCAACAAGCAAGAAGAAACCTTACATTGCTCCATAAATCCGAGAGCTACGCGTTCATGTAGAACTGTAAGATTCCCAGAGCTCCTGAACGAATATTACACCTATTGACTTTCTTCCGATTTTCCACTTTTGACATACTGGAAAGTTTTATGAAAAAAGCCAAATGAAAATCGTTTTATATTGTAAGGTTTGCATTTCATTTATTTTCGTATGTTTAAAAAATATCAAGAAACGTTTTACCCATATAGATGATGTCAATAATTTGTGTTTTTGTGGATAAATTTAGCTGCTGAGTAGTTTTTTTATATAAGCACTCCAGTTGTCAGTAAAAATAGTAGATCCTGGTTGAACGTACATCCGGATCATTGGTATAATCGTTCTTGCAGTTCCATTTACAACATACTAGAAATGTCCCTTCCGTAAGGTTCGGTCGTGTATACCAAGAACTTTTCAATAAGATTAAAACAATTATTATTTACCCATTTGGTTTTTAGAGATATTTCTCGGTTATATTTTTTCTTTCTAATGGCTGTTTCACCTATTTCAACAATTCTTACTACGCCTCCCGGCGACAGATTTAAACGCAACATAATTTCTGAGCATATGTCTCTACAGTGTTGATACCATTGCACTGCTGATACTTTGCTTACATTTGTAAGAGACGATGCCAGCGCAACTGGCAACTGCATAACCTACAATACGACTAACATGCAGGTTTGCTCCAGTGTCAGTCTACACTTGCTAAAAACTGCCTGTTCTTATTGATTTCTTCCTCCAGCAACCATTCCAACGAAAGATTACTCCATCTCGACTATCTGTGAATAGTGCTTTAGCTACATTGAGCCCATATTCACAAATCAACTATCTATGGCGTAATCCGAGGGCTTGTCGATTAGAAATAATAATGTCTTCATTGAAAACTGCAATAAGCCGATCTAAAGTAAGCATTTTGGACTTGAATGATGCGCGACCTTGAATCAAACACCTTGATTCTAGTTAGCCTTCTCAAATTCACCGACAAAGGTTAGTTCTACCCTTAGGCTTATTAGGGTTAAAGATGGACAGAAATAGCCGTTCATGTAAGCGAGTTGTGAGCATGAGTTCAAGCCAAGCTATAAACCAATACAACCATATAGCCAACGTGCTAAGCTTGCCGGTACAGTACTGGAGAATATCTTCAGTTAATTAAGCGTTCGAATGTCGAGAAGGTGGATAAAAAATTTGTGGCTATTTGAGAGAGCATATATTTTAGCCAAGGGTAGTATTACTCCTAACGATTGTCTATGATAATGGTATGAACTCATAATAATTGTTTGTATAAAGCTAACTATGGAGAAATCACACTATTTAATTATAATTTTGAGTCAGTTTATCGACCCTGTTTGTTAATAGTTTCGTTATTTTTATCGATCATATTACGTGATTGCCAAGTCACGACAATGCTTTATGATGATATCCCAAAACCATAATGAGTCACTATTTGTCGTGTTGGTTCGCAATCGGATAGTGATAAAAATGAGTTGGTTTTTATTTTTTATTGGTGGTTCATGAATATTAGATGCTTTTAGCCGTTAAAAATTTCAAGCTGCCTGATTATATTGCAATTTACGGTCCGGAAGCATTCGTTTATTTAGGATTGCTATTAATGTTAGGTTCCGGAGTTTATTTGAATGCTTTTTTGATTATAAATACACGACAGCTCAATCATGACATCAGTTAAGCACTAGAGTAACTAAATACGGTAACTTTACTACCTGGACTATACTAAACGTTTTTTAAGGTAACTGATATGATCGCCTAGTTAATATCAAGCCCAGATGATGAAACACATATGAAACATCTGGAGACAGCTTTTGGAAGACTGAAACAATATGGAGTCAACATAAATATGCAGAAACGCAATGTTGGAACAACCTCGTTGAACTCCCTGGGGCATACTATTGATGTTAATTGTATACAACGTCGAAAACAAAATGTGGCGGCTATTCTAAAGTATCCGGAATCGGCCGCATAATAGCAGCTGTGATCTTTCAAAGGATAGGTAAGTTTTTACAAACGATTTATACCGAACTGTGCATCTATCATGTAACCAATAACTGATCCGCTTCGTGGAAATAAAAATGTGGCTATAATGGATGCAGCGCCAAGATGAACCTTCACTGCAACAAAAAAGGTAACAGCTAATATGAATATGCTGGCACATCACATTTCTGAAGCTCCTGTCAGCATCGCGATTGACACATCTGACTCAGCCATTGACACAGTCCTGAAACAATCGATTGCTCAAACTTAGCAACTTTTAGCATTCTTCCCAAGACGACTAAACGACACTGAATTGAGATACAGCACTTTGGACGTGAACTGTTAGCCTTGTGTTGTGCTGTACGACGTTTTCAGCATTCCACCGAAGCCTGGGAATTGACAATATTCACGGACCATAAACCACTGATGTTTTCCATGAAGTTATCTTCAGATAAGTACTTTCCATGAGACGTCCCGTTTAAACTACATTCCCCAGTTCTCTACTGTTATACGACATATATCTAGAAATAACAATGTAGTTGGCGACGCATCATCAAGAATACATTCCTTGAATCGTATCCAAGGAATCGATCTCGGTGAACATACTTGACTTCTAAATAAAGATAATGATCTTCATCACGAGTTATCCACAACAACACTCAAACTCCAAACGAACAGGATTGGAAAAGGTAAGAACACTTTAATTTGTGATTCTTCAACAGGTAAAGCCAGTCAAATCGTTCCCAAGAGTTATTGATGAATCATCTTTGACACATTGGACAACCTCTCTCAGCCTGGAGTTCGTGATACATCTAAACTGATTTCCCAGAGATTCTGCTGGCAGAAGATAAGTAAAGATATCAAAGAATGGGTACGCTCCTGTGTGGCCTGCCAAAAGAATAAAATAATTCAGCAAAATAAATGCCCTTTTGGCACTTTCATAATCCATAACGCTCGATTCGACCATGTCCACCATAACTTGGTAGGACCTTAGCCTGAATCAAATAGATTCTCTTATCTCCTAACATGCATAGACCGACTCACACGTAAGCCAGAAGTGATTCTACTAAAAGACATAACTAGTGAAACGATCGCTATAACTTTCGTCAAACGATGGACTGCAAGCTTTGGTTGTCCACCTAAAATAATGCTAGATAGTGGACGTCAGTTTGAATCCGGACAGTTTCACTCTCTGACTAAATTCCTTGGAACGATGAGCTTCAGAACAACTGCCTACCACCCATAATCCAACGGTTTAGTAGATGGATTTCGTCGAGAGCTTAAAGCATCACTGACTGACGCTTTACTACCAGTTTGATTCAGAATACGCGACGCTGTAAAAGATGTTGGGTACTGTGTTACTGAGTTAGTCTACGGAACAATTCTCGGACTATAAGGTGAGTTTGTGGAAACCGCTTCCACCTCGACAAACCTTGGTTTTAATTTTTGCATAAACCGGCTCACAAATGCTATGCGTTCATGTAAGCCAATCCATACTCCACAACGATCGACAGACGTTTTTGCTCAATCGGCATTAAAATATAGTACACAAGTTTTCGTAAGTCGTGATGCTCCAAGCCGACCACACGACGCAACTTACGGAGGGCCATGCAGGGTCTTTAAGCGAGAATCAAAGTACTATATTCTCGAAAAGAATGGCCGCATAGAGAACGTCAGCAGTGACCACTTCAAAGCAGTTTATCTAGAAGGTAAACCTTTTAGTGTCAAATTCACTACAACCTTTCCGACACTTGGCATCGGTAAGTCCACCACGCCTCAATAAACGAAAAACAAACGAAAAGAAACTTCGAAGAGCTTCATTATACTGAAAGCCATACGTCCTGGCAAAACTGTACGACTTCCAGAACACCTGAAGAAAATTTACATTTTCTGCGTTTTTGCCTAAAAGTAATGAAAAGTTTTGCTTCAAAAGAATAAAATTCGATTAAGAATCATTTTTTCGTCCACGTTATGTATTTTACATGTTTTTGTATGTATTAAAAAATATAAAACAACGTTTTATTCTCGCTACTAACGTCAATATTTTTTACATTTTTCTAGCCACACTGAGCCGTTTAACAAATTTTTTCTTATAAAAAATGGCCAAGTTTAAAGGCTTTCATTCTTGGTTTCCAAAGCCTTGTGGAAACGCAAACAAAAACTCTGAAGTCAGTGATCTAATATTCAACTCAAAGTGATGCAATATTATTCACTACCGTACTCCAGAAAAGTGTAAGCGTCACTACTTCCTATGTTGAGATCGTCTTTCCGCCAACTAAGCTTAATGGGATCTAGTTATCACCTTGATCAACAAACCCGATACAAGAGGTAGCTATAATCAACACTCCGCCAAAGACACCAGCAAACTCCACTTTGTCCGAAAGCGATTTGGGACTCACCCCCCACCCGAATTCTTCTACATCTCCTACATAGCCTATATCCGGCGATGTGTCGAGATACTCAGTGTAGTTGCTGCCTTCCAACCCTTTAAACGAGACACGAACCTGGGGGAAAAGGTGCGAAGACGAGCCACGAAGTGGGTCTCTGGACTAGGCTTAAAGCCGTGTAAAGACTGGCTGCAATCTCTCGATCTCTTTTCATTTAGCCACAGATGAACGAAAGGGGACTTAATAACTTTTCAAAAATCTTAAACAACCCAGTTTACCCGTAAAATTTGATGCTGTCTCAGAGCCATCGTAGTCTACAATCAAACAACCCCCAAAGAATTGCACGCCAAAGAGGCAAACACTAGAATCCAGCCACACTTCTCACTGAGGGCCAGCCATATCTAGGGCAATTACCCAACTACTATGACTTCAGCCGACACATTAAACACTTTTTGAGAAGCGGTTACACGAATACGTATATATGCACGTAATTCCGCCCATCTCTTGCAACAGAAGCAAACTATGTTTTACCAGCCCTTGGAGTTGGGTACCTGTTATTACTGTCGTATATAACACTGCGTCAGTCCTCCAAACATATCTACCCATCTTTTTATACCCATCTGTATTCCTGTTTCTAACCTTTTTTTACTGCCTTTCTTCATCCCTATTTGTTACCTATTCTTTAATTTGTTTTCATTTTTAATTTTTAATACCCAACCGACCGCCCAACCACGTGATATTAACCGGGTTTTTGAGATTTAACGCTGTGCGATACACACTTATCAACTTTCCGAAGACATCAACCCGTTAACCAATTGGAACAACCGTAGGGTGTTGTGTAGTCGAGTAGCCACAACCTCTGCAGTGGATACTACTAAATAACCGAAAGTGTGCCTCAGGATTAGGACGCAAGCGTAAAGAAATCACCTTGTTTAAACTAGCTCGTCAAAAGGATATTGGATATTTGAATATCAGTGATGCCTAGTATTGTAAACTGATGCCAGCTTCCTTAAAGTTCCGACTTCCGAAACTCACAATATGACTGAGCTTCTGGATATACGTACCGACTCATTGAGTAAAGCAGAACAAGCGATTAAAAACGACTGCCCTGAAAAACTTTGTGATTTACTACAAAACGAAGGGATTACGATTCCAAGTGATCGAATTACAGAGCAAAGCTTTGTTAACCGTCAAATAAGAGAAAACCTACTTCATGTATGAAAACAAAGCGTCTACGATGTGCTTTTATCTGTTCCTACTGATTTATATGCGCAGGCTTGACTATTTCATTAGATTAAGTATTAACTTTAATCTAGATGCTAATTCCACTTAAATGGAATTTTATGTAGCAAATTCGCTACATAAAATTTTATTCACGGGCGTAACTGTCACATACATTTTGCATGCTTATTCTAAACTTGTTTTGGAGATGAAGTAAGTATTTTTGATTCCTTCGGTCTAAGTTAGGTAATGGGAATACAAAGTTCTGTACTCGGATATAGGCACTATTGTGTCAAAGATAGTAGTGTTCCTGCACGGTTTCACTACCTGTAGCATACTGATTAAAAATCGTATATATTATTAACTAGGCTACCAGTTATTCAGTCAATCAGTGGGACATGGAACATCAACATAGAATAGTAAAAGCCAAATGAGCAGCACTACCAGTGATAGAGAGTACCATTCGAGAAGAAAAGATTGATTCGCACGGTAAGTAGTACATAATAATTTTGAAACTTAGAATCTAAGGGAGGCTAATGGGTGAATCTATTTTTACCGTTGCCAGTCATATCAGCTAACGTCTCCAACCATTAGTCACAGTAATCACGCACACCCCAATCATGTCCGAACCCACCAACACTGCTCATATCAACCTAACGATTTTACAAATTGGTGCCATTTCAGCTTCCTTTTGGTATGCTTTTACACCAGCCACGACTACACACTTGGCAATAGGGATTGGTCAAGTATACCTAGTATTTCTACAGTAATCGTCTTCAAGTTTGTCTAGCTATGTTTGAGTTTTGCGTGTTTCTATGCACCATTATTTTTTTGCAAAATGGACCCGTTAACAACGGATTTTAAATCATAACTCACATATCTATTTAGTAACTCCTTATCTATGTGGTCAAACAGTGAAATATAACTGATTCGTTACATAAACGTGGAAGACAGTAGACTTCTAACAACCTGCGTTAAATACTACTAACTCACGTGACTAAGAATTATTTGGTGACGTTCTCGTTCATTGCACTATTATGAACAACAAGTATCCCGTTACTATTCATTAATATATCTTCACGTTAAGATGGTATATCATGCGAGGTGCATAGCATCACCTATTTTGGCACGCTATGCTAACTTTGGTGAAAAACCTCAGGGTGGTAACGTCTGTGTCATACCAATGCAGTCTCTCCAAATTTTATGACAAGCTGATGATTGGTCTCTGTTGAAGCAACATACATGGATTCAATTTAATTTTTTAGGTTTTGAAATACTGTTTTTGAATACTGGTGCATCCGTTCACTTATTCACCCTAATGATATTTTATGCATTATGAGTTCTCGTTATTGTCCTATTTCAGTGCATTACTACAGTTAATTCACTTTTGTTTATTGACTTTGCTAGTATCAGTAATGTCCATCAGCTTCTGGACTCATGACCAATCTATCAAGTTAAGTCAAATTAGATTAAAAACCTTCAATACTCTTTTGAGTAGTTAGTAACATAGAAATGCCTAATGAAGTAGGTTTTTGTTTTAGGACTGCCTTCTAATGCCATTCAAAATTTTATTTCATAATAACTTATAATTACTTCGTATTCTACTTCGAAGAGAGGTGATTTACCGATTGTTGCTTTCTGTTTATTGTTACTTAAATTATGTTGCTGAAACATGAATTTTTACCAAGTAATACTACCATAATCCTATGTAGGAGAACGAATAACTATACACAGCATATGCAAGTTCATTTATTTGACTCGAATGTGAACAGATAGCTTAGCCACGTGATATGGATGAACTCGGACTCAGATTGTCATGTATATTGGACAACCATTAGAACGAGCTTGAAATCGTTATTTTCTCGGTAGGTGTGGTCCCCTGTTTATGGTAGGTAAAAAAAGGAAAAATCTGAATTAAGTTAAACTAACAAAGTCGCTAGAAATGATCTCTTTAAATATCATAGTGAAGAGTTCATCAGATAGCTGTCCTGTATTTAATAGCATCTTTACGATTACTGATGATCTTACTTCTTACACGTGAATGGTATATCGTTTTTATCGAATCGTTCATTTTAGTTTGCTGTTCATCAATCAGCCAATCGGTGCATTAATCTTCTTCTGAACCCACCCTTCTGTTGGAATCCCGAATGCCCTAACGCACTTAGTCATACTCCATTGGATCTGGCTATGAGACGGCATTATTTGCCTGTTGTTTATCTTCTTGCATCGCATTCACGTTACCCTTATCCTTACAAGAAACACCCTTTTTCTGTTGACCTTCTACTGGTTGAGCCCTCTTCTGTTGGACTGATCTCAGAAGCGTTAAACTCCGTAAGATGTTTTAACCGATTGAAAATGCGTTACATAATTTACAGTTTTGTTTACTTTTATATTATGTATATACTGAACAGGTTAAGTCACTCTATCCAGTTATATAACATGCAACATGATTATTATCAGAAACTTCAGTTTCATAAAATTTAGCAGAGGTAGCATTTATTACAACGAGACGCAAAAAATCTTTCGTGTGAAAATTGCCTCGCCTAAAACACTTTACTGTTTTGCGATCCGGCGATTCTAGCTCGATTTCCATTTTCATAAGTGATATGTCCAATCGCCTATTCCACCACGGTCTTACCACCCTTCATTTTGTAAGGTGCTACTGTCATCTGTTCGTTTATTCATTTTGCTCATATCCATCGTATGGTAAATTGTTTTTCGCACTTCACTTATCCTAAAAATCTCATACTGCGGACTAGTTCACTCTGTATTACTTTATGGCTGTAAAACAGCCTATAAACACAGAAGACGGACTGGAGCCTTGTAATCATAGATGTCTTCGAAGCATTGCCGGTTTAATGAGAGACTACCAAGTGAGCGATGCTTAAGTTAGGCATAAGGTACTAGGCAACGCGGTTGGTTAAGTTGCTAATCTCCATCAACTGATTTATCTGAGGCATGCGATTTGTACGCTCAACCACAGATTAGATGGGATCTGAAAATGGACATATGAAGACACGGCAGTGGATCCTTTTGTTACTGACTACTAAGTAGAACCGTGTTGGTAGGCGAAGATTACCTGGTCGAGGTCTCCACAGTGACCACAATAAGCACGTGGTAAAATTGTAAAGGGCCTAAAAATCATAGCGGCGTAGATCCATTCTCTATATATTGTTAGGTCTTGTAACTCGCAACCACACTATTCCCAAATTCGTGCTGTATTCCCCACCTTCATAAACCCTACTATTCTCTTTGATCCTGTCACTTCTCGCCATGTGAAATTACAATTTGGGATAATGCACACTTGTACCAAGTCCTAAATTGGTTATAACGGATTGACTTTCACACCGTTAACTGTACTACTTATTATAAGATTGCTGCTTGACTTTTATTCGTTACTCGACTGATGCATAGTCTGTTAACTCTGAATACCTACGTTTTCGATAACTTGTGTAATCATTAATTTTGTTTTTAGCACTTCCTATCATCTAACTTCTTTAACTAATGATGCTACATAAACTATGACAATTCTTGGCATATTATCCTTAGTTATTTAGTAAAGTTGTATAAGTCATTTCTATCTTGTAATTGGGGCATGGCAACTTAGATTGATGTACGCATGTACCAAGTTCTACGTTGTAACTGATTGACTGACTGAAAGTTGTATAAGTTGATTAGTGAAGGGAGTTACAGTAACCAATTGATCACTAACTCAAACCACTGCTAACTGAGGTTGTAACATCTGAGATGATGACATGGTCCCACTTATGCATAATGTAATAAATTTACTAGTTGTCGAAGGGTAATTATGTATGGTATTAGACAGACAGACAGTTACAACGTAGAACTTGGTACATGCGTACGCAGTTCAAGTTGCCATACCTCAATTAGCAGATAGAGATTAAATTATCGGATCAAATCCCAGAGTAGGAGAGGTAGTAACAGAGTTAGTATTAATGGAAGGGAATAGAGATCGGAGATAAGATTTAAGAAAATATGATTCAGTGAAGAGAAAATTATGATAAGTTTGGAAACTTAGAATTTAGAGGAAGACAATGAGTGGATGCACCTGCGTCATTGCCGACGATTTTGAGCCATATCACACTAGGTCTCTAACCATTTATTACGAACGTCACGTGGACACCAACCAGGTAGTCTGCACCTGTTAACATGGCTCAGCCCAACTGTCAATGACTTCATGGACTGGTGCCATGTTTTGGTTTGGCCGCCCCTAACTTTCTTCCAGCCTACTCGTACACCAGACAGCATTGCTCGTCGAGATAGGCGGTGGTCAGGCATACGTAAGACATATCCTAACCACCTTAGCTGATGGCGATTTACTACTTCATCAATAGACTTACCGTATCTACCTAGTACTCTATTCCTAACCCACGTATTGCTTACTCGGTGGTCCCAGCAAACACGAGCAATGTTTCGAAGACATCTGTGATCGAATACCAGGAGCCTACGAATATCCTCTATCCTTAATGGCCATGTTTCACATTCATAAAGTAAGACGGATCGAACTACTGCGCAGTAAACGCGTCCTTCGGTCAGTAGTCGGATGTCTCGCCTACGCCACAGATGACGCAAATTCCCAAAAGCTAATCGGGCCTTATGTATACGCGCAGAGACTTCAGCAGACACCAGACCGTCAGGACTGATGAGGCTACCAAGATAAGTGGAGCAGTCAACACATTTAACTGCCTCACTCCCTATCACTAACTTCGGTGTCGAATCAAACCAATCGTGAAGTAACATTTTGCATTTGGGTGGAGAGAATCGCATCCCAAACTTCCTTACATTCTTGTTTAAGGTAGTCAAAAGATTCTGCATCTTATCAGCATCTTCGCCTAAGAGAACTATATCATCTGCATATTCTAAGTCAGCAAGTTTATTTCCTGGAAGGAGGTCAACCCCAGAGAAGTCAGACGATGAAAATATCAACTCTAAAAGTGTGTCAATGATAAAATTAATAAAAATGGAGAAAGCGGACAACCTTGACGAACACCACTTGAGGTAATCAGTTCTGGTGACAATCTGCCATAAGCTCTCACTTGACATGTGGTGTTCAAGTAGAGAACTTGTATAAGGTTAATGTACTTCTGTGGTACGCCTTTCATTGACAGACATTGCCACATAACCTTACGATCGATAGAGTCAAATGCCGCCTTAAGGTCAAGGAATACAACTATTGTTGGGCGTCTAAAAGTGTGTCTATGTTCCAGAACCTGCCGAAGTGTGAATATTTGGTCCATACAGCCACGTCCAGGTCTGAAACCACCTTGGTTCTCTCTAGTTTGCTCTTCACGAGCTTTAGTTAGGCGTCGAAGTATGATTGAAGCCAATATTTTGGACACTATATTCGTTAAGCTGATTCCTCGGTAATTGTCACAGGAGGACTTCTGTCCCTTCTTATAGATTGGAACGATTAGTGTTTGAGACCAGTCAGATGGGATTACGCCCAATTCCCAGATTCTAGACAGGATCCCGGTTAATCTCGTTGCTAAAGCCGGACCACCATCCCTAAATATCTCAGGGGTCAACCCATCAGGTCCTGCTGCTCTCCCTCGTTTTAGGTTCCCTATAGCCTTCTCAACCTCACTAAGACTTGGGGACCAATATTAATTTGCCATTCAGATTGCTTGGGTACGGTGGGCAGCTGGGATGACGCCGAGGGCCAATTGAACTATTCCCTAAAGTGTTCTGCCCATCGGTCCAACCTTCTGGATTGACAGTGAATGATGGTCCCATCTTTATCTGAGATAATTTCACTTACAGTTGGATTTCTGATACCCGTTTCCTTGATAAGTCTGAACAGTTGCCTACTGTTACCTATTGCCACTGCCTTTTCCATCTCTTAAGCTTCCGCCACTCACCACTGCTCACGATCATTCCGTAAGCTTTTAACCAGTTTGTGTTTAAGTCCCCTTCGCTCCTCATCGTACTCAGAACTAGACGGGATGTGTTGCCGAGCATCCATCAGTTCAGTAGACGCAGCTGAAATCCACTGAGTTTTCTTAACTTTTTGGTTTAGTTTACTAGTAGATATTACTGCTGTTTTGACAGCTTTTTGGATATCATTCCAAGCTGACTCGGGATGGGTATCGTTTATACAGTTGACTAGTTGGTTTTTAAGTTGTTCCTGAAATATATTCTTGACTTCCTCATCATTGAGTTGAACTCGTATGGGGATTTTTGCCGTGGGTCTTTTACGTCCAGTGAGACGCAGACTAATACGCACTCGTACTGAAGCGTGGTCTGAGTCTAAACATGTGCCCCGAAATGAGCGGCAGTCTTCTATTGAGCCTCTCCAACGGTGGCTGATAGCAGTGTGGTCTATTTGAGTCCAACAATGAGTTGACTGTGGGGGCCGCCATGTCAACTGATGTCTTTCCTTATGTTTAAAGTTAGTGCTTGCGAGAAATAGACGGTTATCTGAGCACAGTTGTAATAAACGGTCGCCATTATCTGTTCATTGGGCCCTCGATACCATAGGATCCATCTAGGTGTCTTTCGGTTTCGTCTAATCTACCTACTTGGGCATTAAAGTCACCAGCCATAATCACTACATCAGTACGCTTAGATTTTCGAAGGAGGTCTGAAAGCTTTCTCTAAAATGTATGGTATTTGGGTCATGAAGTATGCTGTCTGCTCTTGGGCTACATAATACAAAAAGGGAACGAACTTTTTATATCCGTAATGCTAGAAAGGACATTGGCGAATAATTTTAGACTGAAGAGGATGGATCTACATTTTTCCGTGTATGTATTCGAATTTGAAAATGTCATATATTTCGATGTGATTAGTATACATAACTGTATAACACAAAATATTGTATGTTAGTTTTATAAATCGCTCTATCTATTACACTTATCCGTTTACTTAGAACATCAAACATGATCGTCATTTCAATTATTCTGTAGTGTAGTTGCCAAGGTATTAAAATTAGTGATTCTAATCCTTCAAATAATGAATGGCCAAAGGATTCTTAAGTACTCATACAGACAATGTAACTGAGTCTGTTGTCGTCCAAAGGGAATTTAGTTTTCTGTAACCTATATCATTATTGCAGCTTGAAGTACCAAAATTAGTAGCCAAAGGGTTTGTGCATATACTGTTTGTTCGTTACAACATTTCCTATCAATCAATGTTAGTCATTTACCTCTCTTCTGTTTTTTGCGCTGGCATCAATTATCAGGTGTATTTACTACACATCAAAGTATAGTGTCCGTAGTAGGGCATGAACAACGATTATAACAGAATAATATGAATTCATTTTATTTTGCAGTTTCCCATCAGCTACATACAATTATTTATACTCATTAACAACAGAACAGTTGTATATAGTTTGCATCATAAAAACTTGAAAAATATTAAGCTAACATGTAAATATGAATCACTCAGAAAAACACAGCTCAATTATACAAGAATTAGAACATCATTAGCATACTTGTTTATTCATAGGCCAGCTATAAAGGAATTTTAGATAATAGAACTAAAGGGAGCATTAGAGATAAGTAACGAAAGTTATGTGGTAATAGATACAAACCAAAATAGTGACTGAGTAAAGTTCAGGTAAAAGGAATTAAAAACTAGGGTAGGAAGTGTTGCTTAACTGAATCTTAGTTAATCCTAGGTTATACCCAACTGATGAAAAATCGCGGAATAAGATGAATACACATTATTCTGTCCTTGTTTTACTAAAACTCATAAAGGGGAAAAACTGTATAGAACTTCTCAAAAAACATGCAGGTTATGTTGAGATTAGAGAGTACCATCCGACAACTTAAACTGAAATAGGTGTCTCCGGGATATAAAGATGTCTTTTAGCACTGATTAATGAACCTCTAAATATAGACAGCTAGTTTACATACTATTCCAGTCCGTACTTTTACTGCAAAGCTTTTCGGAATACCTGATGTAAAAATCCAGTAAACTTATTTGAATAGACTATTTATAATCAAGCGCAAGTGGTAGTTCTCCATAGTACCCGTTAATTTATTAAACTGTAAGGCTATCTAGGGAATTCGTGACCGATAATGTGACAGGAAAATAATCTTGATAATAAGTTTTGGCTATTATAAAACGAGATTGGTAACAATGAATCCAAATAACTCGGCGACACTAGACATACTATCAAACGAGAAAGCTTTTGTAGTAGTGGCTATAAACCTTTAATCACTCCTAGTTGGACTACCTCGTCTTGCGATGCCAAAGGCATTGATGACTGGCATTGTTTCCTATCCATTTTCTAAATTTTAGAATTACGATTTGCATGAACCTTCTGACTTAACGTGGTTGCTTAATGCATGTACGTATGATGAAAACAACATTCAGTATACGGCTGAAAATGTTGTTTTATTATTTGAGCTACTTCTATCAGGACCTATGTGCCCGCTTAATTTTGCTCTTTGGTCAGCTCTCGAACAAGTCTCAGTGAATAATCATGATATTTCGTGTACATCTTATCCAACCTGTCTGTTTAACAACAACAGTTATATTTGGAATACGACGTGGAGTGATTTGGTTACTGCCTGGGCATCACATCGATCAGGCGTAACCACCCAGTCTAAAGTGTGTAATCAACAACGTGTTACTTTTTTCGGCCCGTTGAGTCTTATGGATTTCTGTCGAATCACCATCAGAAGATACGTTTCACGTCTCATAGGTAAGCTAGATTAATGAATTTTTAAGATGTTTGAAGGATGAGTTTGTGTTCTGATTCTTTGTGGGTTATAGTCGATGAAAACAAAGCAGTTTGTGATTGTTCTAGATTCAGCATCAAGCTAACTATTAGGAAAATTATTCAAAACTTCACAACAATCGTAAATAAAGTGAGTAAAGAATTAGTCGACAGATAAGGCTCTTAGTTTGCTGATTTATTAAGTAAAAACAGATTTCATTTTGATCTTTATGTTGTTTCATACATTTCCTTATCAAAATGACTTCTCAAACGCTTGCGAATTCCTATTAAGGTGATTTCCAAAGCAGTTGTTTCGCTAAGCTTGAATAAATGTGTTTTTCTGAATAAATAATATCTTATTAGGTATCTTCATTTAGGAAAGTTTGTAGTGAAAATATGTGGAAATGAAAGTATTAGTAATATAAATATAAAGGCTCAAATAATGAATCATGAGGGGCGGAGTTCAAACTTGCCTGTAATAAAACAATTAACGCCAGTAGTACTGGTTGGTCATCAGGCTAGATCACAAATTGATTGATACGGAGATCCTACTCGTGTTGCTAATGGTAGACGTTTCGCAACGGGACCTGATGGTCCTACTTTTGATCCCTGGTGGGGTTGCGACCAGGCATCTCTGATGCGTCTCATAATAAGACGAAACAGCTGCCCAGTGCTCCTTTGTCTTCAGTCGTACTCACTTAAGACCAATCTCTGAATAATTCAAACTAATTTCCACTAAACCAGATTAATATAAGTGGAAAAGAATTAATTAGGTGCTCATTACCATAAGGAGTATTAGAAGTAAAACTTTACGATTGCCTTTGAATTTTTAAAGTTCTTGTATGTTTTAATTCATGGAATTGGTCGTTAGATAAAATAGAAAGTCTGCTAAAGGTATTTTAGTTTGTTGTTAACTTCTATGTACATCTAAACCGTTGTTTAATGTATAATACGAACTTTGTCTTATTCACAGAACATGTCCCTCACATTGATGGGTTTAAAGTGCGAGTAACTAAACAAGTACTTACGTATCTATAGGATAAATGTATGATAAACATTCAATCATGAGGGGCTTTATTTCACTTGGTATGAGTATAATTCTTAACGAGTATGTAATGAGTAAAAATGAAATAGTATCATTCAATTGGTTTGTATTAATGTCTAATGACTTCGCAGAATAGAAAATCATTAAAAAATGCACCAGTTATGCACAAAATAAACAATCCATGTTAGTTCATTCTACATTAGTGTGGTTAGTTTCATCCAGTTAATTTAATAATTTCTCTGATATTTATAAGTGTTTTCTCAAAGTAAACATCTAACTAACTTTTAATTTACTAAATTTTGTGAACAACCGATGAAGCTCGGTGCGAAGTATGGATTCATAAACATACTTGAAATAGAAAGTTGAGTACAGCTGATCAATAAGTAGAACATAGAACTTGGCATACATTTGAACCGGTCTAAGTAGCCTTATTATGTCAACACAGTAGTAGTAATGTTAGTGGCTGTGAAAGTGTTAGATGTAGAGTGTTACTGAAGAAGAATTAAATCGTAGACTGGTATAGAATCGTTTTAAAACTTAAAATTTGAGAGAAGCAAAAGAGGTATTGTTCCTGCACTTTTGTAACTGATAGGCAACCATGTCACGCAGTCTCTAACCATAAAGTTACTGCACCTACCAAAATGGTTCAAACCAACAGTCAGTCATTTTATGAACTGACTCTACGTTTTTGTCTGACTCCTAGCAGCCGTCAGTTCTACCACTACAACCAATGTAATCCATTGAGGTAGATAGTGCTTGAGCATACGTTGATGACGTTTTTATGAAGTCAAATTTTAGTTCTTCCCCAAAAGTTTTAGTTTTATTGTGTTTTTTGTCGCTACTATGATACCTCAGTTGAGGAATATGAAAGTGAATCTTAATCGAGATGACTAGCATTTCTAAATTACGGAATACGGTTCGATACTATCGCTATAAGTTGTTCAGTATATTTTCTTGATGTTTGGTGTGTGAAGTTTGCACTTCATTTTAGATTTACATATTTTTAAGGTCTTACATTTGTAGCCATTTATAATTATCGTAAGGCCAAATATAAATATGCGGTAGCTCAAGTTGCTATCTCACATCAACACCTCAAAGATGAATGACATGATAATGTAATGGCAATAAGGTTGAGAATTGTTGAACTTTGGGAATTTTGTTTAATAAGGAGTGGGATGTGTATGTGTTTGAAGGAATATCGAAGGACAAGATACGACAGAAAAATACATCCTCGCTACTGTAATCGATTCTTACTCATGTCATACAGCAACTCCAACTAGTTGTCACATAAAACATAATCAGGTAAAATGCACCCACTTTAGGAAATCAATCGTATATTCTCACCAGTTATCTCATTTTGATGTTGGTTTTTCAATTTCAAGCACTACACTCCATCTACGTTTTGATGAACCAGTGTATATTAATAGGCCGTATTTATTTCATAAGATTAGTGTTGTCATAAATTTTAATTTACTTTAACTACAATTTCTTTTGTCGTTTTAGATATTCACAGACAGGCTTTTGAACAATCTCATGCAGTGAAGTATTATAATTATGCTAATCTTATTGCTCAGTTACCTATTCCTCCTAAACTACGTGCTTTCTTGTCCTATTGTGATTTATGGCCAAATTTGGTTAGATCTAGAGTTAAGGTCGTTAAAACTAATCGTTCTTATCGAAATGAGATACCAGATTATATTATTAACGATCTATTTTATGAAAACACATAATTGTGAGAATCCACGTTTATTTATTCACTTATTCTACGCATCATATCAGTGATAGTAATGACCTTATTTTTAATTTTAACTGTCACAGATTATGAGAGCTTGTTTTACAGTTGTTGTCCTTCCTTGTGTTACTTCATTTTATAACTGATAATAAATACGTTTTCTTGAAAGTTACTTTTGTTTATAAACAATATACGGTATAGTTAGTCATATTATCTATCAATTCGACAGTAACTTCATCAGTGTGTTGATAAATGAAATTTAAAATTAGTTAGTGCACCTCTAGGATCAAACGACAAACTATGTAAAAATGAACTGTATAACTAAGATTACTATAAATATCAATTTTGTGTTGTGATTTGATCCTGCAAATTCAGTTGTCTTCAGATATCTCTAATCAAGAGCAGTGATCCATTAGTTAAGTCACTCAAGTTTCAACCACTAAGTTTCTAGTTCAAACCCCACTCCACCTACTCCCGTTTGAACAACTAGGTTGTATTGCTAATACTCAAAGTGTCACTCGAAATCAAGTAAATGAATCCGTACTTCCTAAATGAGTTAGACTAGCTATTAATTGGAGACTTGGTTTCGTTTTGTCCGGACAAAATATTGTGAAGAATGTTAATAGGTACATTCTCCCAAACTGTTGAACAGAAAACTGTATTTAATTATACTATATGTTGTCAAGTCATAGAAATACAATTAAAATCTCCTTTGACTAGGATTCACAAGCTGTCAACTGAATTCAGTTAAATAATATAGCAACGTTCTCTTTAGCCTTACCGCAAAAAACATTAGTAATACAATTTAGTGAGAAAAAAGACGTTCATGGATTCCAGTGTAGAAATCAAGCGGTAGAGTACTTACAACCTATATATTAGTGCTAAATGTTTAGAAACGTCATTCTATGTGGTGGCTTATGTGGTCCTATTGTTTACGAATTTTCCAAGCGACCAGTATTCATATAAAGAAGATAGTTTTTCAAATGTATTGGTATGTCCGACGAAGTACGCATAGTTGACACTATTGAAAAAGGCTTTAGTGAATAATCCAGGCAAAAGTCGCTTTCACACGGATGGCACGTACAATATTTCACAGTCCAACTTATACGTAAATCCGATAATGAGATCCTACGGTTCTATCTTGGTCAAGAGGGGTATGTATTAACTGCTTGTTGTAGTTGTATTTTAATACGATTCTCGCTAAAGCATAGAAATCTGTTACTATGCGAACACTTCATTAATATTATAAGGATTTAAGCTATAACCGTACTCCGAACGCACCAAATAACGCATCGTAGTTCAAATCTATAATTATTTTTAGTAAGGCTAGCTACGAATTCTTTTAAGTATCAACATTTTCAATCCTTAATAGCTTTGTGCCAAGAGCTGAATGTGAATAAAAACCGACGGTTAGAACAGTCTATGAGTGTAATAATTGTTCTTATTTTCATGATTTATCTAGTATTATGGTCTACGGTTATCAGGAAAATTCTCAGTTTACTGTGTATGTTGCATCCAGTACTTTCGGTTGATTTTCTGTCTGTTTAGCAAGTGAGTTCCTCACTTCAATAACCAGGAGTTATATACAATTATCTGTTATAGACGTGCCCAATGTGACGTACTTAGACATACATATACAAAAGCTTGGACTTGAAGTTACTGCTTAATTAAAATTGCTCTCGGATATATAGCATCTACTGAATGGAAATGGAGCTACGCAGAGCTCTGGTTATAACATGCCTAGTGAACATTAAAAACATTGTGGGTAACCGTGATCAATGAACTATTAACGTTTTCATGGTTCTCTGCGGCCAATCCTGTTTAGGAACTTGATATTTGCCTTTCAATGCTTTCTCGAAATGTTATGCACACTGATGTTTGGCTTTAATGAAATACAATACAGATGAAAGCAGCCTATATAAAACTGAAGATAAGACAGTTGCATTTATTTTTAGGATGTCGAGCAAATCACTAGTGAATAGAATAGTTCAGACTTGTTAACTGTTTGAGCTAATACTGTTTAAAACGTTAATTAAAGTGCAAACGGTTATAAAGCTCTCAGACCTAGAGGCTACATGATGCAGGTTTGAACCCTATATGGTTCAGTATTTCTCTCAAATCGCAGATACGCCTTGTTAGTGATTGTCGATGGGCATGAAAAGTAGGTCAACACATGGTTTCCTACAGACTAACTTCAAAGCACATTACAACATTGTTCTTGTTTACTTGTAGATTTTGTTAGAGTACAGCTTTTGACTCCCCTATTTATTCACTGTGACGTTATTTCGCTTCAGATGTGTGCATGTATGGAGGAGAGAGGGTAAGCATTTCTGAATATACAGTGCGTAAATAATAAACCACATTAAAACAATTCATCAAATGGATTATTAAATTCCCTTCAGTGTTTGCCGGTCAAATTATTGTCTCGACTACAATGGTGATCTAGAATTAAAATGTTATTATTGTTGTTTATCTGTACTTGTCTTCTAAGTCAGAATTTTCAGTCAGCAGCCTTAAAATGTTATAAAAAAAAAGCGATCTTTAGTTCTCTGAGGCCGTATGTAGTTGATGCCTTATTTTACTTAGGCTGTGTGCTATTTTAAAGTAGTTATTAAAACATACCTGCAATATTCATAGAATTGGTGGTCCCCGGAGAATACAAACATGGATCAGTTCGTGTCACTTCTTAAGCCCCTAGTGAGATATTTGGGTAACTGGTGGTCTACAAATGCTTTTTCACTACGGTGAACAATCAGTGTAAACAGTCGTTACTAAAACATCACATAATTTTAAAACGCAACACTTTCGATCGGTGTTCTGGAAGTTAAGCCAGCGCGGCATTCCTACAGTTGAAAAACATATGGGACTCAAAACAAATATCAACTAACCTCAAAGTCAGACTCTTCAATTCGAACGTGAAGATAGTCCTGCTGTATGGAGCTGAGACTTGGAGAATTATTGCAAACATCATCAGACGGATACAAGTATTTATAAACAACTGCCTACGATAGATACTGAATGTCCGTTGGACGGAAACCATCAGCAACATCTTACTATGGGAGAGGACAAATCAACTTCCAGACGAAGAGGAAATTAGGAAAAGACGTTGGAAATGGATAGGACATACATTACGCAAACCATCAGAGTGCATCACGAGACAAGCATTAACATGGAATCCTGTTGGGAAACGGAAAAGAGGAAGGCCAAAGAACACACTGCGTCGAGAATTGGAAGCAGACATTAAAAGGATGAACAGCAACTGGAAACAATTGGAAAGGATTGCTCAGGACAGAGTTAAATGGAGAATCCTGGTGAGCGGCCTATGCTCCTCAGCGATGAGTAACGGGCATAAGTAAGTAAGTAAGTATGAACACAATAATAACGAATTGATTATAGAGTAGTTGTTCATCCCAGAAGTGAAACAGTTGTCACTGCCAGCACTATGTGACTGCTGTGCCATTATCACTGATTAAATTTAGAAATTTAGACGGTTGATTACTAATTCAGTGGTTTATTATGGGGCCTGATTTTTTTGGGCTTGTTTCCTGTTAGAATCATAGTCACATGTAACAATTGAGTCTGATATAAGGATATAAAACAACTGTCCAAAGCTCGCTGAGTCAATCTGTGACAAGAATAATCATAACCACAATAACAATTAGTATTTATTTCTTTGATTTACGATTTGCATGTTTTTATCCAATTAAAATTCTAGTTAAAACATAAGTTTATTCAAGAATATATATTACTACCTATTTGTTGAATTGCATATCTTATCAATAAAATATGATATAGATTGTTATTCAAACGGTTGTTGAATGTACATATGTGTTAATATTATGCCAGTTTGATAAATTGCTTATTTTTAATAAAAGTACGATAAAATAACCAAGTATAAAAAAATCTATCCCATCTTTCTCATTCATGAGTTATTGTCAGAAAACATAGTTACAAAAATGGAGATCTATTGTATACTGGCGTTTATTATGTAGTAATGCTCTATTATAGCTTTCATAATATTTTTCAATATCATTCAAAATATTGCATATTTCAATTATATGTAATATTACTGTAAGACATATTCTTGATGTTGCTATCGTTAATCTATAAATTAGCGATAAATTGTGAAATGATTAATATTAAGCAATTCATCTATAATTCATGTATTCAACTGCACTATTAGGCATAACATTATTATTATTTCATAACATGGTGTCCCTGTCGTTAGTCAATTTTAAAACACATTTCTGCTAGCCTTTACATGACATCGTATTAGACAGTGAGTAAGCGTGTGCAATGTATGCCAAAAATACATCGGTCTATGATGTTTTGAGTACAACAACATGATGTTTTCTTATGTTTACTTCCATAGACTATTTTACCAATTTATATATCAGTGTAGCACGAACTGGTGCGTGGTGTACACGCCTTTCTCACCTACTCTGATAGTGGCGTGTATTTTTGAAAGCTTATAGAAAATTCTTGTAGCTGCTGCAAAATTTTCATCGGTCTTCAACCCACTGAGAATGATAGGACTTTCGAAATAAGGGATATGTTCAATACTTTCAGCTACTTCTCTCCGTATGCCTAAATTATATACTGAAGAGAACTATTGATGAAGCGACCCTTTTTATTTAAGGAGGAAACAGTATCGTAAACATCTTACATTATCACTAAGAGTATTTACTGTCATTACCGCATATAATTAAATCATCCGGATACTTCCAGATGACGAGGTATTCGTCAAATCGAAGACTAATCTTTAAGAATTTAGGCAGAAAGTAAACTTTCAGAGTATTAATGGAAAGTGACCAAAATGTGAACCATTGACAGTTCCAACAGCCAAAACAGTGGATCAAACATTGGAACACAAAATGAAGTTTAATAAAAAATTCATAATCAAGAATAATAAACGTAAGTGCGGTACAATAAAATGAGGAGAAAAAACGTTGCCATAAACAACTTTATCAAACATATCACCAACAAAGACAACTCACGCAGCTTTAGAGTTTCCACATCGATCAGACAATCATGTAGCACACCATTAGCAAGAATCCCATAGACACTTGTCAATGAAATACGATTTCATCATCATCGTTACCATCATTCTACAAAACAAAGTAAAAGTGTTATAACATTAATTAATTCTATGGTCAAAATGTGAGCACATCGTGAGAAACAATCCCATCGTTATTTTTATCATGAAGTGCATCTACAACATCATTACAGTAACCAAAAGAAACCGCGAAAAATGATTTCATTAACACTGCATATGTTCAGAAAGTTAATAAAAGTCTTGGATAAATTCCTAGCAGACAATTGTAGTTATTACATTGATTATTCAAACACATTATAAGAAGCAATCGTCTTTTAAATCACGGAACACTACACATGAATCATCAATAAAAACATTCTATGATATAGCACAATAAGTATCATCAACTGTAAAATTATTTCAAAAAAAATTTTTAATGTAAGAATCTTCATCAGAAATAACAGCATCAAATTTAGCGTTCATGTTAACACATTGATTCAACCTACTCTCAACGACCATTTCATTAGCAACAATCCCGTCTCCAATTTCATCAAAACATGACTATTTTATCATCATAACTATCAGCCTCCAACAAATCAATATTACCATAATCATTGTCATAAATAATTTAACAATATTATACAAAAGATCGACATGTGATTCTTCATCACAAATAGCATCATCAAAGTCAACTTTCACATTTACATGTTGATCTGACATTCTCTCATCAAGAAATTCATTAACAACAATAACATCACCACTTTCATCATGAGTTATTACAATGCATTCATCAAAACTTTCATACTTAAAAAAGATGCTACCAAAAATATCATTATATATGAATTCATTAAAAATATAAATATATAGGATATAAGAACCTTCATTGTAAAACTTTTTTAGCAGTTAATATCCACATCAACGTACTGAATTGACATTTTCCCATCAAGCACATCATAAGCAACAATCCCATGGTCATTTTTATAATGAAATTCTACTACCACATCACCAATCAAACCATCCTCAGTCACATTAAAATCATTATCGTAAACTATAAAAATTATTTCCCTAACAGTATACAGGTATTATAAATGTGAATCTTTATCACAAATAACTTTGTAACAGTCAACATCCACGTCACAACACTGACATTCTCTCATTAGCCACATTCAAATAGCTATTTTCATCAGGAATTATTATAATTTAACCATTAAAATATTCATAATTCAATAACACAATACCGCCATATCT
Organism: Schistosoma mekongi; assembly: GCA_034768735.1. Taxonomy (NCBI): domain Eukaryota; kingdom Metazoa; phylum Platyhelminthes; class Trematoda; order Strigeidida; family Schistosomatidae; genus Schistosoma; species Schistosoma mekongi. Next base: position 64,500,676 of record CM068306.1, on the reverse strand, counting down.
CTATGTATGATTTCAATAACAATATACATATCTTCAACATGTGAATCTTCACCACAACTAATATTGTCACAGTCAGTATATCGATAAGAATCTAAATATTTGGCGTCTTTATCGCTTGGAATTCACACCTCTTACAAAGTAGGTGTTTGTACATTCATTGCTATTACTATTTTCAATATTGTTATCGTTATTATTCATTCATATTAGAATTGCTGTAGTTCTTGTTGAATTAGCCAGTTACCTGATCTACCCAATTCATTTAGGTGATGACTCAGTATTTATCATTTCTAATTGTGCATTGTTACAAAAGCACATATCACGATTCCGTTTTCACATACTATGGTAATTATAATAACTTAGTACTGTTGAAATGAGAATATCTGTATAGCTTCGATTTTTTTGAATTATTTATTTGTAAATGCTGTTTGAAATTCTTGTAAAATTGTAAGGTAAACATATCAGGTGTATTGTCAGATGCAAGTAATTCCCACCTACGCACACATTTTATGGTAAAGATTGTCACAATGTTAATTGACTGGTGACACTGACTGGTGTAAGAGATTTTTTATTCACATTATGGCAGTTATATCAAATCACTCAGAATGTGGTTGCGTTCTAAGTGAAGTTTGTTTGCATTTTGTAATTAACCAATTCGATGATGAATGATTCTAAATATGAAGGATCTGAAGAAGATGCAGCTACTCGTAGCTAGTTGTGATGATGAAGACGAGATAGCAAGAATGAACGAATGTAGATGATGTTATTTGTAGTGAACATTTTGAATATGAGTATACTGTTCATACAAGTTTTATTAAGTTATTTTGTCGTAGGACGCTGAAGATGATGATTTCGTAGTGGTATTGTATGGTGAAACTGAAACTGCATTCCTGGTTAAGGATATGAGTAATTAGAACTTGGATACGCGGTAGACTTCCCTTATGATAGCTCTACTTCTGAACATGTGTTCACATTTCATCAAGTTCTTCCAAAGTTGTTATTAGATTATTTTCTACAGAGTTTGAAGTATTCATGGGATTTCATGACCAATATGATGATAAGATGTTAGTTATCGATGTGGTTAATACGAATATGAGGGGTGAGTGTGGTACTCCGGAGTTGAGTGTGGTGATGTTGTTTGTAAAGAAATCTTACTTTTCGAACATGTGTATATTGTTCATTAAATGATTTATAGTATTCATGACGATGATTTTGTTCTGTTGACGGGTGTTATTGATGTCGAAGTTTTTTACATGATAATGATGATAACCATGGTTTCATTCGAATCTACAATAACAATATTTCCTCCACAGGTTTTCGAGACTTATTCTTGTTAGACGGTGTAGGCATTTGGAAAAAGGGATCCCCTCACCTACCAAGAGGTAAAGCATGATCACTGTGAAAGTCAAAGCACGAACTTCTATTTCAACAGTAATTCTAAATATCTATCATTGAGTTGAGTGTGCTAGTGTAACTCATCAAGTATTTTGGAAAGTTGAGATTGCTGAATTTCTTAAATTTACTCTATACAAAAATGTAGATTATGGTGTTGATGTCGAGTGTGTAGTACTTGTTACTCTGACCTTTACACGCTGTCGAGTTCTATTGATTGCACATACTGTAGCATGTAGAAACACAAAGAGGATATAACCTGTTTGCCGTGCTAAGTTTGATTGGCTAGTCTGGTCACAACTCTTCAAAATAAACTAACTTGTATTAACTGACTTAGCACTTATGCATTACAGGTGCACCGAAATTTGAGTATTCCGGTGTTTACCGAAGATTGTATAGAAATACACAAGATTTCATATACGAGTCAGTTTAATACTAAAACAGCAACTGCACAGTGGGCTCGTTACGGCGCTACCACTGACAACATAATAAGCGCAATCATTGCGGTAAAATTCTAGCTAAATATATGTAGGTAGATAGATAGGTCAGAGATAGGTTGATGAAGTAATACACAGATAAACAGAGAGTCAGATAAATTGATTGACAGGAAACGCTACTTCCCGTATTCTTTCTGAAACTGAGAACAAAATGGTTTCTTAAAAGTTCTTAATAGGATTGACCAAGAACTCACTTCCTCACTATTGTTCTTCAAGGTAACTGAAATCTCGATGAAATTGAATACACTTTGGTCGATGTTGTTATTCATTGTTGGACGTCCATAATATCCGCGCAGACTGGTCGTGATGCTCGTGCGACGAAGAGATAGATAACATGTTTTCAGTAATCTACCTACATCTTATCAAAGTCAACGAACTTGTGTTGCTGTTGTATAAGTTATATTATCTAGTAATTTGGTTGATTGGATAATATACGTTTACCATCACTAGTGCTGTTGCTGCTGATGTGACTGATGGGATAAGAATATCTAGTATTCTGAAGGCTTACTATCGCTACCAGTCGAACCTATTTGATTGGTTGCAGTCCCAAATGAGCCTAATACTTAGACAATTCTTGATATCTATCTGACTACAAAAATTAAATACACCCGTATAACTGATTGACTGTCTTCGACTAACGCTCGGGTATTCTATGAGGTTCTACGCGTTATATAAAAAGTGAAGGTCTAGTTGATACGAGATAACCTATTTCAACGACCGAAACCAAGCAAACCAATACCAGAAAGTGAGAGTACGGTATGAACCACTGTTCATTCATAGTGTAACATACATGACAAGTTAAGTATGCACAATAAGTGAACTATTATGCCCAGGATTATCAGTGTCTGCCACGCAGGTACTGTTCATTTTGGGTCTGAAAATGATCGATTCTACTTGATAGTTGGATGTCGTAATTTGGTTTGAAACACGACTACTATTCCTGAGTTTGTAAGAGGACATGGGTGAACCAATATTGCCGCGGTAAGTTAAAATAATGCTAATATCTTTGATGATAATGTATGTACTGATAAGTTTGATGAAAGTACGTCACAGAAGCATGTAGTTTATAATCACATATTACTATTAAAATAACCTGAGTACGCATCCAAATGATTTGACGGAAATCCGGATGAATATCCAAGTTTTATGAAGGAGCTAGATGCTATAATTTCCTAGTTCTAGCAGGTTATGGGGAAGCTAAGCGAATCCTCAGAAAGGATTTGGAAAGCCCTCCTTGATAGCTAGTAAAGTGTCTAAAACTGTGAAGAGTAACTGTCGGGAGATACAAGATGACATGAAGGAGATCATCACCGTTCTGGACAACTTGTAAGACTACAGAAACTTGGATTTCTCTGAATATATCTCATGAACTGAATTCAGTGTCAGTAGTCAAAAAGATATCCAGTAGTTTACCGACCATATTATAAAAAAACGGGTGAAATTTAGTGTGTCAATAGAAAATGAAGGTAATGATCCACAACTTTCTCATAAGTTAGAGGTAACTGAACAGAACGAGAATCAGTCGATAAGTAGATTGGTTTGGTAAATAAAGCCGATCAAAGCTGGCATGTTGGCTACTTTGAAGTTGCGATCTAATCGACGGCTCCCCCTGCCTAGTAGATACCAGACGACCATCAAGTTCAATCACAATCTGAGAATATTTAAAAACAGAGTAACGTACAATGCTTGCAGTCAATTACAGCATCTATGAGTCCCAACGTTTGATTATTCAGATCACAGAAAGGTTAGAGAGGATTTTAGACTTAATTTGGGACTGAATCACATAAGTAATCTGTCAAGGTGAAGAGTGGTATGTGCTTTATGATATATCATGATCATATCCTTCCCAATACTCTATACCACAGTGGATGCAAGTGCAACGCCTGTAGAGTAGCTGTGTAGGATTCAATTTCTAGTTCTACTACCATTTTGGTAGCGCTTCAAATGGCTGTGAACAAAATACAAAATACCTCCACTTAACGAGCTCCTGAGTCTATTATCAATGGATCACCAATTCCTCCAGGTAGGGATCTAAGCATATAAAGCATGTTGGAAAACTCCGACGCTAGACCATCAGAAAGAAGCTGAAGGATGAACCAAGCTCTTTGAATTGAAGGCGGGCTAGTTGATCAGTGGTTTGATATTGATGCTAGTCTTCTCTCAGAGCTTCTGTGGGAACATTTCTAGCTTGCTTAGACGGTCTTATAAGAGCTGCTACTGTTCGATTCTGTATTCCTCCTACTTGTCTTTTCGGCTCCAGCAGTCTGAGTATGTGATTGCGTATAACTTTAGGCCACTTTAAGATTTTGGGCTTCTATTTCAGAGTACATCGTTCAGTCGATTAGAGGGAAACGTTCAGTAGGATTTTCCAGTGTGCACTAAGGTCGGAGCTAAGATAGAATTTCCAATTTATCTGTTAATATAGTCAAATAAAATTATGGTGTTTCAGTTGTGTTGTCAATAGGAGGCCTTACTTCCGTTTGGCAGGTGTAATTGGAACAGAGGACTGCTTGGTTACTTCTTCCTACATGGATTTGGACTGAGATTATTGAAGAACACCTTTCTTCGATGAAGACGCGGTTCAATCTTGGTGGTATCTCAATGAGGCCGCATTACTTTTGTGAGTTGACGTATCCACAAAGCCTTAGATCTTTAATGATCATGAAGCAGTTAACTTCAGTTAACTTCTCTACCATATATATGGCTAGGAAAGTTGGTATTTGACAGACGGTATTTGTTATTTTTCTCAGATGAGACAAACACGTGGGTTCTTATTGCCTTAGTATGGTTCGCGATACGACACAACTAAGTTATCTAGGTTAGCCGGATTCTATTTCTGGTTCCCTCGATAGTCTGTACGGTTAGTGCGAATCGTTATCTCTGGTACTTCTACTTCTGTCGGATATCACGATATGTTCCTTCCCAACTCACAGCTACTCCAAAAGACTAGACTCATAGGATGATCATGTTGTGGAGCAAATTATATCCATACCAGACGAGACTAGCAAACAATGTTTATATCACATTTGAAATTGAATTAATTGATTTAAGTCTACAAATCAATCTTACAAAATATCCGATACAACGCCATTCGCTTGATTAAATGAACAATTGTATTTTGGGGGGATTTTGAATCCCCAACAGTATTCTGCATGATTTATTTATGTGAATGTCTTTTCAACATCCGACTGTCAGTGGAAAACTTCCGAGTAATCGCTTTACCTGTGCACCTAGTGGTGGTTGACAGTAATACAGAGCAGTAAACTAATTCTTTGAGACCAGTAAGCTCAGCAGGTTTTAAAAATTGTACTAGTATTGGGTGGAAATTCAAAAGATGTTGACATGTCTGGACGGAGACATGTGATTGGCTAATATGGTATGTCTGACATATGACATTGGTCAGGCTTCATGTATATATATCTTGTGTATTATTGGTTTAATATATTCGTGTGAGTAACAAGTGGGCTTCTTGATAATCGGTCGGATCTTGTGTCTGTGCAATAGACTAAGGCAAGGCTGGGTGTTAGCAATAGGCAGTAGCTCGGCAGATAATAGAATTGATAATAATCGGCCGCCCCGGTGCGTTCAGATATAACAGATGTTTAAGAAATTCAGTTCATGTCAAGATATTACATCACGTTCACAGTGTGCGAGTTGTCTTAATTACTATGCTACTGAATCTCGATGCAAACTAACAGAAAAAGGTCCTTTATACAGTTCAATGATGTCACTCCATACATTAGTTCATGATTCGTAGTGAATCAAATGCTTTGTGCATTTACTGTAGCACATCCTTCTTCAAGGTATGCTCACAATAAGGCTTCCCTTGCAACTTATTGTGGGCTTGAGCAATCGAACCGCTTGGGAAAGCTAGAGTCGGTATATAACAAGGAAAATAAATGCGTTGTCTATTATCCTGAACAACGCTCCGCGTTCAAAAAGTCTGCTGGTATTTAAAACTTTTAGTTTATCCACACTTCTACTTTATGGTTTAAAGGCTTTCCTGCTGGTCAGAAACAGAATGGACGATTGTCGCTACCTGACAACATGCTTCACATGTAATACCGACGCTGTCGTTTGGGATAAAGTGATAAGCATTGTTTGAGCTGAGTTGTGGCTGGTAAGTGGAATCCAGGACTCGCGTTTCGTCTCACCTGGAACTCGTCAGCTGGATGTACTTGCATCTGTATTGATGTTTATACCGGGACTCGAACTCAGTCCGTCTCGCGCTAAATTCCACCGTGTTCACCACTACGTTACTGAGTTCAGACAACCACTTTTGTGCAATGGGTACATGCATAATCAAAGTGTATTTGGATTTTCCCGTTAATTTGTCATGGACTAAAATTAATCAGTTTCTGTTGCCATATGTGTATTCTAAGCAGATTGCCACAATATAGCGATAGCTCACAAGTATTGTTTGAATTGGACAAATGTCTGTGAATACTGTTTCACGACAAGCTATCATACAATACTAACGTCAAGGATAAAATGACTAAAACAGTAAAGCTTGTACTGTTTAAACCAAACCTTATGACGGTGAACATAATTCAGTCATGGTACAAACACACGTTGCTGCAACGATGACAGAATATTAATAAGTCACAGTATTTTACTGATTGTCTAACTGAGTAATCCTCATGTGACTTTTCTATTCGCCATCTCTTTCATATAATCGGTTGCTGATACACTAAGTTGTCTAGGTAACTGCAGACAGTGTGCTTCAAAGACTCATCATGCAATTGTAGCTATGACTAGTCTCATACTTAACTAGAATGTTACAAGGAGATTATTTGAGATAAATGCTATTACAAATTCTGAAATTGGAAAATATTTAGAAAAGTTTTTGAACTAGAGGAAATCCTACGCATAATCACTAGAATACTGACTTCTTTTCGTCGTCTAGTGTCCGACTTGCTGATAAGTCAAAAACAGAAATCTTTATTTGTATTCAACTTCCCTCAGTGAGAATCACTCATCCCCTCATCACTACATACTTACATTTTCGACCACCTTTAAAACAACACTACATAAATCTTAATTTATTTAACTGTTGAAAGTCTACTTTGTACATTGTCGATTGCCGTTCCGTCATAAATTTGGATTTTAAAAATTGGCAAATCATATTTTGGAACGTTAGTCACATTGTATCATGTAGGTCGGCGAAACTTACCTTCAGTGCAAAAGAGGATATCATGTTACACCTAGATATAATCAACTTAATGTGGTTCATGTCAGGAATAGCATACACGATATAGGCTAGAGCAGAACATAGAGTAAACTAACTACCTTTGCGGTTCCTGAGATTTAGAATGACATGTAACTAACCAAGAGTAAATTTGATGCTTAGAAACTTGAGATGATGACCAGACGCCAGCCCCTGGTACTCACTGACTTTCTTTAAAAACTATGGGATTCGAAACTACTTCATAACCCCTATCCTAAGAATTTGTTCTTTGTCGCGAAATGCAACTCATGTGTCTGAGCCACTTTGATTACGAAACAATTTTGGTGTTTATCTTAACAGTACCATCTCGTTGATGCACACTTGTGCTACGTTATAACGTTCCACAAGTATGACTGAGTTGTCTAGAGGGCGGAGAAAAAGTGCCACTTCACCAAGTGTAGATATTTCATACAATATAATTCGACATAATAAATGCACCGAGTATTACTGATCTGTTTCTAGATGGTCCAACCGGATTTATGTTTATCTGAGTAAGACTACTGAGGCAAAGCTGGTATTAGGTGTTAACCTGCTGTATCACATGAGCAAACAGTCAAATGTGAGATCGACTACTATATATTTTTAATATTGACTTGATGAATTATATTTTCACATACTAGGCTTCTTTATGCATTGAAAATGCAACAAACAAATGACGTTACTGTGAAGAAACCAACAGTTATCTTAAAAACACGAGAACAGACGCAATTACGAAAGAGGAAACGAACTAAATGTTTCCTGAAATAGAAACAAAAAGAAACAAACAAATCAGCTTCACTCTGATTTTTACATTTACAAATTATTTTTATGACAGATGACACAGGTACAAATAAAAAGTTTAAAAACATTTTATCACTATTATCTTTAAAATAACCTTTTTCCTAATTGGTATGATATTCTGTTGCACTGAACAATGTGTAAGTTCATTATGGGAGCTGTAAATTTTTTTTAGAATTTAATTCCTACTATTTTTTGGGTATTTTTTTTATCCATAATCACAGGTGAGATCTTTATGCATAAAAAGGAGCCATAAATTAAAAGCAGGAACAAGGCGTTGCTCATATTATATAAGAATATCTATAAATGTGCTTGTGTGAAAAAATATTCATGAAAATGTAGTGTTTATAAAAAGAATACTGAATATTAATTCTTCATAAAAGGAAGAATAAAACAAAGTTAAGGCTTCTAAATATACATAAAATAAGCAAACACATCAACCGGTTTAGACAGGAAACGACAGTTGTTTAAAGGTAACTCATTTGTTATTATATTTTCTATCATCTTCCATATATATGGGTTATATAATTGTGACGGTAAATTATATATATATATATATATATATATATATATATATATATATATTCATGTACAATCAAGTTGTATCTGTCACTTCTGAAGCACATAAATGTAGAGAATTTAAATTCGGCACAAAATTTTCTAATGTATTCCATACAGCTTCTGTTATAAAAAATAAAAAAAATATACTGTGATTAATTCATGTATTACCGTTTAATTACAATTACAGTTCAGGTTTTCTATGTATAATGCAATCGAATGTCATTCATGTAGGCATTCATTTCTGTCTTTGTTTCACTTCATTACAATCCAAGTATATCTTTGAAACTATCTGGGTTATTATTATTATTATTATTATTATTATTATTACTCCCCAATTATTGGATACAATTTCCACATTACAGAAAAAACATCCTTATTGAATTATTTCTACTGTAACTGCTACTAAAGTACTAATACTATGGTTACCTTGATCTAACCTAAATAATAGAAATATTACATACACGTATTAAGTAGTTACTATATTGAGAAACCATGCTTAAAACTAAGACTGTTCAACTGAGAGAAATTAGTTAAATAGAACACTAAATATAGTAACTATATAAAACATTTCATCAAAAACTATGTCAATAATAATTCAATCATAAATAGTACAAAGCCTGATACAAATATGCATATCTTAAGTTATGCCATAGTGCAACAAGACGAAATTAACAAGATGAAAAACCAGGGAGCCACGATAAGATAGTGATATTTATAATGAGAGTGGCCTAATGTTAATAATACGTTGGTAGAGAAAGGAGTGGAAAGGTATGTGTATGAACGTATACTAAGATTCAATATCCAGAAGAAGACAAAGAGTGGACACATCTGAATCACTGTAATCAATTTTCAACCAACACGTTTCCAACTACTGCGATTACAACACGGACGCCGATAAGATAGTCCGCACCTACCAATATGGTTCAGACCGACAGTAAATGACTGTGTGGATTGGTTTTATGATTTGGTTTGGTTATGTATAGCCTAATTACAAACTACTCCTACTCTATCCAAGATTCCGCATCCAAGAAGATAGCTAGATATACGTAATACATATCACAGGCACCTATACTAATAATTCGATTATCGAGTCCCTCGTTAAATATAGCGTGCACTAGAAAATGAAATTTGAAACATTGCAGAAAAATGGTGAACATCAAGACAGGAAAAGTAAATCACTTCTCTATAAAAGTAATTTATCATATATGATAACACTGAAAAATTTTTTAAGGCATAATGCCCTGAAAAAAATTAACATGGAACACTTAGTACAATATATTCACGAACAAAGCACAGTTTATGTAGTAAGAGTACGTAATTTTTCGATGCTGATATTCAGAACTGTAATTTATCAGTCATTGTTCCTAGATTTAAATCCTCAGCGAATAGCTATAATACAGTCTCCAGTCATAACTTTTAGTACATTCATGGGTATCTAAACTCACTAGCTATGTGGATAATACATTGAGCTAGAAGAGATAGGTATTGAGCCAGCGTCTCAGAGTATCTCCAAATGAAAAACCCTAAATAGAACGGAACATAAATAAACTAAAAGCGAATTGAGTATGTATTTTTAAAAAAAACAGACGAATAATACAAAGCGTATACATGTTTTAAATACCTTTTAGTTGATCCAACGATGCATTACTATCATCTTGAAAAGGATCATCGAATTTTTCTGCTACTGGTTCATCGGATTCATCATGATATGTCGCGAAATAACGATGGGCTAATGCTTGAGCAGCTGTTAAACGTCGGTCTGGATCAAGGTGAAGCATCTGTTGTAATAAGTCAACAGCTATACAACAAACCAGAAAAGCAAAAAAAACAATATACCAAGCTTTACATTACTATTTTCACTTCTTCAAAATATCAAAAATGCACCAAGGTTTAAAATAGTGAGTTTTTAAGTACGCGTTTACTATGTGGATGTAAAATAATGAAGACTTAATTAGCTATAAGAAGCCAATCAATGAAGAACTAGCAAAAAAAGTAAGTGTAACAATGATTGATCAATAAGTATCGCTTGGTGGATTTTTTCCTAACCCTTTTCTATTATTATTTATTTATTTGGATATAAAATTTGGTACAACTCGGCGTCAAAAATGTATGCACCACACAAGTACGAAAGTAAAATTGTGAAGAAAATAGAGAAGGCAATCGAGGGGAAAAAGTCCAAATTTAATAAAACAAGTGAATTATGAGGCAGGTGAAACAGTTCGGGATGGAAATACAAAGGTTTCATTACCACTAAGAGAAATCACATTTCATGAAGTTTTAATAGGAAGCTTCAGCACGATCGCTACTGGCTTCTATTCTGTGCCATATCTGATAGGGTTTCAACCCATTGATGTGTACCATCTCTAGAACCCTAGCCAGGAGGTCCAGATGGACTGACAGATGCCAATCTTGTGTAGCTTCCTTTCCACAGAGCCAAGTCATAAACTGACGACCTCTCTGCAATTTTTAACCAGTCACAATGTCGGTAGATAATGCACTATGCGGAAACCGCAGGGATAACATTCGTAAAACATGACCAAACCACCGAAGCCGGTGTTTTGCAATGGTAACACTAAGTGAGTTGTCATCAATGCCTCCCGAACACACGATGCCGGACTTCACTATTACTAACATGATATTCCCACCGGATGTCAGTAGTCCTTCAGAGATAACAATGGTTGGACGCAGAGCATCTTTAGCTCGAGGAGACCGGGCTTTTGCAAATAAAGAGTAGGACTCTTCTCACCAGAACATTATAAAACTGACTTTATACGGCCAGGTCACATCAAAACGATGCAAACGATGAGCCAGTTTGGCACAAGTCGATCTGGCTTTCATTATGCGTACGCTAATCCAATCTGACACATCACCATAAGCACTCATACAATGACCAGATACACGGACTTTTGACTACTTCTAGCGGTTAATCACAAAGAGTGAGAGCAGGTAAATACTCCTTTCAGTTATGTGGGAGAACTTCGCGCTTGGAAGGCGCAAAGTACATGCCATACCTATGAATACAAATTGGTAACTTATCAGATACGATTTGGATGGCTTGTGTGTAGTCGTACAGTAAGGCAATATTATCCGCGTACTCAAGGTCAAAACGGTTTTTTTCTAGATAACAAATCCACGCCACCATTACGCACTCCCTTCAGAGTTGCTTTAAAAACGCCATCGATGTTAAAAGTTGGAGAAAAAATGAGATTGGGAAAAAACTGTCTAACCCCACTGCTGGATTGGAACAGTGGAGGTGGTTGTATATCTTTATTCCGACTGGGGTATCTGCATACAGACTTTTTAAGATAGCAATAAACCTATCAGACACACTGCCCATCGGCAAGCAATTCTAAAGTACACTTGTATTCGGTGAATAGAAAGTTGTCCCGATGTCAACTAACATAACGATTCTTGTCCTGTAATACGTGTGAAGGTGTTCCAGAAATTGGTACGGGGTAAAGATGTGGCCACTACATCTACGTGATCAAACACCAGCCTGGTTCCAACGAGTCAATTTTTCACACCTTTTGGACAATTTCCAAGGCATGACGGAAGCCGATAGTTTGGAAGAGAACAAGAGTAGACTTGTCCACCCTCCCATCGTATAAAACGATCTTGGATGGTGGTGATTGGCGTATCGTCGACTTCATAGGTTGCTTTACAGACACAAGGCTTAATGTTGCCAGTGGCTTGGAAGAGTTGAAAGAGCTTTCGGCCATTTTCTGAATGACATTTAGTTACAACGAAAGCTGAAGAAAATTTACTGTATGCAAGAACAATACAGAACCTGCCATATACGTATATCGGTTCAAATCGCCACACAGCAGCACAGCAAGATTAACACTATATTAGCAGAAGTAATACTTACTTCAATGATAATAGAAAAAAAGTGTGAACATGTAGAATATGGTCCAGGGAGTAAGAATTAGTTCGTAGGAAGAAAGCTATGAAACAGTTTTAAGGCCATAATTTAAAGGAGAACAAAGAGTGAATATACTTGTCACTTCGACCGATTCTGTATCATGTCACCTGGAGTCTCCAACCAACCAGTTCCTTCAAAACTACAGGCATAAATTGTAGATGAGTGCTAAGCAGTACGAAACCCAGGTTGAGTTTCCTGCGGATTATCCCTAAACCATCTTGTATAACAGATAGTTATAAATGTGTAAAACTATAAACAACTATTAATGAAAGGTAAAATAGCTTAAGTAGTTCAAAGTTTCCACAGTTCATTTGATGGACA
>CM068306.1:64480482-64482982 GCA_034768735.1 Schistosoma mekongi | reverse complement strand
GACATTATTAAACTACGCTAGTCGACATTATCTTATTAGAACTGGTCAGAGAGTTAAGCGCACCCAGTGAAGCCTAAAGGTCTTGTGTTTGACTCCATGCGGGGTAGTGAGTGCGCAGTGCTGAGCAGTCTCACACTAGGACAAAACAGCTATCCAATACAGCTGATTCGATAATCTCTAAAACTTCACTTAGATGATGATAATGTATTCATTTTTTCAATTTGATTATGTTACATAAGTTTATTCGTTTCAAAATAAAGATTGTATCCCGTTAGCGGCTTCATTGTTTTATATATACGTTACATGTTTACGGAACTATAATAAATCAATTTGTCATTATACTGTTTTGGTTTATACTCTGTGTGATGGTTGGTGACAAAACTCAGCTACTCAAACCAAAGAAAGGTTCGAATCAGCTTTATTTACTGGGTCATCAATGTTACTTTGAACTGAAAAGCTGGAAATCATTTATTCTGACTACTTCATTTACGAGGTAAGAATTTATGTGCTTAGCTTTTAGTCACATAAACTGTGATAATATCCGGCACACAAAAAGAAACAGGTGGTTCGAAACTACGATATAGTGGCTGAAAGTCCCACACTTGGTCAACTAGCCATCGTATCACACAGCTAAATAGTATTTATAGTTCCCATACAAACAATATAGTTCAACGCAGATTACATGAATCGGTATTTGACGAGTTGTGTAAACAAAATATAAAGCAACTTACTCGTCGAGGGCGATGTCAGTTTTTAGTATTAATCAAGGGGACAATCAGATCATGTGTACCGATAAGAACCTCTCAAACAGCACTAATAATTATTGATTTCATAAAAACCATTTGATTTTGTTTTGATTAAAGTTGGAGATGTTAATAAACTTTAAAGTTGCACAACATATCAAGTTACTTATCAAATTCTGTAATAAAAATAGCATCGAAGTACGCTACCAAACGAAGGACCTAGTTGTAAAGGGGCTCGATTTCCCGCCTCTCACTGTTGAAGGATTAAACCACGCCCCACCTACATTAGTCAGGACGATTAAGTATTATTACTAACCAACACATCAAAAATGTATCCTGAAGTATACGAACCTGAAGCTGGAAAATGAGTTAAGTAATAATATCTACTAAGTGAAAACATAAATAATTGAAAATCTAGAAAAATAGGTAAAAGATTATATGTAAATCATTACAAAAACATAATTATAATAATAGTGAAGCGGAAACGTCAGTCCAAAAGCAGTATAAAATACAAGCATTCAAACCAACAAAGATAATTCTACAGACGTCTTTCAACATTACGTAAATTATTATACAGTAAACTACATCAATAATTTGTAGACTCCATGATGAACACAAAACTGTTTTACAATACAACCACATAAGAACTGTTCAGTTGTAAACAGTATATACTGTCACTCTACAAAAACATTCAACCTGACACATCACAATTTCCAATTGAAAATGTTGTTGATATAATAAAAACTATTTTTATGTCGATAAAGTACTTAAAGCCATAAAAATGGAAAAGCGATATCCTTACAGATTTTAAATAGAGTAAACTTTTAAGCTGAGATCGGTTTGCGTACAGTTTCAATTTGTTTATATTACTAATAAATATATCGTAACTGACAGTGATCGAATTGAATTTTTATATGAAAATGGCAAAAAGAAAAGCTTTATTGATAAGTAACTGCAAAGGTTGGAACATGTTATTAGGTCGCAGTCAACTTACTGCTATTAGAATGATCAAAACAGAGATAAGCAAGTAAGAATAGCTAGCAATTTGCTAGGAAAACTGAAGCGATCATCAGACAAACAGATGGAAGGTAAACGATCAAACATGTCACATTATATAATAACTTAGATTCCATACAGTGCATACTGAAGTGAAAATTATCACTACCACTCTCTAGATGACAAAGCTTTAAAAATATGAGAAGCCTCATATATGAACCAGACATATGAGTAGCTTAAAAATGATACTATAATTTCATCGTGATTGATACCTAGTGGGTTCGTGATGTGTACTAACAGTGATGAGTCCAACACGATGGTGAAACAGTTACCAAGAGCTCCCAGATTTAAATTATATCTAACCGAGACTAAATCGTGACAAGTACATATAAAGAATGACTAATTTATTAAGAAAAATGCTCATTCACGCCACTGGTTATGTTATCACACAAATCTATACAAAAACTTACATCAAACATTGGGTTTTTGACATTCTTGAATTTATGGTTAAAGAAGAATAATTGGATAAAAATGTTAGCGTTTAATTAACGACAATTTTAAATAAGGTGTGAAAGCAACTCCTTTACGAAGATAATTACTTTTAAATGGAAAAATGTAATTCTGTGTTTGACAAGTCTACATAATGAAAAGGAATATAACTATGTGTGCTAAAGTGGAATCTGGAAAATTTTAGCAATTTTCCTAACGGTCTAATTAATATGTCAACAAATATAAAAGCAATTTATCTAAACAAATATTTC
>CM068306.1:64160482-64475482 GCA_034768735.1 Schistosoma mekongi | reverse complement strand
TATGACCGGATTAGTTCGAACAAGCCAAAACACTTTATAGTTCTCTAACAAATTTCCGTACTTAGCAATGTTGTTGTGTCTGATAGTTAAGTACTTAGTAGTGAGAACTAACAGCTTGTAGTCTACTCTGTAGGTGTGGGTTTGAACATCCACTCTCGATACTAAAGTTAATAGCCCGCAGTTACTATGTCAACGTGGTAGCCAGTGACAAAGTAATCTGGGCTATAGTAGGTGGAAAAATGCTCTTTTAGGTCTTACATCGCCAGACAAATTAGTTGAAGATGGGTAAGACTGAAAGCACCGCACTCAAAATCCTGGAGGGAAGTCGTACAACCAACTGTACAGTACGATATTTCTATCAGACAATCAGCATAGCAGCGATGTCGGTTCATACAATAAAAGGGCAAGGTTATAAAATGTAGGCTATAAAAATACATACCTCACTTTAATTAGTAGAATTCCGTCTCGAGAGGTAGGGCCATTTTACAAATAATGAAACTAGAACACCTAAAACTACTTGTAAAAACGTCTTATGTAAAAAGCCTTGAATAATTATCTGTTGGGCTCTGCTGTCACGACCTCTTAGGTAGTCCATAACCACTCCTAACCCGATTTCCTTTCAGGTACCTCAAAGAGAACCCTACTACGGTATGAGCAGTTGGAAAGTGGCAACCACCCTTACACCCTTAATAGCACTTGAGATCACTCGAAGTGTATCGGATATGATTTGAGCTAAATGGTCTAATTACAGCGACTTTAAATACATAAGCCAAACGATGATATAAAAGAAAGTTGAATGCATGTAATCATAATAAGCAATAGTATTAGTAGACGGCTAGAGAGGATAATATGGAGAAATAAATAACAGAATGCATACTAAATGATTGAAGGTGTAACAGTAACCAATCGCAAACGCAATAATACGTGAAAATGTCCTTGATAGAAACAGGACACAGATATAGTTTCAGAGTAAATCACAAAAATGATGGGTGGAAATTTCTCGAATCAATTAAATATCTATTAAGACTTGAGTGCATAAAAAGAAGTACCATGGCGTACTGTATATTTGTGAGACAGTAAATAAAAATGAGAAGGTATATGGAAACTGTGTTTAAGAGTATGTGATATATTTTCGGACCAAAAGATATATCGAGAAAATTACTGCAATCTTTGTTAAACAAAACAACACGACTAAGTTAAAAAGGAATGACGACAATCAGACCAGAATATATTACGAACTCAAAAAAGTTATTTATTGTTAATAACAAGGCTATGAAGTGTCGACTGAAACTACATCTCCGAAAAGTTTCTAAAAGAGAAGTTACGTATCGAAAAAATACACTTTAGTTTTGTGTCAGTTACTAAATCTTAATTGCTATGTTCTTGATTTATAGATTGCTCGTGTAATTTGTTTTTCGATAATTTTTTTTAAGAATTTAATAATATATTGCTAGGGAGAACAATGCTCATAGATGAGATGTCGGACCGCAGGGAATATACATTTTATCTATGATTAAAAATATTTACGTCAAATCGAATAGTCCCCAGAAAGTCTACCAATATTTCAGGAAAGACTATATATACAATGGATTAATTCTTTGTCGCTCAATACAATCATAAGAAAAGAGAATACAACTCATAAACAAAAATAAAAACGAAATGCTTACTTCAGGACTGTTGATTTTTCTCATAAACTCTTCATCAGGTTTTCCTAATAAATTGAGAATCAACTGAATTTGATGAATATGATTTCCACCTTTGAATAAAGGTGTACGATTTCGTAATTCAGCCATAATACATGCAACAGACCAAACATCAACTAAATGAAATGGAAAAATTATTTATCAAACTAAACTCCAAACGGTATCATGAGTTTTTAATAATAGGAATGATGAAATTAAGATGAATGGGTATCTTCCCGTTGATTTGTCATGGACTGAAACTGGCCAGCCTCTGTTGCTATATGTGTATCCTGAGTGAATTGCTTCAACATATCTATAAATTACAGGCAATATTTAGGTTAAATTCATACAATTGACTAATCAAGAACCTGTGAATGATTCAGGCTTCACTGAGTGAAATTGTTATAGAAGGTACATAACTCACAATGTAAATCATTTTAAACACTTCGAATAGATATGGTTATTTAATGGCGGTTTGTCGTCGGAACTAATTACCTCAAATGGTGTTCGTCAAGGTTGTCCGTTTTTATTTAATTTTATCATCGACATACTTTTAGAGCTAACATTGTCATCGTCTGACTTCTCCGGGGTTGACCTCCTTCCAGGTGATAAACTTGCTGACTTAGAATATGCGGGTGATATAGTTCTCTTAGGCGAAGATGCTGATAAAATGAAGAATCTTTTGACTACCTTAAACATGAATGTAAGGATGTTTGGGATGCGATTCTCTCCACCCAAATGCAAAATGTTACTTCACGATTGGTTTGATTCGACACCGAAGTTAGTGATAGGGAGTGAGGCAGTTAAATGTGTTGACTGCTCCACTTATCTTGGTAGCCTCATCAGTCCTGACGGTCTGGTGTCTGCTGAAGTCTCTGCGCGTATACATAAGGCCCGATTAGCTTTTGGGAATTTGCGTCATCTGTGGCGTAGGCGAGACATCCGACTACTGACCAAAGGACGCGTTTACTGCGCAGTAGTTCGATCCGTCTTACTTTATGGATGTGAAACATGGCCATTAAGGATAGAGGATATTCGTAGGCTCCTGGTATTCGATCACAGATGTCTTCGAAACATTGCTCGTGTTTGCTGGGACCACCGAGTAAGCAATACGTGGGTTAGGAATAGAGTACTAGGTAGATACGGTAAGTCTATTGATGAAGTAGTAAATCGCCATCAGCTAAGGTGGTTAGGATATGTCTTACGTATGCCTGACCACCGCCTATCTCGACGAGCAATGCTGTCTGGTGTACGAGTAGGCTGGAAGAAAGTTAGGGGCGGCCAAACCAAAACATGGCACCAGTCCATGAAGTCATTGACAGTTGGGCTGAGCCATGTTAACAGGTGCAGACTACCTGGTTGGTGTCCACGTGACGTTCGTAATAAATGGTTAGAGACCTAGTGTGATATGGCTCAAAATCGTCGGCAATGACGCAGGTGCATCCACTCATTGTCTTCCTCTAAATTCTAAGTTTCCAAACTTATCATAATTTTCTCTTCACTGAATCATATTTTCTTAAATCTTATCTCCGATCTCTATTCCCTTCCATTAATACTAACTCTGTTACTACCTCCCCTACTCTGGGATTTGATCCGACAATTTAATCTCTATCTGCCAATCGAGGCATGGCAACTTGAACTGATGCACGCATGTACCAAGTTCTACGTCGTAACTGACTGACTGACTGCTGTCATTACTAGTGCAATAAGATTAAATATTAGCCGGATAATTATAGTAATAAAATCCACAAGTAACAGATAACAGTGACGCATAAATGCAAAGGAATATGAGGCAAAGATGATTAATTTAAAGGATTAACAACGTAGAACAACAGGACTTTCAGTATTTCGATAATGAAGTATGGATACAGTTGGGTCAAGCATAATTCTGAATCTTGACATAAAATCATAAAATTAAGGTAGATTTCATTTCGAAAAGTGGAATTTTATATCACTACATATTTACGATGAATAATGCCAGTATGTAGATAAAGTGGAAGTCGTACTCAAGTTATTTCCTCTTCAATGATTTAGGATATCTGTTAAGCCTAATACACGGCA
Source organism: Schistosoma mekongi (assembly GCA_034768735.1). Classification (NCBI taxonomy): domain Eukaryota; kingdom Metazoa; phylum Platyhelminthes; class Trematoda; order Strigeidida; family Schistosomatidae; genus Schistosoma; species Schistosoma mekongi. The sequence continues at coordinate 64,471,739 of CM068306.1, read as the reverse complement.
AAACTTGTTGACAGATAACTAGTGGAATAACGACTAGAAATCTACGGCTTGAGAAATACATTAATTAGCAAATCACGACCAGATTATTAGTTCTTTTCTGCCTAAATAACTGTTGAAATATCGACACGAATTCTGGAAGGTCGCTAGGAATTTGCCGCTTTCTGTCATACCACAGATAGGGGAGATGTCACTCAGCTAACAAAAAGATAAATATATTGCATGGCAGTCCACTTTTATTAGTACATGAAGGTGGAACATGTGCAGTGAAATCAGAAAATACGTGTAGGTTACAAACACTCGACCAAAGGCGCTTTCCAAGTATTACTCATGAATCGCTGAACGACCGACTGAGTAATGATACATGTAAACATGGAGTACCAGTCAAAGACGATGAGGCTACAAATACTAGTCAACTGTGATGGTCGGGATATACATTACATAAGACTATCACCTACCTAGATGAGTAATGAGTAAGTTGGAAAAGTGCTAAGACCGGCCAAACCAAGATATGGAATCAGTCCATGAAGCCACTGAAGGCGCAAGCCATTTGGTTAGGCTTGGAGCAACATCTGCGATTAGTAGTTGGGGGGTGTTAAGTGAAATGACTCAGAATCAATTACAGTGGAGGAGATACATTCACTATATATCTTCCTCCAGATTTTGAGTTGTAGTATTCCTTGACGTATACCTTTTTATTCAGTCCTCTCGAATGTGTTAGCCATTCTCAATGCTACCACGCTATGCCGGTACCTCTGCTATTCATCTTGTTAATTTAATCTCATTGTGCTGATGTGGCATGGGAACATATGTTAACATATATGTGCCAGATTTTGTTTGATTGTAACTGACTAACTAGATACTGATGACTACGTAAAGGAATAAATACTGAGCTTATTTTCTATAATTATAAACGATGATCCAGTGAAAAAAACTATATGCATTTATACAGAATCGTCTAGTGTGAACTTGATGTTTATAAAATAGAATAAAAATAAGTACAAAAATCACTTCCATACCAGATTCATTATAATGCATCCAATTCAACATAACTTCAGGCGCTCGATACCAACGAGTTGCAACATAACCAGTCATTTCTTCTTGCTTCTGACGAGCCAAGCCGAAGTCAAGAATTTTCAATTCACAATCTTCATTGACTGCGATATTTGCTGGCTTTAAATCTCGATGAATAAGGCCAATACTATGCATATACTAAAGTATAAACAGAAGAATAAGTTTTCAATAACATAAAGATCTGACTTTCATCATTCAGTGCATAAAAGATTCAAGGAAGTCTACAGAATTCCAAATTAATGAACTATAGATAATATTTAATACATTCATATTTATTAGTCTACAGAAAACTTTAAATTCTTTAGGATATAAGGGCTGAGGTTATCTATAACGTTTTCTGTGTTCACTAAGCAATGTATCCGTAACTTTCGGCTAATTCGCTATTTATCCTGCGAGTGAATGCTGCATAATAGTGTCGTTTTCATCAAAAAATACATTACAAGAGAATGCAATTATTCACAATTGTCCGTTATGGATATATCTGACGTAGTACAACCTGAGATGAAGGATGAATAACTCAAATATAATAAACATTACCACACAAAATGAAGTCCATAATGTAAATTACACTATAATATGCAGCATTGTCTCACTATATGAACGACAAAATGACTGAAAATGCTGTGCACGATGAATCTAGTGAACACCAAAAAGCGCATAACCTAGGCCGCATATAAGAAAATAATATTTTTAATGCGAAAAGTCAGAAGTTAGTAGACAGACTATGATTATAATATGCATTCTCGTTTAATTTCCTTGGAAATCTATGTTTTAACATAGGCATAGTATAAAAATATTATTACAAAGACAACCTTCGTAGGACGATTTAATAACTAATGAAATACTAATCGCAGGAAAATGAATATGGTAAAACAGATACATTATGATGCTACCGTTCTTTCTAATAATACTATACATACGATTTAGTCACTAAATGCTATGAGAAATCGGACGACTTTTCGACTTTGCATGAAGTAGTGTAAGATACTAACAGCGATTCTTGTGCAAAAAACGCCCTAAAATTATATAATTTTGAAAACAATAACTATATTTTACACGAAAAATTATGATAGTCGAATGTCATTACAACTCTTCTGTTAGTTAACTCAGAACAGACAACCCATAATATTATCTGCTTATTTCAAATAAATTTTTATAACACTGGGCATTAAAAACTTATGCGCAACATAGATATGGTGATAATATTGCGAACACACTAAGAAGACGAGAGAGATACAATCAAAAAATCGAGTGAACGAGAATATTATATATCGGGAGATACAATTTAGTTGAGAATGCAACCAAGAAGAATTTATTACAGTGAATGGAGTCCCTCTTGTTTTTATGAAGAGTTAAATAGAGAGCCGCACCAGGAATGACACTGGTTTTTATTTTCAGCTATGTAGGAATTGACTTACACCATCTCGAGGATCTTAACCACGGAGTCGTGATAAACCTACAGAAGTGATCTTTCACACAACGGCGATACATAATAGACTCACTACTCTATTATCCTTAAATTTGTTTCAAACACCGGAAAATAATGCGGGAAGTGGAAGTCGTTGAAATGACACTACGCCACCAAAGAAAATGCTTCAGAGTGATGACACCTACTGAATTGTCTTCATTTCACCTGAAAACACTTTACCGATATCCAATTTGTTAACTCAGTGTTACCACCGAATATCGGCTGCCCTTCACAGACAACGACGACTGGACTCTGGAAGTAGGCTAGTATGGAGAGTGGAGCTGCTCACTGTGACGCGTTGTAAACCCAAACGTCTACAACCAAACTTACATCACAACGACACCGAAAATACCCCAGATTGGCACCAACCGATCTGATTTTCACTATGTGTAGGTTGATTTCATCTGTCAAGCTACGACGAGTACTCAGACAACTATTCAGATACACGAAAGTTTCGACTACTTCTGGAGGTTCACTATAAAGAGTTAGGGCAAGCATGGACTTTTGTCAGTTTTGTAGAAGCATTTTTTAGTTGGAAAGTGTGACATGTGTGCCATATTTACAGATACTAATTGCCAGTTGACTAAGTACGATTCGGATGGCTTGTATATCACCGTATGGTAATGTTATGCTATCTATGACATTTATTACAGTTTAATAACGCCCATTTTCAAGGTATCATATGATTTTTAGGAACCATTAATGCATTAAATTTAGTTCAGTAGCACAGGCAAATTGACAAAATGACAGTAAAATGTATCTAGTTACGTCACTTCAACTTACTTTTAAGCCTCTTAATATTTGATAAACAAGAAATCGTATTTGTTCATCGGATAACGACTGAGTTTCAATAATAGCCCCAAGATCGGCTCCCATCAACGGCGTTACTAGATAACTGATAAGATTTTAACTACGAAATTAAAGGCACAAATACTGCAAAACATATACATTTACTGAATATATATACATATATATTTGACTATGGGTGGTAACTGATTTGAGAAATCATACATTTAAGAACGTACAAAGAACACAATCATCTGTGTTGCATCAAAAACATTCACATGGGATCATTACATAAACTTTTACTATCTTTAGAAACGGAGAAAATATGTCGTCTATCCATCACGCTATTAGTAATTCATCGTACTCACCTAAGACTCCACACTTCATCAAAAAGAGGTTCGCCAAATATTCTTAAGAAGTGGAAATAATCCACCTAAGCAATGAACATTAGTTGTCTCAACCGCTAATAATATTCCAAGTAAACTATGTTTCCTGATTAGCTTTGTTTACCATTTTAGCCAGCTAGGTAAAAATTTTATAAAATGACTTTCTACTTTTAATCTTTCCCTCAGATTTATATAATAAAGGGTCAGGAGTTGAAGTACATTTGCTAGTTTGTTTAAATTGAATATAAAACATCTAACATAATAAGTGTACTGTAAACCTCTATATGTTACCCTACATAGTTAATGAATGATATCCGTAGTTTATGTGGCAAAAGGCAAACTAAGGAAATAAAAACCTATTATAACAGAACTGAGGATAATCATATATCCTGTAAAATATTTCCACTTGTGGCAATACATTTGATCCATCCATTATTTCACTGCTCGAAATATTTCTGGAAGTTCTCGAAGTTTAGGTTTGTTACTTCCTTTGTCGTTTTACACAATTCTTCTAGTCAATGATTAGTTATCTTCACATGCGCGGATCATCAGCGATTAGCCAGATAAAAAGTTGTCAGTCGGAAAGCTCAACAGATCGTATGTGTTCGATGTTTCTGCTAACAAATGAGGGAGATGGTTTTCTTACCTTTGTATCACCTCAGTTTTCACAGCGTGTTTGATTCACTTAAAAAATAGTTTCTTTCTTTACATTATCTCTGTAAGGAGACCTCAGTACTTCATGACTTTCCATCAAAACTTGATGTAAACCAGTTGGTGCTTTTATTTCATAGAGTGTAAAAACGATTCAGCTAAATGATAACAAGTTGACATGTACTGGGTTTTGTTATCGACCATATCAAAATACTGTCATGTTACAGACCTAAAATATCATTTTACCTTATAAATTGCAAATTATTTTTATTTCCATAAAAAAATTCATTGATAAAATTGCAAACCTTTATTCTCAACATACATGTCTGTAAATTCTTTCAACGACGTTTGTGGTGAAAAGGCATCGATCAAACAAACGATCTATGAGAATGGATTAAACAAATAATGTTGATAGTCGTATGACACAGTAAAACAGACGTTAATAACAAGTGACTATAACAACTTAATAGTCAATCATATGGTGTTAAGATATTTGAAACAAAAGCTAGTAGAGTAGTATATTAGTAGAATCAAAATATATGTTTACTTTCACCATTCACTACCAATAAAAGCACAAAAACTCAATATTTTCCATTAGTTTTAGTTTAATTAGGAAAGAATGCTCAAATATTGATAAGATAACAACCAACATCTAGACATTTAAACATTTTCTTAAGGTTAAATAAAAGAAACAGGTTAGTGAAATGTCTAGTGAGAATCCGTATAAAAATGAGTAAAAATGTACATGTAACTGCTAGTTTAAGAAGTTAGTATCAGTCCAATGATCAATTAACAGTATGAAATGAAAATACTATCTAAACAGCACAAATCGTATATGTACAAAATACTACACAGCCAAGCTTAATCCTGTTTAAATCATGTTATATAACTCTTAGTAACATGCATACGTAAGCGCCCTTTACACCTGTTTATACCTGAGAAAGACATTTCTTTTAAGAGATCTTAATTTTAATAACGCAATAAACCGCACCGTTAATCAGTAATCTTTCTGAAGTCATTGTAGTATAATAATTAAGTCACTAAAATTAGTGACACCGCACAGTTTGGACGATAAGTTTCCAACAGTACTGAGTGGCATAGTATGATACGACAGATCAGTCTCAGTGATCTAGATCTAAAATAGGTTAATAATGAGCAAGATGACATGACAGAATTATGTTTAACTGCAACGTTTTGCTGGTAAGTAATAAAAAATTCATGTCAAGAATAACCTGTCTATTTCCTATAACTACGTAAACACCAGATTGTTTTCCCCATATATCAACACATTAGTATTGATTAAAGTAGTACAAGTACTTTAGAATGCAATAACAGCATGCACTGGACCAACCCAAAATTATCAAATAATAAGTCACATGATTACTTTGTTACAAATTAAAGACGTATTAACCTAACTACAATGAACAGAAATATACTTTGCTGACTTACATTTTCATGATCCATCTGAGACAATATATTAACTTCTCTATATGTACGTTTTGTATATTCAATATTTTCAAAAGGTCTGCTCAACTTTTTTATGGCTACACGACGATTTAATCTGCCATCGTGTGCAGAGCTGCATATTTCGAGAAAAACAAATGAACCATAATGATGAATAACAGAAAAGTGACTTATTTAACATTACAAAAGAAAAAGATACCGGATAACTATCGAAACTTTCCCAATTATCAAGCATTGTAACAGAGTGGTTACATCAATAAAAAGGGAATGTTCTTAGTACAACACAACCGATTAAAACATGTTCAAAACATGTTTGTAAAGCTGTTCAGTCGATCAGTGCAATAAACAATCAAGAGGGGGATAAGAACCTTCTCAAATGGATTCCACACAAACTGTGTTTATTTATAGTGATCTCTGCTGCTCTTATTTTTGAACATACTTTGCTACTTACTCTAGTCTTGTTGAGTTGGGACCAAGTCAGTACAGTTGTTGTGTCGTAGAACACTAGGCAGGGGTAGAACGCGATAAACATAAAGCTTAGAGGTAAATCAAACTGAAAAAGTACATGGTGTAATTTACACTTGATATTATAATGAAAAATATAATATCGAAGTGCTTGACAGAAAGATTAGACAATCGACTTTGAAGCATTACTTGTGTATGTCGATACTACCGAATGAGCAATGCTGAGGTAAGCCGTATGGTATAAGGAGACGGTAGTAAACTATAAAACCTCATTGACTGAGGTGGTATGAACATGAATTACATATACCCAACTACGGCCTACTTCGACGTGCAGTGTCAGAAACCGTTAAACCAAAAGGTGAAATCAGTTCATGAAGCCATTATTTGTAGGGCTGAGTGACGCTGGTAGACGTAAACTACCCAGTTAGGGCACATGCAATAGCCACAATCGAAGGTTTGGGGCGTTCGGTGTATTGTAATGACGTGGAGAGGTAACTTGGATTAATGCATATATTTGCCGGGTACTACTCTGCTTAAGATCGATTGACGAATGATCCATTTTCCCGGTGAAAAATATTAAACAATGACATTTAGCCTTCAAAAATGTTGATGTTTATAGTGGGATTCAAACTCAGGCCGTTTCGTGTAGAACGCCACCGCGTTCACCACAACATTAGTTTGCAGGTACATCCAGCCGATGAGTCCCAAATAGGACGAAACGCGCGTCCTGGATTCCACTTGCCAATCACAATCCAACTTATATAATACTTGTAAAAAATTCGCTATATCGAGGTAATCCGCTCAGGATGCACATATAGCAAAAATGACTGACCAACTTCAGTCTATAACAAATCAACGGGAATATACAAGTTCATCCTAACTAATATATTACGTCATTATTTTACGATCTTACCAGTCTATTTATATAAAACTATGACAATGAGTCTGGGTAAGACGAAGCATTTTAATCACACAGAAAAATTAACTAATTTATCGGTTGTATCTCCATATCTTCATATGGTAAATTTCTTACTAATAAATTAAAATGTTCTAACTATTACAGAAGTGTAAACACACCATGAGGAAATTATACCTAATAATTCCACCTCCAATGAATAATATAATCAGATGCTACAACTATTACCATTGTCATGAGGCGGCTTTTCTAATATAACAACATTGTTGAAATAAGAAACGCTAAGGCCACTAAGGTTTTCTATCCGTTGATGGAATCTTAATTACCTAACCTATAGAATGAAAAAATAGGTTAACTAGGAAAATAGGGAGCTTCGTAAACGCTAGCGAATTCGTGCATTACATTCCACATCAAGCCATGCATTTGAAGAGGAATGACACTAACTTGTTGCCTGAAATCCGGTAACTGGGAAAAAATTCGATATCTCGACACAATCGAAACTGAGTATATATAACTAAGAGTTATGACTTGCTAAATATAATATTAAATCAGGGCAACATTATATGGATAATTTTCCCTAAGGGACGAAATTACTCGCGTCGATTACCAACGAAAATTTATAAATTCGTAGCACATAAAATGTATCTAAGGCGAATGCAGAAAATGAACACATTATGCAAGCTCCCGTCAACTGTATCTGATTTATTGAAGAGCATATATATATGTAAACAGGCAAGAAAGCGTAAAGTACATAACCGGAGATGATTTCCAAACAGAATCTATTTGATGCTTTCTCATCAGATATATACGAATGAATGAGTTTAATTGATTCAAAATATTAACAATGAAGTTTAAGGGATGATTAATCATGGAATTCCTTGAAAACGTCATGTGAATATTTCGAAATAACACCTAGACCACTGTGTTGGAAATTATTCAGTGATTGACAGCCTCAATGAGGATTTTTACTTTATGTAGTGTGGAGATTAAACTATCCCATTGAAGAACCACAAAAACAAAACTAAAGGAATGAAATGTTATATGTCGTCCATTCAATTAAATTGTCTTCTAATTAAAATTAGACCTTTTACCATTGAACTGTTAAAAATAACAAACTCGGAATAGAATCGTTTCGTAGAAACAAAGATAGGAGTAAAATGCATACCAAACAGTTCCATACGCTCCGTAACCAATCATCGAAAGATCGTTGTATCTTGATGGGACACACCACTCTACTTGGTTAAGTTGCAACGACACAAAGCCAGACTTCAAACTCTTGGCGGAAGACATGGATCTGAAGTTAATTAGAAACTCAATTGTTTTAGATAGTTATCCATTATTGGTAAGTTATAATGGAAATGTTTACAGAAAAACAAGGCAATATCTGCTATATGCAGTGATGATTGCATTTACATATAGAAAATTCACCTAAACAACCGTTCGTCGACTAAACTAGAAGTAAAATAGTTTCATCTGGAGGAAACATATTAATATCACGACATATTATTGGGTATCTAACGTTTACGCATAAAGACATGGAAAAATGGAAAATACGCATAATTGTCTGGCAAATAACCACTTTGTAAGAGCCTACGCTTAAAACAACGGTCAGATTAGTAAATAAGGATCGCCACTCTGTAACAGTTAAGTATTTCCAGGCATCTTACGAAAGCTCCACAGGCAAAGAGGAATAAATTCAACGTTTAAGAGGGGTAGATATGACTTATACGGTCGAGCTTGAGCGACTATAAAATGACCTTGAAAGTCCTAATCGGAATGAATCAATCACCGCCCTCTAATTAGAAACCGACTATTTCTAAATTTTAATAATTTATTAGAGATTTCTAAACTCAGACTCACTGTAGTATGCCTCCCCCCCCCACGGAAATCTTTGGTAAATTACAAAATATTTATCCTCTCAAATTATAAGCATATAATACCACGACTTAACTATAGCCCAAAGTGCAATCAGAAATCTCCAATTTCTAATAATTAAAATTGAAAAATTATACAGGATATATTATTTTTGCATCATTAAAAAACTTATGCAAGTTATTCTCGAATTCGGCAGACTTGATATCACAATGCATTTTATATAGATAAATAAATACTTTTTCTACGAATTAACGCTTCGTCGATTTCAATTATTTTTTCTCGTCCTCCAAAATGGATTTGTAACGGGACTAAAATACCGGAACATATTTCGCGGAAATATTCATACCACTGGATTGCCGCCTTTTCAGAGACATCCGCTAGTGAAGCGGCTGTCGTTAATTTAGTGATTTTCTTAACAGTCCCAAAGTTCGCAAACGAACAGCCAGATTCTTATCTCTTATGTCTAGAACACGCTCAATCGTTAGCATGCTGCTTTCAAGTGGCCGCATTGACCTTGAAACACTTTCCACGATCCTCATTGATTTGGCTGTATAAGTCATGTCCACCTAAATGCACACTTAGTATTTTGAGGTATAAACAATTATAAGTGAAATAAGGACTTCTAACTTTAAAGTAATATGGAAATAACAGCATTGGAACAAAGAATGAAGCTTAAACCATCAAACGAACAAAAGTCGATGTCGATTGAGATTGTCTGTCACTCTGAAATGTAGATAACTCACTATAATGTGAACATTTAACATATATGCTGGACTATAATTGTATTAAACGCGGATAACTAACCACTAGTTATACATAATTACTAAAACACAAGTTTCTGTACCACTCAAAGTGTATGAAAACCGCAATGTGATCCACTATTAGATATAAATCACGACGTGTAAATCCAATTTAATGCAGTAAGAATATTATCTTAGGCAATTTGGATGTTCTGTAATTACGAAACAGGTCGAAAAACAGAGCCCACCTCACATATTTGCAGCGATATCGAAAGTAACAATTTCTAGAGGCATGTCGCACAAAATGGCCACTGGACTTGTCACTTTAAGGACTATCTGTGTAAATAAGACAAATTTAGTATCACACAAGAACTAATTCATCTATAAATAAACGGTATAAAGAGATGTACTATGGGGTTTAAAACAAAAAAATAACACGTTAGATGCTAATAAAACGTTTATGTGCTACAACTAACTTACAGAATCAACAAGCAGATTGGGAAATCCACAACATACAAACGAACACAATGAACGCAACGCGAAATTTCAGGTGGTGCGCCAAAATATCCTTACTCGCTTAAGAGCCAGTTAAATATTTACGTGGAGAGCTAGTAAAAATAGCTGTTTTCATTCCGCTGTGTTATGTTGAAGTGTAGTACCAAGTCACTGGTGGCCTCTGGTATAATAAGTCTAGCCACTCCTCGCAACATTACCTACTTTGAACTGCAGTTATTATGTAGGATGGTGTGACTTCAGGATACGTGAGTGCGTATATCTCGGAGCAGTGGGTTCATTAAATCTGCTAGTAATCACACTTCAGGACAGCCAGCTAGTTGTTTGTGAAGTGAGAATCGTTCAATTAAAATGTAGATATATGAATTTAATCAGTTTGTAGTGGTAATTCTCCCAATAAATAGTTTTATAGGCCGTCGTTAATGATGCTGATTATATTTGTTTTGGTGGGCACGACTAGCTAAAGTAGCCCTGTCAAGCATCATTACCTGATCAAAACACGACGCCACATAGGAAACAACTCCCCCCCTACTCAGCTGGCATAAATATTGATGTCGCGTTTACTCTGTATTCATGATCAAATATGCCTTTGTAGCAACTTAAGTTGAATAGCTAAAATTTTAATTCAAACCTTAAGCATACGTCAAAAAGATTTAGCTCCAGTATTCATTTACTTCCTTATTCTGCATAGGGATTGTATTTTTCCTATTACCTCATATTGAACGTTAAGAGGTATTTGTGTGTTTGAATGACTAGAAATGCGCTCCACTGTCTCCTGTCCACGTTGCTAAAATAAAGACCTATTCCATAATAGTCTGGCTTCTTCTGTCACTAAATCGGGACGTACCTAAGCGCTAAAGTGGTGGGCCCGAAGTACCTATGCGCTAGACCTTCATCTTCATCGAATAATACTTTCTGATTTATTTTTATGAATACGTATATATTTAACCATTAGAAGTCACTCCGGTTATGCGACGAGCGTAATTTGATCGTATACAGAATGCACTTTATATGTGACCACGACGCGATGAGGTCACGATCGAACCGGTGTGTTTGTTTCTTTATACAGCTTTTATAAAGCATTTTCTATATGTATATTTTGTCCCCACGTTTTTACACTGTATTTTGCACTAGCATGCATTCTCTATTTTTATGATAATCGACAAGGCTTGTCGAAACTAAAATTCCTCATGCCTCTAAACCTCCGATTCATTAATTTCTCGTCAGACAACATAGAAGCTTGGTCTTGCTACGCAGAAATCTAGTTTCTGGACCACAGCGTGACAGACCCAAGCGTTTGACGCCTTGCCGTCGTAAGATAATTTCTTTTCGGACTGAACAGGTGATTCAACTCTTTCTTCTTTAGCCTAGAAACATATATTCAGCTTAGGCATTTAGACTTGTCCTACAAACAACTCCTGGGCGAAAGGTTCTAAAACCTTAAGCTTGGTTCGGCAGTTCGGCAACACAAATGCTAACACACACGAGACAGGTCAACCCACTTTGATTAAGTCTCTTCTATCAGCTTTCCCTGCAAAGCTTCCACGACAAGTGCCAACAATTTTAGCAGCATTTCCCAGTTACCCAATAGACGAACTGGTTTATGTGCTGATCGGATTATATAGATCACTGAAACCTGTCACAATGAAGTTTATTTCGTCAATAAAACCTCATGCGAAGTATAATACAATGACGAAATTGTTTAATACTCTCGTTTTCTTGACCTACGGAAGCAACACAGATCAGGTATTTCACGAAAAAATAATCATCCCAACCTCGACAAAACGTAAGCCCAAATTGGTGTTGGTACCGTAACATCTATTGTAAAGTTGAAAAAAAATATGTAGAGAGTCTTGTCGTTTCCCTAACTTTAAACCTGCCTTTGAAATGTGGGGTAACTGCCACACAAGCACGCGTTAGCGACAGCCGTAGCTGGAGGAAGTAGCCGACAGTCATTCACCACTGATATGGTAGCCATGATTCGTCACGTCACCGACACTGGGATACAGGTCATCATTCTGACTCAACTTCATCTGGTCATCAATCTAGAGCTGCATTCAACCTACAGGAAGTCGAGGGAAATGAAATTGTCACGTATTGCAAAAAAATGTTCACCTAAAAGTTTGTTTACTAGAACCCGTACGTTGAATTTTCACCATCGCCGATGTGAAAATGCTCACCATATGCATCGATTTTCTGAGCCAAAACAACTTGCTTGGTTATATTAGCAAGAACAGGTTAGTGAGCGGCAACAGTGAATCGTTCGTTTGTCGAACGACTGCTTAAGGCAGTAGCTTATGCTTTCTTTCTTTAAAACATAATTAGCCCGTATTTTCATCCAATACTTGGCAAGTGTCCCGATCTGCATGGAACAACGATGAGAGTTTAATATGTAATCAGCAACGTTGAACGTTACATCACGACCATAAGTCAACCTGTATTCTCAGGAGCATGTCAACTTGCTCCTGACATAATTAGCCCCCTTACATGCCTATGGAATAGAAAAATCGACAACACTGCGAGAGTTGAATAGCTGTCAGAATTTGTGGTTGAAGAGATTACGAAAAGAGCGGTACCGTCCTACGATTTTACAGTGTATAATGTGCCTTACAGTACACACTTTAATCAAACAGTGGATATTTGCTTTCAAGCACGTGGCATGACTATTCGTCTTGATAGAAGATCAAATAAAGTTGCTTGCCTGCTACCGTTTAAGTGTAATAGTTATCATGAAGCTAGGAGATTATATCAAGCAAATACACCAGCTCACTGACTCTATATAAAGACGTATAAAGTACGTCTGATGTAACACCCTGCCGAATTCGTTTCAAGTGACATGTAGCAACTGTATTTCATAGCCACATACATCCTGAGATAAATCCTAACGATGTGGTCTATCGGGATGATATAAACCCACCACGTGTCAGCTCTCCAATTACAAAAATAAATACACAGTAAAGCATAATGTATCCATCTTGATATATCAGAAGAGTGTATGCCAACTAATAACTCTCAAAGTCTCAGTGATATATCTAAATGTAAGAATACCACCCTAATTAACTAAGGCTGTCCCAATTCCGAGAAAACTATTTTAGACAAACAACCGACGAAACCTAATTACATTAAGGTTAGTCCCCATCGACGCAAGGCATAACATGCACAAGATCACATATTTTATTTCCTAACATCTCAGCGTATTACTGCAGCCCAGTACGCCCGTAAAGGCCAAAACTATAGTACATAGAGTTAGTAACTGCAAGGTTTTCTTTACATTCCCTGAGATCCTACTGCTCGAAGTGAACAAATCACCCCACCCTGTGATATGTAACGAACCCCAAAGAAACCTGATCTACTGTGGGCACCACTATATGAAACCTGTGAACACTGGTACTATCAAAAATAAGCGTTATGTTTATAATGTTGAATCCGGGTGACTGAATCGCCAAATGAGATTGTTATCAGGAATCCATAAACGTCAACATTATAAGCGACGGAAGACACACCAACTTCATATCTTTCGAGATTTATCCAAACAACCGTCAATAGTTCACTTTTAGCGCCTAGGTATATCCCGATCTAGTGACACAAGAATCCGGACTATTATGGGAATAGGTCTTTATTCAATAGCGTGGGCAGGAGACAGTGGAGCGCGGTTCTAGTTATTCAAACACAAATACTTCACAACGTTCAATATAAGCTAATAGGAAATATAGTCCCTATGCAGAATAAGGAAGTAAATGAATACTGGAGCTTAATTGTTTTGGCGTATGCTTAAGTTTTGAAGTGAACTTTTAACTAGTCAAGCTAAGTTGCTACACACTCACATTCCAACGTTCCAACCCATCCAGTTAAATTTTCTAGGGGTGCTCCACACTATAACCACAGTTTACTTGGCCATGTTCCTACGAAGTACGGCAGCACTGCCTGCCTATAATCCGCACGCTCATTATCATATGGAACACTACCTATTTATCTCGCCTTCTCAGTGGTCCCAGATGTCACTTCAACTATTGTCCCAGCTCTTACTACGAGTATTAATGGTCTTCAATTATCTGCCCTGTCTTCGTTATCTTCCACCTCCAATTCTTATACGACTAAAGTTTTATCAGTCTCTCGTACTTTTGTTTCTTTAACTCACTTATCATCGCCCAAAGCACTAAGTACGGAATCACTTTCCTCCACTTCTTTGATTACTTTACTACTTCCTCGTTATCATCCATCATCTAACTACAATTTACTGAGTGCTGAAGTAACACCCAGCCTTTCTGACGACCTTACACGCTTTTACCAATTTTACAGCCCCTATTTATATCTCCTCACTAATGATAAGTTAGATGTCTGTTCTTAAAACCATTGCTCCATTGTTCAGCAAATTTCTCATGGTAGTTACATAATCTTGACCCCACCTAGAACCCCCTAGGGTTGCTGCCGGTCCCAAGCCCGGATAAAGGAGGAGGGCTGGGCATGGCGTTAGCGACCCCATCCCGTAAAACAACATCCTTGCTAAAAAACGCCAACCACTAAAAACCTTTATAACCATTTTCACTCTGCCCTAGGAGTTATAAAGTGTGTTATGACGCCTCAGGTGAAAGCCGAGTTTCTTTGGAAGCCACGAGGCCGATGTCCCTTCTAAAAACCAGAGAAACATTTAATATAGGTACATTGAATGTCCGCACGCTGTGGGAAACAGGGAGGACCATGCAAATAGCTGAAGAAATGAAAAGATACCACCTGAAGATACTTGGAATAAGCGAAACGCATTGGGTGCAAGCTGGACAGCAACGGTTATCCTCGGGAAATGTGCTTTTATACTCCGGCCACGAAGAAGAAAACGCCCCCCACACACAAGGAGTAGCATTGGTGTTATCCCAAGATGCATGGAAGGCACTTATAGGATGGGAGCCTCACGGACCTAGGATCATCACAGCATCCTTCAAGACGAAGAAGGAAGGGATTGCAACGAATGTCATCCAGTGCTACGCACCCACCAATGACAGCCACGAAGACGACAAAGACCAGTTCTATGCGAGGCTGCAGTCAATCATCGAGAAATGTTCAGCCAAGGACCTGACCATTCTAATGGGCGACTTCAACGCCAAGGTTTGAGTGGACAACACCAGGTATGAAGACATCATGGGACAACATGGACTGGGAGAAAGGAATGATAACGGTGAGAGGTTTGTGAACTTATATGCCTTCAACAAAATGATTATAGGTGGCACCATTTACTCCCACAAACGTATACACAAAACTACATGGGTTTCACCGGACCACATTACGGAGAACCAAATCGACCACATCTGCATCAATAAGAAGTTTAGAAGGACCATAGAAGATGTAAGAGCAAGGAGAGGAGCTGACGTAGCTTCAGATCACCATTTGGTGGTAACTAAAATGAAACTGAAGCTGAGGAAGCACTGGACAACTGGAGCAGCAGTATTACACAAGTTTAATACAGCCCTTCTCCGGGATACTAACAAACGCAACGAATTCAAATTAATTCTCAGCAACAAGTTCCAGACATTTCATGATCTACTAGAAAAAGGTGGAACTAATATGGAAGACAACTGGAAGGAGATTAAGGAAACAATAACTTCAACATGTCAGGAGGTTTTGGGTCTCAAGAAACAACACCAAAAGGAATGGATTTTTGTGGGTACTCTGGGTAAGATCCAAGAAAAAGAGAACAGAAAGATAGCGATTACTAACAGCCGGACAAGAGCAGAGAAAGCCAAGGCACAGGCCGAATACACCGAAGTCAACAAGCAAGTGAAGATGAGCATCAGGTCGGATAAACGAAAATTTGTTGAAGACCTAGCAATGACAGCGGAAAAAGCTGCAAGAGAAGGGAACATAAAGCTCTTATACGGTACAACGAAGAAGCTATCTGGGAAATTCAATAAGCCAGAACGGCCAATCAAGAACAAGGCTGGCAAACCAATCGCTGAAGTGCATGAACAACGGAACAGGTGGGTAGAGCACTTCCAAGAACTCTTGAATAGACCAGCCCTACTGAACCCACCAGTCATCGAAGCAACAGCTAAGGACCTCCCCATAGGCACAGACCCACCAACAGTTGAAGAAATCAAAATGGCCATCAGACATATCAAGAGTGGCAAGTCAGCAGGACCAGACAACATACCAGCAGAAGCACTAAATACGGATATAGAATCAACTTCAAAGACACTGAAGATTCTCTTCAGGAAGATTTGGGAGGAAGAACAAGTTCCAGAAGACTGGAAAGAAGGGTACCTCACAAAGATACCAAAGAAAGGCGATCTCAGCAATTGTGAGAACTACAGAGGCATCACTCTACTTTCAGTACCAAGAGAGGTCTTCAACAGAGTGTCATTGAAGAGAATAAAGGACCCAGGCATTGATTGATTGTATGCGGCTGATGAAAAACCAACGAAATAAAATGAAGTTATTTTATTTTGCACAAATATTTGTTCTTGCTCACTTAAAAATAATAAAGAGAACAAAGTGTATGAAACTGTAAACTTTGATACAATTGGTTTGGTTCTCAATTCATACTTTTATATGTTATGAAAGTCCTGATAGTAACACTACGACGAAATATTTGCATGTATGTAAGCTCACATCATTCTGATTATGCCTGTAAACTGGCATGCCCTCATGTGCACAATGATATGTGAGAGTAAAAGCTATTATTATTATTATACTATTGACTTCTCTTTTACGCTGAAGTACTAAGTACTCTTCGTCATATTTAGAATCTGGACATGCTGCATGATTTACCTTCCTAACTGTGAGCCATTTATGGGATCGAAACGCCCGTGTAGAGAAGTGAGCGGTTCTTAGTCGTATTTGCACCATCATACAATACATATTTTTGGTATCCTAGTACTGTGGACTTTGATGCCCAACTCCGAGATTAACAGGCCGGATTCCGTAAAGACAGATCGTGTACTGACCAAATCGCTACTCTACGGTTTATTGTTGAACAATCAGTTGAATGGAATTCGCCACTTTACATCAACTTCCTCGACTATGAAAATGCATTCAACAGCGTGGATAGGAGAATATTATGGAGCCTTCCACGACATTATGGCGTACCCGAGAAGATAGTCAACATCATACGGAATTCTTACGACTGACTACATTGTATAATCATGCATGGAGGTCAGCTCACAGATTCATTCGTATTGAAGACCGGTGTCAAACAAGGCTTCTTACTCTCGCTCTTCCTCTTCCTACTGGTCATCGATTGGATCATGAAGACTGCAACATCTGAAGACACTTTTGGAATACAGTGGACAAAATCAACGCGACTAGATGACTTGGACTTTGCAGATGACCAAGCTCTTCCATCTCACACACAGCATTAAATGCATATGAAGACGAAGAATATAGCGGCAGCCTCGGCAGCTGTAGGCCTCAACATACACAAAGGGAAAAGCAAGATCCTTCTATAAAAATCAACAAACACTAACCCAATTACATTTGACAGATAAATTCTGGAAGATGTTGAAACCTTAATATATTTAAGCAACATCATCGACAAACAGGGAGGGTCTGATTCGGATGTGAAGGAGAGGATTGGTAAGACAAGGGCAACATTTCTACAACTGAAAAACATCTGGAACTCAAACCAACTTTCAGTCAACATTAAAGTCAAAACTTTCAATACACATGTGAAGATAGTTCTGTTGTTTGGAGCTGAGACTTGGAGAACTACGAAAAGTATCCTTCAGAAGATACAAGTATTTACAAACAACTGTCTGCGTAAGACACAACGGATGCGTTCACCAGATACCATCAACAACAACCTTCAGTGGCAGAGAACTAATTAACTTTCGGCCGTAGAAGAAATTAGGAAAAGACGCTGGAGGTGGCTTCGACACACATTAAGGAAATCATCAAACTGTGTCACAAGACAAGCACTAACTTGGAATATTGAAGGCCAAAGAAACAGAGGAAGACCCAGGAACACACTGTGCCGGGAATCGGAGAAAGACATGAAGAGAATGAAGAGCACTTTGGTAGAGCTGGAAAGGAAACCCCAGGACAGAGTTGTTTGGAAAATGCTGTTGGGCGGCCTATGCTCCGCTTGGAGTAATAGGCATTGATTGATTGATTGAGTTGCATAATCTTGGCGCCTTTTCGGTATTCCGAATGACGAATTAAACAACGGCTTATACTTTTATAACCGTTGTGACTGGAGAAATAAGTAAGGGGGTAATTCGATTAGTATGTTTTGACTTTCACTCTCTCCCTCACAGCTTAGAAAGTTAACACTCAATACTGCAAGGGAGTATATATGAACCGCTATTTGTTTGACGAAAGCCACGCTACCGGTTAGCTGTATATACACACACCCCCTAGAGTCCCAGAAGATATCCTTTGTCACGCTTATTATTGAAACAGCATTCTCTCTTTTGTACGATTATAAGGTCATCTGTGGTGACCTAGATCTTCCAGGCATTAGTTGGAATGTACACTCCGACCAGTCCAAGAATAATGTTAATGTGTGCACCTCTGATATTCTTGGCTTTCGATGTGTTACCCATCCTATAAGGTCGATATTATACTAAACGTTATTTTAGAAAATAATATTAAACTTTTTAAAATGCATGTAGTTCATGAATTAACTGAGCGCAATCACTATGCAGTGCTTCACACGTTGACACTGTTATCTCCATTTTGCTGAACTACAATCGATAATCCCCTAGTGGTTTGAAAAAGTTTTTTCTCTGCTGATTAGGATTTTTTATCTTCGTTAATCCGCCCTTTAAGATGAACTCTGTTCCTTGCAACTAATGAACTCCAACGTGCTATGGGCATCTTCTACACAAACCTTAACATTTGTCTTGTCATACTGGCTCCTCCAAAACAATTTATATGGCTCAGAAGTAGCACGCTTTTTATCTCGTTACACGTTCGGCTTAAGCTATCATTGCCCCACTGCTGAAAAGTTTTTATTCACAATAACTTTGCTTTGTCGGGTCCTATTATCGGCATTTTTAACTTGATTTCTTCATATCTTGGCAACAAGGCTACGAAGGATAAATTCACTAACTTCCTAGCTTTTCCAAGCAGCATGCTACAACTTTCCTTTTCGGCAGCAACTCGAAGACAATAAGCACATTTACCTCTACGTGTCTACACATGATAGTCTTGAAGTCATTTCATAACTATTTAATGACACACCCTGCCAACTATCCTCGTACTGTAACCAAAATTATCGCTACACAATCTACCAGTA
The DNA here is from genome assembly GCA_034768735.1 of Schistosoma mekongi. NCBI lineage: Eukaryota > Metazoa > Platyhelminthes > Trematoda > Strigeidida > Schistosomatidae > Schistosoma > Schistosoma mekongi. The sequence goes on along the minus strand of CM068306.1, from coordinate 64,452,178 downwards.
CTCAACAATATTTTACCCCATCTAAAAGAATAACTGGCATTATTGAAGTCAAACAAAGGAACCTTAGCAGAGCCATCAACACACTAATGTAACAGAGGCGAGGGCGCTACAGGGACTCCAAGTGGTCGCTAATGTTATTCCTGCTTTCTTACATTTCAGGCAAGTCGAATGTAGACCTTGAAGAATGTTGCGAGAAGCTTTAGGGGCTTAGATTGAAGGGAGAAAGTTAACCCCCTTCCACATTTGGAACCCCCGCCAAATTTCCCTATATATACATGTGCTCTTGTTGTTTGAATAATACATCACTTCTTCCTGTCCACCACTGCTTCTTCCTGTACCTATGTTTCCACGTGTCTGCTGTGTTGCTGAATATCTCACTCCTGTAGGTACACTAAAACAATCCCAGAGTTCCAGTGTAGACAGCACAAATTCATATGTACTGAAGTATGGCCGACAAGATACTTTATCCATTCTACTTAAAATTTTTACTATCTAACTAAAATGATTTACTTGCCTGGGCATTCAGAAGACCTCTTTTATTATTCCCAGATACAAGCCAGGCTCTACATCGGACGTTAACAACTATGGAGGAATTGACATTAGTCCTGTAGTCTCAAGGGCTGTGGAAGAAATGATCAAATAAAACATGCTTAAGTATTTACTATTCCAAAACCTAATCACGCCAAAGTTAACATGGTCCGTTCCAATCCCAATCCTGTGTGACTTATCGTACGACAAAGCTCATACAGTTCTCGTTGTATATTTCAATATCTTCAACCCCTTTAACTGCATTGACCACCTACTACTACTAAAAAACTCTAGAATTTCGATATTGATCGAAGATATTAGATCGAATTGAATTCTTTCTTGGCGATTACCCATAAATGTTTAAGTCAGACTCAGTGCTCTCATATCTAAAGCCTATGACCTCGAAAGCTAATCAAGGTGGCGTCCTTGGTCCTCTCGTTTTAACTCTCCATACCATTGATATATGTGTTTGCTTTACTAAAGTTAAGTCATCTATACTTGCTGATGATCTTGAAGTCTCACTATTTTTTTCACCTGATGAACTTGCTCGATCTCTAAACAAAATTCTAAATGACCTGTTGCTAGCAACTGATAGGTGTACCACGTAAGAGCTGCAGCAGAACGCCGATAAGTGTAGTTGGCACATCACATGCTGGGATCCGGTCGACTGTTTACAGGAGTTACATAGTATTACTGGTCTGCGTTTCATATATTTGGATGATCTTTCTTTATTCGAACATGTATCAACACTGACTAGTAGGCACGAAATACTTTATGGCCGCCTTCTGCACAAACCCTACAAAAAAACCAGAATAATGTATAAAATCTGTGCACAGTCCATGTCCCAATATTACCTGTTTGTCTATACGTTTGGAATAAACACAAACTGAAGTCATTATAGAAATACTTTCCTCCTATATTTTAGGAAACTTTAAGGACCAAGAATACTTGATACAGTGCTAGATACTAACGTTTCCTCCCATTAGGCTTCAGTTTCTTCAAATTAAACCCGTCTTCCTTCACAGGTCTATTCACAAGTTACTACTTTTCAGCCCTAATTCAAACGATGCCATCTCATAATCTGGGCAACCAAGTATTTTACATCACAACTAGTACTTTGAAAACTGCCTGTAGGGCTTGGCTTTTCATTATTCAATTTTCCCATATACAAAGCGATCTATGAATGGGCATTATGACTTTCAAATCCTTTCCACACTCCGCTAAATTTTCTCAAAAATCTCTGTTTTTTGGTAGCCTTCTCGACTTATTCTCAATCGCGACTAACTTTAGTTACTTACTCCGGATACCAGGTTTCTTTAGAGTAAAGACTGGTCATATTTTTTACAGAGGCCGCACTCCTTTTTCCTCTTCTTTTTATTTTTTACACGTTTGCACATCACTAATCCTTTTATGGCTACGTTTTACTCAACTCTTGTGGTGCTAGTATTGTGCTGACGATTTACATTTTAATTAATAGAAGGATTATGTGCCTATTTCCTACAGCGGCCATTTTTAATTTGTTTTGATTTACTGTGTGATTGTTCCGTTATGTATAACAACTTTTGCAATCACGAACCTAACACATGTTCGTCACACCCCTTAAAATCTTGTCTGATAAAATTCTTTATATGTCATCATACTATGGTTTTTGTATGAAATTATTCACACATGTAAAACGATCGTGTACTTATCTTCAGGAATAAATTATTATTACTACGTATACCGATCATTTATATCATTAAGTCAACTTTGTAACCATCTAATCTGCAAATAAAAACAGATAAGCATAAAACCGCTGGCTTAGGTCCTATTTAGACAGCTGACGACTTAAAGTGTTAGTAGATTACTAATTTTCTCAAGTCGAAATGTATCCGGGAGCAGTTCTCCAAAGTTCAGTTCTAGGACCTCTTACGACACTTACTTGAAAGAAAATACTAGAAAATTAGAAGTTCGCTGTTGTAGGTCAGGAGCGAAGCCTCATCGAAGGACATCACTATCTTCATATATGTTAGTGCCGACCTCGTCCGATGAGCAGAAACGACGGCGATTATATCACATCACGAGATCACTTGCCCTCGTTGGATAATGTCTCTCGACATTGTGAAGCCAAGATGGTCTGCCTTTAGTTTTGAACATGTAAGAGGTGAGACATGACCTACTTAGCCAAGTATGATGTTAAAAGTACGGGCCAAAAGCAAGTATATAATATGGCTGTGAAAGATGCACATGTACTTTTTAACCAACGATCTTCACTTCTTCCATAACATCAGAAGGCAAAAACTGTCATAGTTCAAAGGGCTGATGCACCTTCCCATTACCCAATACTCACAGAACACACCCAAGCTTATTTTATGGCTCCGCAAATCACTGGACCATAACGAAGCATGCTGACCCGCCACATTATTTATTTATTTTAATCACATACTACTCATTTACAATGAGCGTTGTGAAGAAACCATTTTGGGCTTCATCAGTTGAGTATAATAATTCAGTAAATCAAATTAGCGAAGTAGTATTAAGAGTATAAACGCTAATGTGATGTAGGACGTGTAAATAGAAAAAAAATAAAAAAGAAGGAAAGAGAAATTCTAAAGAGTTCAATGCGTAGTCGTAGCTTAGACTTTGCATAAATAAGTTTGTTAGCCAACTAATAAACCCAATATAGTTAAGAGGTCAAGTTATAATCAGAATTTCGAATTGGTTTATAAGTGATGACAGAAGACGGATAATAGTAATAATAATAATAAAGTAGATTGGAACAGAGCGAAAATATGCACTGATAACCATGTAAAATATTTAGAGAATTATAGTAATGAAGAGATCAAACAGTGCAATTAACAGTGTGGTGAAATTGTGAATTGTCACTCAAGTGATATTGGAAGGGCGAATGATAATAATAATAGTAATAATAAAGTAGACAGATAATAATAATAATGTTATTGACAATAATAATAATAAAGTAGACAGAATAATTATAATACTAATAATAAAGTAGATTGGGACAGAGTGAAAGTATGCACTATTAACCATATAAAATACATAGAGAATTATAGTAATGGAGAGGTCATACAGTGCAATTAATAGTGTGATGAAATTGTGAGTTTTCACTCAAGTGATATTAAAGGGGTGAAATTTCTGAATAAAGAAGTGTGCTTGTGTGTGTGTACATGAATAAGTATATGGTGTTGAAAATGATGCCACCTGTCAAAGGATGGTCATTAGAGGATCATAAGAGAAACTATCCCAAGCCCTAAGCTAATGACGTTTCCCCGACAATAAACTAGCCGAAAGGAAAGTCTCATGGTTTGTGCTAACACTGTGGAACTCCTGTACGCGAATGGGTTAGCTTAGAATATCCATAAAGTTTCTTTCACATAATCAGAGACTGTATCTCGGCACTGTGAAACAGACTTAACTCAAAGATAGGTAACAGTAGAAGAGCGCCCTAAGCTAAACCAGTTGAAAAGATTTACAGAAGCTCGGGGCGCATACACTGGTCCATAGAACTGAGAAAGCAGACACATTTGGAAGCTAGCGTAATCAAGGGACTCAACGGCGGAAAGATTTTCGGCTTAGAAATAGCAGTGAGTTTCACTTTGTACTTTGTGATGTGGTTAGACTATGCTCATCAGAAGGGCCTAATCTCAGCTACAAGCATCATCTTAGGCCACGTCCACCTCAAAATGGTAATGGTACTTCAACGACTATGAGAATACAGGAATAGACTTAGTGATATATATAACGGAAGTAACCAATAGCCTGATCCCTGTTGCATATGAATAGAGTGGTGCAACTACTTGGAGTATGTAACGTTACGCGTAGGTTGCGTTGTCAATGTGGAAAGGAGTGGGTAGGCTTTCTATACCAGAGGCTGCCAGAGGAATCACACTTCAACATGAAAACTCCTGTTAGAGGAGATCAGCTGGATTTTATTAGCTGTCACGGAGATATTGGATACTGTGTTGGCAGATATTTTGTGCCAGGCGAATTCAAGATAACCACAGAGTTGTGGTTTCGCCCATATGCCTAATAGGTGTTATCCATTGAGATTCTTACTCTTGATTTTCTCCACCATTTTTGCATATGTATGTATATAATATAGTCACTTCTCAACTCATCGATATCCACCAAGTGGCCAATTAATCTACTACCTGGCACCAAACTGCTATCAGCCATAGCAAATATAATCGTCTTAAACAATGAGAAGAGGAGTAGATAGGTGACAAAATACTATAAAACAAATACAGAAATACTAGGACAAAATATAAACCAGAACTACAGCAGCGTAAACGCTAGGCAAATCTCACCGTTTATCCTCGAAACAACAAGGATTAATCCCTGCACAACTTAACTTTGTATTGTTCACTAGTACCTGTTTATATGCAGACGATCCAAAGACTCCCGACCCAATATCTTGATTTTGTGAAAGAGCTTGGACAGGATTCATGGGTGGGCTTTCAGTAACACGTTTTCTCCAAATACTAATAAACACAAAATGTTACTGGCGAGGAATTTGAGGTACGTTCCCTACGTATACACTTGGTGGGTTTAATAACGTTGTTTCTACCTCTGCTGTGCTTTGGCTGTCTGCTTACATTGGCATTCTACGAGAAATAATGTTTACTCTTTTTTAAGGCTTCCCTTAGAACTCTAGGAAGTGTGACTTCTACTTATAATTAATTACAGCACATGGCTAAGGTCATACCTTAATACAATCTTTTATCACACCCCCCTATCTCAAAAAGAATAATTTTATCATGGAACGTGCTCAAAGTAGATAATCTAGTGTATTCAGACTGAAATTGAAGCTTGCACAGCCCAACTTGAAGTACTACAGTGTGTTCTAACAAATCAGTTGCACGATCCATTCCCAAATTAAGCTAACGATGACGTCTTCATAAAACAGAACATGATAAAGGGGGGTTAGCATAATAACCTTTGCTCACGTAAGAATTGAGATTCAGGTTTGCAGAGGTTGAAGCGGTTTCCACAATCTCACCTGGTAGTCGAAGAGTCATTCCAGATACTAATTCAGCGACACTGCACCGTACATCTTCTTGTACACTGCTGCAAATCCGAGCAAGACTAGTGGCAAGGCGTCGGTCCGCTGCGAAAAGTTTGTAGCTGAAAGTGCTGCTTTCAGCTGTTAACGAAATCTTTTTACCAGGCCGTTAGATCGTAAGTGGTAGGCGATTGTTCTAAAGCGCGTCGTTCCAAGAAGCTTGGTCAGAGAGTGCAACTATCCAGATTCAAACTGACATCCATGATCTGTCGTAATTTTGGATGGACAACCAAAATTTGCTGTCTCCCGTTCGATGGAAACGAGAGCAATCGTTTCACTAGTGATGTCTTTCAGTGGAATCGTTTCTGACTAGCGTGTGAGTCGGTCCACGCATGTTAGAAAATAAGAGAGTTCGTTTCATTTTAGCAAACGTCCTACCAAATCAAGGTAGACATCGTCGTATCGAGCGTCAGGGATCAGGAAAGTGACAAGAGGGCATTTATTGTACTGAATTACTTTGTTCTTTTGGCAGCCTATGCAAAATCGTGCCATTACTTGATGAGCTTGTTTTTCTTAGACCAGTAAAATCTCTGAGTAATCACTTTAGACGTAGCACGAACTCCAGGATGAGAGGGGTTGTGCAATGTGTCAAAGATGATGCATCGATAAGTCCTGGAGACGATTGGATAGCCTGAACCCGTAAGTGAATCAAGTTAAAGTGTTCTAACCTTTTCCAATCCTGTTTGTTTGGAGTTTGAGCGTTGTTGTGAATAACTCGTGAAGATCATTGTCTTCATTTCGAAGTCAAGCTATTTCAACGAGGTCGACTCCTTGGATGCGATTCAGGGAATGTATTTGCGAAAAGGCGTCAGCAACTACGCCGCTAACTTCAGATATATGTTATATATCAGACGAGAACTGAAAAATGTAGTGTAAATGTCGTGATTCTCATGGAGAATACTCATATGAAGATGGCCCTACGGAAAACGTCAGTGGTTTATGGCGGCTATTGCCACCGGCTACGACTGCTGCTAACGCGTGCCGGTGCGATGATTTTCTGATGCGTCAACAGTGGGCTTGTGGCTAGGGAAACGGCAGGGGTCTCTACACTTCTCTAAAGCCCTGCCATCGGTGTTGTAGTACCAACCCCAGTATGAATTTTCACCTTGTCGAGGTCTAGATGAGGATCTTCTCCATGTAGAACTTCGTTGTCATGAATCGTCTTGTCAATGTCGTTCCTGTAAGCCGAGAAAATGATAGGGAGTATAGCACAGTTTTGGCACTTCGTTTTTGGCAGCATGAGGATTTTTTGCAACAAAATTAACCTCATTGTGGGGAGTTCTGGTGGTCTCCAGAATTCGATCAGCAGAAGAAGCTAGTTCATCTACCGAGTTGTTATTAAGTGTTACCAAATCTGCTTGCACTTGTTGTGACAATTTTAATAAGGAGAGTTGACAGAAGAGACCGTCAAAAGTGCGCATACCAATAACTCTTCTCGTGCACAACAACATTTTTGTTGCTGAACCGCTACCGAACTAGATGGCATGAAATAACTCATCAAGACGTTATCTGTCTGACAAGTCTCCGCGTTCGAGAATCGATCTTTTGAGCTGGTCATAAGGTTCTAGGCAGCCGGAGCTGAAAAGAAAGAGGTGATGCATCTATTCGAATCACGTGGGAGTGACCATACGACGGAAAGGAGTTGAACTCGTGGATCTGTCACGCAGTGGTTTCGAAACTCGGCCTCTGCGTAGCAGATCAAGCTTCTGTGTTTTCTCTCCAAAAAGGGATGAGCTGAAAGTTTGGAGGGGTTTTAATCATAATAAGCTTAGGAGTCTGACCAGTCATCATTAAAGTAACAATTTATGCAAACACGAAAAATGCCGTGGAAACGTGCGACAAAAATGATCACACCGAAAATACTCTGTTAAAAACTATGAACAGGAATGAACTTACAGATATGATCGTGCCTAGATCACGTCGTGCTCACCAATGAAGTGCACCCGGTATATGACCAAATTACGTTTGTCGTATAACCAGAGCAACTTCTGACGACTGAACCTACTCTTACGAATAAGAATGAATCAGAAGGCAGTGAAGTATGGAAGAGAAGTTATATTTGATCATGAATAGAGCGGCAATAAAATAGCAACGTCTAGGCTGGTAAACTAGAGGGTGATGCTTATCACAGTGCGTCGTGTCGTGATCTGGTGATGATGCGTAACCGAGCGCCTTCAACAAGTCGTGTCCGCTAAAACAAACATCAATGTCGAGAGCCTATGCAACTACTTATTTTGGTGATTATTTACTGCTACAAGTTTATACTAAGTAGTCACGAATATGTTGGATATTAGATGTTTCTGTATATTTTCAGCTTTTTGTCATTTTCTAGATTGCGAAAATGCGGGTCTAACAACGATTCCATCGTGACCTATTACAGTGCGCTAATTTGCCTCCAACTACGATCCAGCCAATAAGAATGCAGGCGGAGATTTGGCGTAGTTTTCAACAGTTGTTGTACTTAACTATCTGTATTTGCTTCACGGAACGATTCCCCTCAGTGTTTCATATTTCTTAACTACAGAAAAATGCATATTGTAGCCACTTGTGCTTGAGCTTATTATTAATACTTGCGACGTTTATGTAATGTATGTGACCGCACATTTTGTTTCTGTAACATTTGTAAATCACTAAAATGTCTGTGATGCATGAGGTTGCCACTTTTTTAAATAAGTCATTAAAGTATTCTTCTACTGTTTGCTGTTTGTGCGTATTGATCCGTCAGTCTATTGCCAGTAGTGTCGCTTAAAATTAAAGCTTAATTTATTATGAGGTTGAAATTACAATGAGAAAATCTGACTGTTTTGGAAGTAATTTGGTTTGAAAAAAATGCGAATATTTTGGTGTATATGTAAATTGAGCCAGCTTTTGCAAAGGACTGCCCTTTCGCCAGGACTACTGGAAAAGGATTGGAGTGTATCGTTAACTCAATATAATCTCAAAGTTGGTGGCTTGAATATAATAACGTCAGCTTTTTTAGTCGTATTAGGATATATTTTATGTCTGATGGCATTTGCTAGACTGCATTCCTGCTCAAGCTAAGCTAGCTACTGGCGACAAAATAACTACTTAAATCATAGTTCACCACTTAATTAGTCGTACAAATTAGCTCGTTATAGTTAAATTTAGTTCCATCAACCGCATAATTTGTTAATGATATTGTGCTATAATTTTGGATTAATCGGAACGAAGCGACCTTAAGGTCTCTCCTGATGTACATTTTATCTGAAATTCAAACTACTCGTTGGGCATACTGTATGTAATCCTTAAAATAATTACAAGCGTTTGTAAAGTCACTTAAAGTCCCCCCCCTCACAGTGTGACTTTAGCGGTATAAAAAACTAACTTGTGCTTTGAAATACGTGACTGTTAATTTAAGTTTAGCATTATATCACAATCTAACTAATATTTCTTTGGTATCGAGTTTACTTAGTAATCTCAAGAACTGAAGGTATAATATTTGTTTGTAATGGAGTGCATTAAGCAGTGCTATGATGGCTGAAATATTTGTTTCACTGAGGTCAGGCTATTTATCCAAATCCCATTCTACCTTTTCTGTTGTAAGCAATTTGATAGTGTCACCAATCCATATCCCAATTTCGTGTATGGTTAGCAAATCCTTTGCTAATTAAAGTAGTATTTTCTCACTGAGGTCTATTGATTCAATAATACGCTTTTTATAAGCGATACCTTGTCTTCTGTACTATTACAATTTAAAACTGTTTCTCACTAGGTTTAGTCTTTTAAATGAGATATGTTACGACTAAATGAATACCTACAATTCTATACTTATTCAAGGAATTACCACTGCATGTTAAAAGGCCGGCGTTTTCTAACTTCTTGCATTCTTGGTACTGTGATGAGCTAAATATATTAATCAATTTTCAGAAAACATTCGTATTATTTAGTCGTTTTAAAACGCAACATGACTAACAGTTTAACTAGAGCCTTTAATGAAGAAATTGTCAGGTGTTTTACTTTTGATGAAGTCTCAAAAGCCTTAAATGATCAGGTTAAACTAGAGGATAGGTGCCAAATCTCTGATTTGTAAGTTTTTTGCTGATTATCTGAATGTCTTTAGCAAAGAATGTTTGAGCTCTCTACTTAATCACTACACATTCCCACTAACACATTGGTTTGGGACGTGTCTGTATGGTGCTTTCCTTGAAGCCTTGGATATCAAAGAACAGAAAGTTAGTTTCACTTTATATTAATCAGTAGTGTATATGTAGCCTGTTGAAGACTGCAATCTAGATATATCCGAAGATGAAGCCATAATTTATGCATTTGATCACCATTCATTAGTAACATCTCAGTTACCTGATTCGTATGATGATATAGTTCAGACTGCCGATGAAATCATTAAGGAGATTGATATTCTTATGGTGGGTTTACATTAGCTTCCTAAACTACTTCAGAATGATAATGAGGATATTCCTTTGTCACTATACAATATAGTTCAGTCGGAATATGGACGTCCACTTGTGTCAGAAAACATCGGAAGTGGCTGGCTGCTTGAAGAAGGTTTACATTTTTAAAATCAATATTATTATTCATATCTTTTGGTTTTCAAGTACTGTGACTTTAAAGATGCATTTTAACATGAGATGCAAATCCTTCATTTGCTCGTTCATGTCCAACTACTACGCTATAACTTTTCCTTAGTGTTCATCTAGTGCTTTTTCTCAAAAATGGATGTTGCTTAATATAACTTTGCTCGACTGTTTTACATTTGGTAACAAGATACGTAGTAATTTTAAATAAGTACAATCGTTAAAATATTTATCTTTTATTTTAACATAATTTTGAACACTACCTTCAACTACATAAAACTACATTGTGAGTTGCCCAAACTTTTACTTGAATTTTATGTCTGCAGTCTACGAAGAAGTCCTCGTTTGACTAATAGAAATGGAATCACGAGTGGTGATTTCAAATCAAAATTATATGCCGACATGCTCCAATACGAAAATTCTCGTTATTAATGTTGTAAGCCATAAGAGAGAACAGGTCGTAGATAATTGTATTTGCGATTCAATCATACATGCAGGAAATAAATAACTAACAAATTTGTAAGCAGGTAGTCGGAGTAAAGTTGTCTTCACGTGGTGAAAGATAGTTACAATATACTTTTGTTTAAAACGCAGCTTAATTGAAAATGCACTGATATCGCGTTGTCTACAGTCTTTCTTGCTGATTTACAGCTGCTCATAATTGTAAGCCAATATGGGTCTTTCAATAAACGGTGGATGTCATGAGGTTTTTAACATATTAATGTTAACTAACGCTAGCTTTTGTAGTGAACATTGTTTCGACTTAGTGCATTAATACGTTTAGGTTGATTACATGCAAAGGTTATTAAGCTTTTTTCAATTAGAATTTTTTATACTACTTTTAGTTTTCTAGTATTTATTAGAGATGAATTACTTTTATACCTAAAATGTTTAAATAATTATTCGTGATAATCATCACTGGTGTATTTTTCATTTATTTGTTGTTGGAAAACAGTTTCATTCTCTTACCCAATGAATGCAACTATTTCATTTTATTTTAACTTGAACCCAACAACGTTTTCCTGGTTTTTATTGTGAAGCTTTGAAATAACTTTTAATTTATTCACCCTTTTTAAAGCTATGCAGGATCTTTCTCTGAATGAATTGAATGCATTATTAGAAGAGTTGGAATCTTGTGTTCGAGAATACTCTTCTATCCTCGTTCAAGAATTAGCATATCGGGAAGAACTAGATTTTGAACAAGAGCAAAAAGACATTTTTATTGCACGTTTAAATGAATTACATCGCCGTCTAGAGCGTCGAAGACGATTAAGTATGCCACCCGATGGTCATATCCAATTATTGTCAAATTCTGTGTTAGCAAAAGATAATGATGAGATATTTACGTCCGAGCAAAACGCACCAATTGAAAATGTGGTACTACCACCGGATTCTGTTAATAAAGAAACGACACAATTTATTCTACGTATGTTATGCAAATATTTTCGAAGTTTTGAGTATAATGTTGGTTTATTTCTCTCACCCACTTGCATAAACCACTTTGTACTTATTCTTCATTGCACATTCTTATTTTCCAACGTCAGCAGGTTTCATAGAACGCGTGATGTAATTGCTCCATGTTTCGATTACAAGGGCTTTCTTGTGAAATGTCTATGTGCACATTTTTAAGGCAACCTAAGCTCGTAGAGAAAAATTACTTAGCATAATGCGAAGTTAATTTGTTTGTTGTGTAGTTGTTTTGCATTCAAGCACATAAAACTGAAGATTTCATTGGTATCAACTACTAAATATTCATGGCACAGTACTGAATCTATGGCAAGTATTAAATACTTTATCAACAAATTCATATTTTGACACTTCATTAACTGTGAATGTACACAAGCTTGGCATTAAATTTAACTTGAGAATGATTTTCAGAGGATTTTTGAGATTAATCTCTTGAATTATATATTACTTAATAGCATAACTATTTACTCTCCTCTTCCACAATCTTCATTCAAAGACTATTTAAATAATTTTTAGTTACTACATAGATGAGATGCCAGTGTCTATAAATTTAAATCCATTTCGTGTGTAGTGATCTTATTTCTGGTGAGGTGTAAATTACAGTAGAAGATTTTAGTTTCATATAACGGTTTTGATTTTGGATATATAAACCTATCAATTGTAATGTCTACAAGTTTCTTTGCTACATTTTTTCATTAAAAGGTGCACAGTCAGCGGCTCAAGCAGCGGTCGCTGCAACATCGTCTGCCACTATTGCAATTAAAAAACATTTGCGAAAGCTAAGTACATTTTCAAAGGATACTTCAACAATAACAGCACATCAATCAGACATACGTATTCCTGTCAACGCAGCGTGCACTTTTCCAAGTAATAAATTTGATATAAATATCTCATCAGAAAGAGATGACCATGTATCTCACTCTCCAACAATGTCGACCCGAGCAATTGCAATTGCTCGTCTTAGAAAATGGGCTGGAAGAAAATCTAAAGAACCTTCAGAAACTGAGCACACTAACACATTTAGAGCTTTCCTTCGCCGTGGACGCCATCAAACAAAAGCACCAATAAACTTGTTTATCCGTAGTCGAGAAGCTCGTTCAGCAGTGACTAGTCCTACATCATCGCATTTCGAATTCCCTCCAATACCTACAACCTTAACTCATTCAGCTTCTGGTCATTTAATTGGGCGACCTGAACTAAGTTTGGATGATCTGGAATACAAGGTAGCCAATGTCATTTCAACTTTTTTCTTTAGACATTTTCAAGCCCCCATATTTATGTTGATCAAAATCTAATGAAAACATTGTTTTTAGTCACTCAGTACAGTGTGACACTACAACTTCAATATTTCAACGTCCCTTTGCAGTTTATATATATATATAATGGCCTGTTAACTTTGAATATCTCATCATAATACGTTTCGATGTTATTTGTAGTTTGCATAACCTACACTTAACTATGACTCGCGAACTGCAAATGCGAAAAAACCATACTATTTTCAGACCAAATATTCACCATTCGTCAGGTTTTAGAACATATATATACATTTCAGCTTCCGATAATAGCGGTTTTTCACGAATCAAAGGCAGCACTTAACTCTGTAGAACTATGGCAGCATCTGTTATTGAACTGAATACCCCAGAAGTGCCCAAATCTTGGTAAGGGTCTTCACTCGAATTCCGTTAGTTCAGTCAGAGCGTATGGCAAATTTATCTGGACTTGTAACTTCACATGGTGTTCGTTAAGGCTACTCACCTTCCTCACTTTTGTCTAATTTCATCGTAGACCTACTGGTAGAATTAACTCTCTTGCCTGTAATTTCGAAAATTGATGTTGTACCAGGTGGTCCACTGATCGATTTAGAATACACGGATAGCATAGTCCTGTTTGGTGCAAACACTGATAAAAAGCAGAGTCTTGATAGCAACAAAGTAAGTATGTTCGGGATACATTTTTCCACTTCTAAGTACAGTTTGTTGCTTCAGGACTGGTCTGTGTCAACACCTAAACTAAAGATAGGAAGTTAAGTGGTTGAGCACGCTAATCACTTCACTTGTCTTGTGATCACCTCTGCTGGATTGGAAGCCGCATTTACCACTTCAAACTGTTTCGCTATATATTATTTACATCAGTAATTATCGTAGTAATTGTAAATTGATCTAGAGGAATTATATTCTCCTGAATCATGGGGTCAGATTTTTTCCTGAGTTGTAAATCTAAGGTTGTTCATAGTTGCATTTGTCTTGTTAGTTTTAACAATCCGGATGTTTTAATTCTTTTATCTCTACCTTGTCGCTATACATTTGGATACTGAGTGCTTTTGATTCAACTTTTATCTTTTCTGTTCACTAAGAGTTCCATGCAAACGAATATTCGTGTATTTTATTAGATCGCTCCGCTATTCCCTGACTTGGAAATATCTTGAGACCGAATATGTAATGTAAACATGGATCTGTTGGGTAACATTGAATATCAGGGAGCACTGAAGAGATATCTCGTCTTAATATGAGATGTGGGCGCACATTACTGGGGAGTCTCATACTAATACGAAACAGCTCTCCTTCGCTTCCTGATTCTCATTGATACTCAACCGGGATTATTCTATGACGACTAAAAACAACAAACGTAAACCAATCACAAAATAAGTAAAATGATATTTTATTTAAGTGGTACTACGAGACTAATATTTTATGATCAACAAAAGTATCATACTTCACTTCTATATTGTCTTAAATTAGAAATTCGAAGATTGAGTAATAACTATTGATTATAATGTTGAGATTAGTAATAACATTCTCGTTTAGTGATTAGTTTTATCAAATGTGTCCTCGTTGCACTGCAAAAAATAGAACTATTTCTCCATTCTTAAATTATATGCTGAATTTTGGTGCTTTCTACAATTGTAGTTAAGTTTTTTAAAACTACTCGTTAGAATACAAGCTATGTAGTTAGGTAAAAATTCAACCGAGACATGTGACAACTAGATGATATGCTTTTTCGCAGTTTGAAAGTGAAGGGTTGCATGTATATTAACTGATAAATTAGTGTAATAACTTTATTAGTGATTGCCTGGAGGGAACTAGCCAATGGGACTTGCGCTACGACTGTGGCCTGATAGATTTGAGATTTAGTGATTGGTTGGCATTACGCCCGAATGACCGAAGTCTACCTTAGAAGTATAGATAGAGAGAACAAGCATCGAGGAATGAGAGCTGTGTGCTAAGAATCGGCGAAACCAGTTTTTTTCCTTTTAAATATTCTTGTTTTTGGTGCTCTTTATTAATTATAAAGTTGGCAGTAACTAGTATCACTGTCCATCTTTCTTCATTGACCTTGCTGTTTCTGATTGGTCGTTGTAGTTTTTGGTGTGCTAGTTATTCTAATTATGACAAGGCCGTTATTGTATCTATATCTATACAAAGTTGTAACGTAATAGAATCAAATCTTCTAAGCGCTGCATTCATGTCCTCTTGATTTTACTTTGGGCGAGCAATCCAGTTGTTAAGTTGTTAGTCACTGATTGCAAGTATCTGTACTATTTGCGTAGATCAGTCCGCGAATTAGAGAGTTGCCGTAGTTCCGTGTATAACGTAGGCGCCAATGACATATAATTAAGACCAAGTTGCTTATTGAATTAAAACGATAGTTTTTATTTATGATGTGCTGGATCAGGCAGTAACAGAAAATACAAATTACATTAAGGACTAGACTGGGAGACTTGTGTACAGAAATCGGAATAATGAGGTCATAACAAGATTACAATAATTAGAGAAGGAAGTCAGATATAACGATAGTTAATTAATTTAGGAAAAGCTTACAATCTAAGCAATACAACGCATAGTTACTAAATGTTCAATAAAACCATTATATCAGTAGGGGTCCCAATACCACCAGGAAGAAGCTACAGATTGTCATTTCGATTCTTTGCTACGTTATAACAGCATACAAGTCATGATCTGTTTTAGCCTGGAGACGAAAACAGTAATGTGTTTGAGTCAATTGAGATATTCTCACACTTAAGATTGATGATATTAATTTTTATTAAGCATCTGAAATCAAATTAGTGTAGTTGTTTTATTCTTAAAGTCTATATAGTTGGTAAATTCTTAACTACTTCTTAACAAGTGGTAAATCTAGTAACACCAAGCAAGTTTCATGTTCGCATGAATATTTATTGATCATGTCTAATTATTGTAACATATAATTGTAACATATACACTGACAGGAATCGTATACAAATTCCTATATTGTTTTTATCTGATCGACTCTGTCTTTCGGATATACGTCTCTGAAAAACGTATTTGGTGTTTTCAAGAACCATATGTTCAAATGATCACAGTCACTTTTAACTAAATAAAAAACCATGTTTCTCCTTGAAGTATATTGAGCAATTTGAATCAATCATGTTTCTTACAATCTTTATGAAGAAACTTTTTTTATGCATTCAACGCAATCAGTGCTCATCAAAAGGTTCTGTAGACATGAAATTCCGGAAAGTTACACTCTACCAAGGTAGAGTGTGACTTAGATTGTTATCTTATTGCATTATCAAAATTTATCAAAGGGACAAATTGTCTTAGATTTACAATTACTATTCATATTCTCTTTGTTTTTACATTTCATGCACCTGATTATTTTGGACATCAAGTTAATGGATCCGTTTCGTCTGATTAATATTTATATTTAAGAGTTTAACTATCCTTCTTTGAACACAATCATCTATTTCTTTTGTTTTTCCTCATTATTAGTACTTGACCACTTCGGTTCCTTACCATCGATCTCCCCGAAACGAAGGACCTAGTGTTAACCAGCTGGAATTGTTCAACGATATGCTTTTAGCTATCCTAACGAACAATCCGAATTTGACGCCTATGCTCACTGATTACATTCTAAATGGTGAGTTACATATCTTACCTACCTTATGATGCTCGACCTCTGTCAATCAAAAAATATTCATGATCGTTTTTAGTACCCTGACGTAATATATGACTTTTAGGTGTCTATTTTTCTAACAAGTTTTGTTAGTATACAAAGCTTTCTTTTTTACTCATTAAATTAAGAATTATTACGTAGTACTTATAAAAAGTAACCAACACTGTTATATCTTATGGTTTTCATTTCAGTAACCATGTACTATGGCTTACTCATTAGACTTATTTTTATTTTGCGCAATATACACTTTCAGAGTATCCTTTTCTTCGTGTAGTTTTTACTGTGAAATAATAATTTATAACTGATTTCACTAATACTGCAAGATAAGGTGAATTTTTGGCAGTTTGGCCCTTTGGTTAACTACGATTTGTTTAGTGATAGATAACGTAATCAACCAATAAGTATAATCCTGTGATAACTTTATATTGTTTCAAAGTTATTAAATAAAATATTCTGTTCATATTAAAACAACAAAACATCTTACATCATTGCTGTTTACATAAATACACTAGTAATCGTTCAATTCAAGTTGAATGCCCACTTTATAATTGCTACTTGTAAATATTATGTCCTTGGTTTGGACGCTGACCGATAATTAATCTCCCCTGGCTATTTTTCAGCGTACTATGCCCTAGTACTTCCGAGGGTGGGGAGAGTTCGTTCTCCTCAAAATTCCCTCATATGGCCACGTGTCTATCCTCTGTCATGGAGCTCCTATCGACTGTCTTTTCGTGGCGGGGTGGGGTGGGGTGGTGTTATTTACTAAAGTAGAAGGATGAGAGCGAACATCAGGCGCTTAAACCGGGTCGGTGGTCTCTGATTCTAAACTAATAACGCACATGGGCTCCGTGATCCTAGAGTAACAAGTGGCGTATGGACCAACTTTGGTTACCGGCTACCATGGGACTGCATGTCATGATGATGTTTCATTGCCTTGTAGATTGGTTTTAGAAGCTCGTGAACGGTAAAAATTCTGTTCCATCAGTTTAGTGAAGTCGTTGAATGGTAGTCTTTTTATTTGTTGCCATCAATGTCGGGGACTGATACAGCCTTTCTGAAACCACGTGTGCCATTTAAACTGGCCTTCTTAAACGTTCGCACATTTATGCTGACCAGACAACAAATGGGGTTGGTTGCAATTCTAAAGTCCTAACATTGATGTCTATTGTTTATCTGAGATCCATATTTAAGACTCTAGTGATGCACTACACATTCTTGAGGCCCTTCCAATTCTTTAGAGCCACTGGTCGCAGGAAGTCCGATGTCAGTGAAACAGTCTGTGAAACTGATGGTACGCCAATTATTAACACCCAAGATCGCCTTAGACGGTACGTTAAACTTTTCGATGATGAGTCCAGCTGGACTGTTGCCCCAACAACTTTGATCAGATTGTCCTGCTCTCTATGGCCGGGTGCGCTGTCAATGGCATTCTAAAAACAGCTCTAAAGGAAGTGTGTGATGATGTGGATTTGTTACTTGGTGGAAAAGTTTTCTACCTTAGTATGCGGATGATATTGCCTTGCTGTGTAACGACACACAAACCTTCTGTCGTACTTAGTCAGTTTGGAACGAATATCCGTATGACATGTACTTCGCACCTTCCAAATGCAAAATACTTCTGATAGGCTGGAGGAAAACTGTACCTGTCCTCATTCTTCGTATTGAACTGTTTGAAGTAGCCGAGATGTTAGTGTATTTGCTTATGCCAAATTTCTGCATCTTTGGCACCGTCGCGATGTTCGTTTGGCCGTAAAAGGTCAGTTTTGCAGCGCTTCGGTGAAAGCGGCCCTGCTCTTTATTTGCGAAACCCGGTCTCTCCGAGCTGAGGGTGTTCAGCGTCTTTTTTTCGACCACCGTTGTCTCTGAAGAATTGCTAACTACCGGAGGAGATATCGAGTTAGTAATACCGAAGATTAGCAGTGTGTATACAGACATTGTGATAACCCAATTGGTGTCACCATTATAAAACACCGGCTTCGGTAGCTCGGTCAAGCTTTGCGAATGTCATTTCAGAGATTTCGATATCGTACATTATTCGACGGTACTGGGACTGATTGGAAAAAGCAGGAATGGTTAGTTTATGACATGGTATCCTGAAATGAAAGGAAGCTGTATAGGACTGGCATCTATCAGTTCACCTCGACGTCCTAGAGATGGTGCAAATCTGTGGTTTACACCTTAGCAGACATTGCAAAGAAGTTGCACTAGAAACAAGTGGTGATCTTGTTGCAATTTCTTACTACATTCCTCATAAAGTGTGATGATTTCTATTAATAGAAATGAAATCATGTTTGTGTTTCTGTTCGAACTGTATCTCCTGCCTTATAATTCTCCTGTTGTTTTACTAAATCTTACATTTTCCGTTTAGTTTGCCCTCCTCCATTTTCTTCACAACGTTACTTCTGTATGTCGCATATATTTTTGGTACCACTTTGTACCAAATTTTTGCTTTTAAATGAATAAATAACATAGGTGACTAAATGATTCAATCATCCTTAATAATACCAGTTAATGATTTAAATAAAATCTCCGGGAAGGGGGAGGAATATGATAATAGAAACAAAGCAATAAACGTAAATTCAGTCAAAATAATTGTAATAATCTTCCAAATAGTTTTGCTATTTAACCTAATTTTCCTCTACAGCAATTAACATATATAAACTGCTTTTTAATTACTTATCAAGTATTACCCAGTGAACATAATGTTTACTTGTTTGTTAATAATTCTAGATTTTACACTAATATGATTGCTACATGTTATCAACGTTTAGTCATCGAAGGAAAACTCGGGGTGTCTACATTCTTGATAATACCTAGTTGACAGTGGGCGACTGACCTAAGCCCACTCACCCCCAGGCCGACAATAGAAGAACCAGAATTGGGAACCGGAAACGGAGAATTGAGAACCGAGAACTGTAAACGTATTGTATTTTAATCATGCCCTTATATATATACATAAGATCAAACCACACAGTAAACCAATCACGAGTCTAACATTGATACAGATCAAAGGCAAGAGTGTCAGTGAATGGAGATAAGTTGTACACAATTAAGTAACCGTAGTTCATAGTAATAAACAATATACTAAGAGTAAATATACTAAACGAGAGAACCGGGCAAGGGGAATGTAACAGTCTTAGAAATGAAATGTTTACACTGTCCACAGTTATAATAATTGAAATAATGTTCTAAAACACAGTTGCCGAAGATAGTCAATCTTCATTAGGTGCCCGGCATATCATTTTCCTAATTTCTTCCTCTTCAGGAAGTTGGTTTGTTCTCTGCCACAGGAAATTGTTGCTGATAATACCTTGCCAACGGATCCGAAGGATTTTGCGAAAACAACTACTTATAAATACTTGTATCCTTCGAAGGATGCTTATCGTAGTCATCCAAGTTCCAGCTCCATACACTAGGGCTATCTTGACGCTTGTATTAAGAATCCTGACTTCGATGTTGGATGACATCTGGTTTGAGTTTCAGACGTTTTCCAAATGTAGAAATGCTGCCGTTGTTGTGCGAATCAGTGCCTTCACATATGCATCAGATCCTCCTTGTTTATCGATGGTGATGATGCCCAGGTATGTGAAAATTTGCAGAGCTTCTCCATCAGGTGTAATTGGTTTGGTGCTCGTTGTTTTATATCAAAGGATCGTGCTCTTCCGTTTGTGTGTGTTGAGGCCTACTACTGGCTGCAGAGTCTGTTGCTAAATTATCTCTATTCACCTGCATTTGTTTCTGTATGTAGAAGAGAAGAGCTAGGTCAGTTTTCTGCAAAGTCCAAGTCGTATAGTTTCATTCATGTTGTCCACTGTATTCTGTGTTTTCCTTGAGATTTTGTGGTTTTCATAATCCAGTCAACCACTAAAGGAAGGAGTAAGGGCGAAGGTTAGCAGCTTTGCCTTACACTGGTTTTCACTTTGAATGAGTCTGTGAGGGTAGCAGTACCTAACCTAAGGATGATCGTTGCTGTCCAGCTTGTAACCAGTTGGTTTCGCTTCTTCCACATATCTCCAGGTCGTATCTTTTCACTACCTTGGCAACTCCGTTTCTCACATCGTGCAGACATTCCGAATACATATCTTAATTATTTCTCTTGTTGTCAGATGGGGTATCGGCCTTATGACTTATGAAAAATTTCGGCTTTCACCATGAAGAGTCATAACTCTTCAAAACAAAGACGTTCCAAGTCCCTGGGCAAAGTTAAAATTGTTCGAATGTTGTTTTGGCTTTTTGTGGCAAAGTTGTTTTCTACGGAATGTGGTTGCTAACCCCATGCCCAAACTCCGTTTGTGCGGACTTGGGGCTGCCATTAACTCTAGGGGGACCCAGGTGGAGCTGTGTTTGCTCAGAATGACCATAATTCTATGGGCGTTATCATTTTAAAACGTCAGCCTTAGTGGCTCTGTCATGATCTATGGGTTTTAGTGCAGCACCTTCCATATAGTGCATTATTCTTAGACGCTCAGAATTTTGTTTGAAAATATTAAGTAATACTTAAGTTGGATTGTGACCGGCAAGCGGAATCCAGGACGCGCGTATCGTCTTATTCGGGACTCGTTGGCTGGATATACCTGCATCCCAATATTGGTGTTCACACTGGAATTCGCACTCAGTTCGTTTCGTGCCAAACGGCTCCGCGCTCACCAACCTAAACATTACTTGTGATTTATAGTCATATCGAGGCAATCTGCTTAGGATGTATATATGGCAACAGAAACTGACCAGTTTCAAACCATGACAAATCAACTGGAAGATGCAAATTCACCCTAATAGTTTATGATATAGCACCGTGGTGTGAAGTAAACCTATTTAGAACTAACATTTGTCTGTCCATCATAACTTTCTGCTTGGGACCCTAGTGATTGTGCAACTCAGTACCTTGAGACATCCAATATTGTTGAAAATAGAAACCAGCACTGTTCATGTTGTAGTTTTCTATTTACCTCTTCACTAAACATACCATTTCGCCTATTACGTTATTGTATGAACATAATTCAATTTATTTTATCGTATTATTGAATGTAACTCAATATCTTATAACAATAATTTCGCTATTCCCCCTTTTTTTAAATGGCTTTCCAAATTTACAATCGACGAACTTAGGACATATTTAAGCGATAAAGTTCACCGTTTTAACATGTATCATTCATTGTTTAACTATGTAATTCATTCAGCTCATTTATATATGATTTATTTTGTCCATTATGATACAACTTTTGTGAACTTATAACTGTAAGAGTCTGATGATGTACTTATTGAAAATGACTGTTCGTTCAGATATCTTTTAATTCTAATTTCTCTATTGGGATTTTTAAATTATTAAAAAATCTATTGAATAGTCACTATTTGTCAGTGTGAATGTGAATGTTTGCATGTAGATGATACATTTTAAATAGAATGAAACGCTCATCCTAGATTCTAATAGTTTCTATATATGCTATAACCTGTGACTGAAGATTAATACCGAGAAGTCCGCTCAAAATGCACATACAGTAGGTAAGCTTATCAACCGCAATCACGAATATCAATAATGGAAAGATACAAAACCTGTTATAATAATATTTTGCTATTTCGTCATTTTAGCTAATTAATTACTTTGTTAATAATAATACTAAAACTCTCTATATATATTTCTTTGTCAAATTCGTCTAGTCTACGCTCCGGCTGATCGACGCTTATCTAAACTTCCAATCTAAACAACGAAAATGTTTGGCTACGCTCCTTATATTTAAATGCTGACAGTACAAGTCATCTGGTCATTTCCTCATATATTTCAAGTTTTTGACGTATTTGCTTTCATTTTAATACACATATGAATGGCTCGCGATTTAGTTTGGTTTCTTTTAACACTTTTATAGCTTTCTGTTTACTTTACTGTTATTATTTTCGTAACTCTTCCATATCACTGCATGCATGTTCTGCTTAGACCACAGTTTTTTTCTATTTTAGAGAAAATTTTGAATTAGTCAATAACTCGACACTTCTTGAATCCTTTTTTTGAACAATCGATAATCTAGATCGTATCTTGAAAATATGTATTCTATATCTCATTTCTTTGTATTTGGTCATTTAAAATGGTTGGCTATAACATTATATATTATTGATTTGACAAAACCAACTATTATTTTAGAGCTTATTACGCTTTATCTCGCATTTCTTGATGACTTTCATCATAGTTTTTGTGTCTTAATACTTACTGCTTTTCCTGTTGAGGGAAATTGAACTGCTATTAGGTGTATTATTATTATTACTTGTGGTGAATCTTAGTTAGCTCCTCGTTTTATCAGTGCATCTTTATTTTTCTTTGTCTGTGTTTATTTATTTACTTGACTATTTGGCTTATCCTCACTAGATTTTAAATTTAAATCGAATTTTTCAATGTGTCTGCTTGTTTCTTTACTATATGCATTTAGTTTTTGTGATTTGCGTAGCACAAGATATTTAAAACATGTTATTTCACAATAATTATTACTGGTGTTTTTAGTCTTGCATTAGAAAATTCCCTGTAGTATCCATCATGCTTTACTTTAATACCCACTCTCTCAACGCATAAGTAACGTAAGACTTGACACAACTAGTGAACTCACTCAGTTGCTCATCGACAGAACTTCTATTATTTCCTCTTCCCTAATACTCTCGACCTAGTCCTCCCCCAACTATTCAGAAAGTAAATTTACTTCTTATTATAACCGACAATTATATCTGAGAGAATACTTAGAATCAGCGATTTAAATCGCATGTTTATGGCGTCTGATATGAAATATGTCCTTACGATTCGAGATCACAAATGGTGATTATAAAAATATCCAGTTTTGGTTCGATTTACAGGAAACTGAATTCCCCTTGATCGATTTGAAAATACCTTAAATGGTCAGTTGAACAGAGCACAATCATCGGTAGGAAAAACAGAATAACCTAAGATATCCACTAAGTCTCATGCTTATCGACTTCTCTAAACATGCGGCAATATATTGTGACTAGACGGTTCAGTGGACTGAATTATTATGCATCAAAGAAATTTCATACGTATGGTTATTTTCAATAGCTTGAAAAGAAGTAGTTGTGCATAAAGCGAAATTCTTGATAGAAAAAAACAGGAACGCCATGTTTGGTGGATTAGAATAGCGTTTGTACCTGCTTGAAGATCATTCCCATCTTTGACAAAATGAAGATCCTGCCGACGATCGATTGAATGCTTAACTAATTCTCTGTATACATTCTTGTCCTATTCGTTTCGTAGTTGACATCCAAGGAGCTGTGTTATGACCTCTCTACGTTCAGTCAAACTCATAGGAATATGTGTTCTCACTAGGACATGATCGAGGTCCAACTATACGCTCCATAGTGTGAGATACTTTTCTGCTGAACCACGCCAACGATGGCTTTATGGTCTTTCTGTACCAATCGTTGTGCTGATGCTAGATGCTACCATATTAAACAATATCTATTTATGCCTAAAGTTTATGTTTACCAAAAATAATTCGTAAAATGACTACAATTGTACGAGGTCGGCAATATAATTTCATTTGGATAGGACGCCAAAACATCCTAAAATAACCTACTACATTTTCTTTATAAGAATCTCTTAGTTTGATTTTTATCATCGCATCATGTGATCCACCATGTAATACATAAATTCAGAAGATATGTTTTGTTTTTCCTGTCGTGCTCAGGAGGTTTAGGTCAAGTGCTTTTTATGTCAGATTGGTCGCAACTGAAATAATATGGAAGGTGAGGAGCGGACATCCCAATAGGATCAGACACATCACACTGTGTCCCAAGGTCGTTTATTGAGTGAAATGGACAAATGGGTAGTCGGTTGTACGTAAATTATTCATTTAAGTGAAAGTCACTACCCGCATGTCACTATCTGCATCAATCTACTCATTCCAAATTATGCATGGAATGAACGCTTTATGATTTAATTAGCATATATATATATATATATATATATCGGCATTTGGTTTCTACACACATTTTCGATAGGATTGAAAACTGTAACTAGACCATAAAACATGCTTGTAAGACGTATTATATAACAAGAATCTAGATATTAAATGGGTTTGAGATTGACAAACTTAAGAAACTGAGTTGGAGTCCTTTGTCCGAACGCACAGCTATGAAATTCTAAACTTTATAGTAATAAAATTGCATTTGAGCATCAAATTAGTTGTGTTCGTCGTAGCAAATCTAGGTGTAACTTGAAATGCGATAAGGCCATCGTGCTATTTCCTTAAATATACTTCGTATATGATAACCTCACTGATAAAGAAAACTGATCCTGATCCGACGAAATTTTCTACTGATTTTATGTTATAAATTATCACTTTCAGCAAACTGGATTCTGATTAGGTGATAACGGGCTAAAATCCATGTAGTCATTTTTACGGTTACTCAGTATTATCGCTAAACACAGTTACACCTTTATTGTTATTACTTATATGGTTTCAGCGGCTCTGAATTGCAGTACTGTGATGAATTACTTCTGAGATTAGAGACTACTGAAAATGAATGGCTCTCTCTGTTTTATTTCACTAGTTATAATAGGCTCGAGCTATTTACGTTCTTACTCGTATCTTTGTTCACCCACACCGGAAGACGTTGACGAGCATAGAAATGCCAATATCTAGAACATC
Organism: Schistosoma mekongi; assembly: GCA_034768735.1. Lineage (NCBI taxonomy): Eukaryota > Metazoa > Platyhelminthes > Trematoda > Strigeidida > Schistosomatidae > Schistosoma > Schistosoma mekongi. The sequence continues at coordinate 64,426,997 of CM068306.1, read as the reverse complement.
AGCCAATGTAACTTGACCCACAGAAACGGTTAGATTTCAGAATGAATAAAATAATCCGACTAGTCTAGGTAGTTCACTTACCAATCTCTGTGTCACCGTCAGAATTCTTTGAACTCTTTTACAAAATCTTTAAAATTAGCGTTTCACTGATTACAGAATAAAAAACTAGATAGTGACAATTCATTTGTGCTTTTTAGTAGACAAGAAATATCACTGCATTTTTTGCTGTTTTACTGATTACTAATCGACAATTCAGATACTAACTTGCATCGCTGATAATTAAATATATATACTTGTCTTAAACTCATCATATGTTCTGTAATAATGTATTGCGGTAACGTAAAATAAATTTTAGGTACATAAGAAATTTAACATGGAACTGGTTTCGGGTAGATAATTTCAGTATAATAAACAAAAATTAAAACAAGGTCGATCAATCAATGCCTGTTACATCTCATGGAGCATAGGTCACAGACCAGCAACCTGCAACCAACTCTGTCCTAGGCTCTCCTTTCCACAGTTCTCAAGTATGTCTACCTTCAATTCCTAGAACACTTTGTTCTTTAATCTTCTATTTTTTGATTGGTCTTGCAGATTCCAAGTTAGCATCTGACTTGTAGCGCGGTTTGATGATTTATGGAATATGTACCCTATCCACCTCCATCGTCTTTTCTTAATCTCTTCCTCTTCAGGAAGTTGGTTTGTTCTCTGCCACAGGAAATTGTTGCTGATAATACCTTGCCAACGGATCCGAAGGATTTTGCGAAAACAACTACTTATAAATACTTGTATCCTTCGAAGGATGCTTATCGTAGTCATCCAAGTTCCAGCTCCATACACTAGGGCTATCTTGACGCTTGTATTAAGAATCCTGACTTCGATGTTGGATGACATCTGGTTTGAGTTTCAGACGTTTTCCAAATGTAGAAATGCTGCCGTTGTTGTGCGAATCAGTGCCTTCACATATGCATCAGATCCTCCTTGTTTATCGATGGTGATGATGCCCAGGTATGTGAAAATTTGCAGAGCTTCTCCATCAGGTGTAATTGGTTTGGTGCTCGTTGTTTTATATCAAAGGATCGTGCTCTTCCGTTTGTGTGTGTTGAGGCCTACTACTGGCTGCAGAGTCTGTTGCTAAATTATCTCTATTCATCTGTATTTGTTTCTGTGTGTGGGATTGAAGCACTTCGTCGATTATAGCATCCAACCAACAGCATGTGCTAAAAGTAATCTATTCCTATGGTTAGTGTCTTTGTTGATTTGTGTATAATAGGTGCCAATCCGTACAGATCATCGTGTTATATTCAGCTTAATATAAATGTGATCCAGCTTTATCTAGTTGCGTCTTATTATAACGGTGTACTTGAACTTATTATGTATGATATTTCTTTATTTGATTAGCTTCAAATAGAGGGGCGGTTGTACTGTTGATCTTCTGATAATTTTAAATATAAGAAAACTAGGTTTAAATTATAAGACAGTTTAGTAGCAGGCTGTCGTCAGTTGAAGCCTATGTTAACAGTTCAAAATTGGCTGTAGGCATAAATAAGCCGTATACAAATTCTAGTCATTTTGTTAGAAAGAGGTTTGACAGAAAAAATACAATGTAACTTAGTTGTTCTATACTAGCAGTGGAAGATGGTGACGGGACACTACAACTTGATTGAATTCAGAAATATAAACCACTGACTATTGTATCAGAAGTTTAAGAGCCCTCTATGGAAACTGAAGGTCAAGGGTTTGATAACCTATGGAGAAATGGGTCCTATGCCAGGACAAACAGCTGTCCTGCGTTTCATGCTTACCAATCATTGTCTAGATGCAAATAAACTGTGATATAAATTGAAACACATAACAGTCTTTACAAATCCCCTATAATGAACAAAGTTTCGTACTTTAGGTAGTGTCTAACAAAAGTAGCTTTATGACGTTATTATGAACTCCGTTTTGTCTCACTGATTATTTTTCCTTATTTTATCATTTACAAATAACAGTCAGTTAACTCATAACTTGATTGGTTCGTTGTACACCCCTGCATTAAGAAAATGTTACAGTTCATGTATATATTGACATCGGTATATTCTGCTTTGGCATTCTAATCGGAGTTGTGTAACCACATTAAGTATGAATCATCTGGCCTTCGGCGACTAAGCAAGGTGAGCATTTCTATGACTAGTTGATTACTTCAAACAGTATGACAACAAAGTAAGTGGATTAAGTTCTATTGAGATGACAGATATAGTACTTTTTAAAAGAATTTGATACATCTACTCGGAAACTGGTACACACAAAATCACATTTAGATTTACCGAGGAATGTATTGAAAATTTGTCATTTTCTTCTTCTATATTACACTTTTCCCAAATCCCCAGGTGCGAAATGATATTGATCGAGCTATTAAAATTGTGTTGAATCGTTGAAATACTGTCAACACAGAAAAACGAATGTGCTAAACCGGAAGCTTTTGGAAGGTCGAATGGCAAGTGAGAAACCACAAAGTACGGGATTAAAGGAAGTGGACAATGTTACTAGACCCAGGTCTTAGATTAAATATCATTATCTGGGCTAGTGTGAACAAATATATGAACATCCATAATTTGTGTGTATTGTAATTCAGCTTTCGTAATTAAACCCTTCTACTGATCTTCAGTCTTTTATTTTTCATTGTAGCCAAATTAGCAGTAAGATGTGTGTCAATTTTGTCGAACTAGATTGCATCATAATGGAATGCACTTCATGTATACAAACCTGGAATCTTATTGAAACAAAGTATTCATCACTTGGCAAGTATACAGTCTATATAAATGTATATATAAACCGTGTATAAGCTATTCGGTTTTCCTAATAAAGCTTCTTATTAATTTTTTGTTTTTTCATTTCTTGGCGAGCAAAATGTGAGTTAATGTAATGATTCGAATCTCGCGGATCACGATACTATGATGACAACAATTAGTTAAGCTAATACTAATAATAGAAAATAGGTGGGTTTGGTGTAACAATTGAAAACATGACAATTTCGTAAATACCTGTTTGCTTCTGTATCGTAAATTACAAAATATCTCATCACCCATTTGTCTCATTTCAACCTACATCGTCCTGTTGTTGGCGTGTTGAATCAAAAGTAAAACAATCTCTAGACAGATTTTTGAATATTATTAATTATATTATTATTGGTGATAGTAATAATAATAGTAATAATAGCAATAACTGATATTACGAATCACCACAATGATAGTAACCGTATTAAGAATAATAATGGTAATTTACAAAAGCTTCAAATAAACAAAAGGAGGAATTAGTAGCCAGTAAATTCACATATATAACTAGACAAGTCATACTATGAGAGAAAACAGCATTTTTTAAAAAAAAAACAATGGGAAAAACAAGGAACGAGAGTCAGTGAGGAAAACCAAGCCAAGTACTGGTAGATAACTATAAGATTAAAGTGTTTGTGTGTGTAACAATTAGTAAAATCAAATAAATAATTACTACAATCAATTACTATTTATTTAATTGTTCTTCTATTAAGTGAACAAACGACCTGTTTATAGATAAAGAGAGGCAAATACAGAACACTCATTTCTCAGCCATTTGAATAGACAAAGAATGAAGTGGAATAGATTATCCTAATTTGTAATTTTAGTAGGTAGAACAAGGCAAATACAGAGTGAATATATGGAAGATGAAGCGGAATAATAAAGTATGAATTGTGTTAAATGCTTTAATGTATACTGAGCAGCCGATATACATAATGTAACTAATGTTAACATTAGAGGTATGGCGAATTGACACGAAAAAAGAAAATTAAATGAATAGTGAATGCCGTGTTAGAAACAACTTGTGAAGAGAATTGTTTCGCTTATATGTGTGAACACGTAATAGCAAGTGTATGAATGGGTGCTTGTATTCATGAATTAACGTAGTGTTATTACTTATTTAGTTAACAGTGAGAGACCAATTAGTCAGGTAATGTGTAAATAATAAACTCATCTAAGTTTATCCGTAGAAAGCCGAGTAGTAGATAATAAAAATTCAAAATTCAGTAAATCCTTCATGTATCTCTGATAACTAATATTAAACACATACCTGGGGACAAAAATAGAGGAATGGCATAAATAAAAGTCTAGGTAGAGAGAGAAATAACCTAAAAATAAAGATAACCGATAGGATATTTGGGTAAATAAATTAGTTTACATAGTAACTAGAATTGTGTGACAAGAGGATTCTGTAATAAGTAGGAAGAAATGTAAATACTATATTAAACTATCATTAAATTTGTGTTCGTTTTTTTTCATTTTCTCGTTATGTTTTCCTTGTATGCAGTCACTAACTCACAAGATTACAATTTAGATCTAGTATAACACAGTTGATAATCAAGTATATGAATCAATTTATTAAGGATGACAAACAAAAAAGTGAATAGAAAAGAGGAATAAGTGTAACTACACACACATACACAACCGGAGTAAATGAGAAAAATGAGGAGAAATGCATACACTTCATCATCAAAAAATAAATACAAATCGGTGAGAGGGGGAATATTTGTGTTTGTGATGTGATGTGTGCGTGTGGTTGAACTAAATGAGCAAATTTATGAATATATACGTTTATATCAAATATTTATCAGTAAAAGTTATTTGGTAATTTATTACTAGTCGATTATTTGTTTTAACGAGTTCAAAAAATACAAAAAAGTAGGTACGAGCTGATTACCTGTGCAGTACTCTGTCAGCTTAATTTTTGTATCTGGATTTCCAATGATGAGATATAGTAGCAGCTGAAGATAATTTAGAATATATGCATACACAAGTTTTTTGAAATAATTGACCATGAAAATGAATTATACAAAATGACAATTGGTACCTTCTTTTTAAAATGTAATAGTTTCACAACTGTCAGAGAGAAAGAGAGAAGATAGAAATCCAACTAAACAATTAGTCCTACACTTACTGTGATTATATCAGCGACGGACACTGACAACAACAATAACGATAAATGATAGTGAAACAAAATTGGAGAAGAATATACCTGTTACATAGATCTTGACATTGATGGTTATAAAGGGAATGTGTTTGTGAGGAAAAACACAAATAATTTTGTGAAGTAACATGATATTTGCACAATTCTATGTTGTGTAGTGTAGTGTACTGAAGACATGTATACAGAGGAGAGAAAAAAGTAAACACAGTGAGGTCAGTCGGAGGAAAAGGAAATACTCTGTGGTATGTTTTGTACGTCGTATAGACCATAAGCATAAATACACAAATTTCTACATAACACCGTAACCAGAATGTGAAAATCAAAAACGTGTTGGAAATTTGTCTGGATAGGGGACAGGTAAATTAATGGTGACCGAATAGAATGTTGTGTTAATGGAATGATAATAATACATAATACCTTCTTCATTCACCTGGTGTTTATATTCCTGGAACTAAACCAACTATCGTACCGATAATAATACAGATAAGGATCGCCACACATATACCAATAATAATCATTTTCTATGAGGTAAAAAATAGTAAAAAAGTATAACATAGTCATAAATATCTGTTTCTTAACTTACTTCATTTTTATTATTTGAAAATGAGCTTTTGAATGAACAGTGAATAAAAACTACATGCAGGAATTCAAAATATGTGGTATTTAAAGAAACAACGTCAACACGAAGAAAAACATAATTTACATACATGCGCAAACACTAATCATAGTAAGCATATGTATTATCATAAAGATTTATTATAATAAGCCTGGATGCCAACCGACGTTATTCTCAACATTTAGTGTGTTCTACTCGATATTTTCAATCATTTTTCCATCCGTTTAGTGAATGAGTGATGCACTATAAATTGATACATTTCGTACCTTAACCTTCACTAATTTGGTATTTTTCACTCAGAATTTTGGTTGTGCTACACTGATTTGTTTATAGAAGTCAGCTGCGGATAGCTTCAGACACTTGAAATGTAGTCTCGAATACAGATAACAGTCACTTATTCAGTAATTACTCACTAAATGAAGGAAGAAAATGACTGAAAATACCGGATATAACACATGTAGGGAAAATATTGAAGACAACTTAAATTAAATGTTTCTTCATGAACTAATAAGCTAGGATAAATTTCGACAAACATTGTGTAACAGTCACTAGATTGGGCGTAACAATATTTTTGCAAAATATTAGAATGAAACTTAAATTAGTGAAGGATCACTCAACACTCGAAATAAAGGTGTGTCTAAATTGGAGAGAAGACAGTGACTTTGTTTTGTTTATCTTAATATATATTTCAACGACCAAGACAAGCTAACATAATTCTGAAAAATACAACAAACAAACGAAGAAAAAAGTCAAGTATTGAAGGTGACTTCACCAAATTCTTGATACCGTACAGAATACTGAACTAATTGTGTGAAAATAGTATATCACATTTTCATAAAATTCGTCTTCATTAGTGATACACTGAACTGCTTATTTGGTCACGTTAGATTCACTAAGTTGCTTGGCTTAATTATGAAGTGGGAATAACATACTGTGGAAGCTATTTCATGAGATATCACGATATGTTTACTAAATAGTTCATGAGATCTTGATATTCCTCAATCGTAAGCATGCAGTTGACGTAGTAACAATCGCTAGTTTAGTATCTTAATAGTCATAAATCATCTACAAACCTGTTACCCAGATTTTGCACAACTTACTGTCAATCCACGAACAAACTGTTATTATTTATTATTATTCGCTGTAGTTCAACATATAGTTCATAAATTCTTTTAAATTTCAACAATATTTAAGCGATTGTATAACAAATTTTTAGCTGCCTTTTCTATATTTTGGTCGGAAGTTGGGGACAAGAATTATGCATAAACAAATTCTTCATGAACTAATAAGCTAGGATAAATTTCGACAAAACATTGTGTAACAGTCACTAGATTGGGCGTAACAATATTTTTGCAAAATATTAGAATGAAACTTAAATTAGTGAAGGATCACTCAACACTCGCAATAAAGGTGTGTCTAAATTGAGTGAGAAGACAGTGACTTTGTTTTGTTTATCTTAATATATATTTCAACGACCAAGACAAGCTAACATAATTCTGAAAATACAACAAACAACGAAGAAAAAAGTCAAGTATTGAAGGTGACTTCACCAAATTCTTGATACCGTACAGAATACTGAACTAATTGTGTGAAAATAGTATATCACATTTTCATAAAATTCGTCTTCATTAGTGATACACTGAACTGCTTATTTGGTCACGTTAGATTCACTAAGTTGCTTGGCTTAATTATGAAGTGGGAATAACATACTGTGGAAGCTATTTCATGAGATATCACGATATGTTTACTAAATAGTTCATGAGATCTTGATATTCCTCAATCGTAAGCATGCAGTTGACGTAGTAACAATCGCTAGTTTAGTATCTTAATAGTCATAAATCATCTACAAACCTGTTACCCAGATTTTGCACAACTTACTGTCAATCCACGAACAAACTGTTATTATTTATTATTATTCGCTGTAGTTCAACATATAGTTCATAAATTCTTTTAAATTTCAACAATATTTAAGCGATTGTATAACAAATTTTTAGCTGCCTTTTCTATATTTTGGTCGGAAGTTGGGGACAAGAATTATGCATAAACAAATATGTATTAGTTCACAAGTCACTGGCTAATTAGTGTCAATGTTAATGGTTCGGTATAGCTGCAAAACAACGCAGCAAGCAGATCGGAATTGCAGGAAATATCATTCCCAAAATAGGTGGTGTGGAATATATACAGAAACAGTTGAGAACACAGTAATAATATAAATCTCGGGACAAAACTTCATTTAAAATGATGCTGTAAAAGATATACTGATGATAGATAATAACAAATCTATATTTCAATATTTATAAATAAGAACTAAGAATAACTAGTTATGTAATATTGCATAATTACCTATTAAGTTTAAAACAATTTATCCTTTTGATAAATTTTGATAATATGATAAGCAGACAAAGTTTATCAGAGCTATGTGATATATTTGTTCAAACCCACCTCACATGTTTGTTCAAAAACGACTTACACTTTTACTCAACCTACCTTGGTAGAGTGTGAATCACATTGTTCTCTTTATTATCCATGTTTACTTAGCTTATACTATAATTCGTCTGGTGACCTTTAATTCCTCATACACAAGTGTATGTGTGATCAGATTGTTCGAAATGTATTAAGCAAATATATCACATAGCTCTGATAAACTTCGTCTTCTTATTGCATTATCAAAAAGCATACTTATTACTTATGAATAATAATTTAAATTATGAATATAGCTCTCAGCTGTTTGAATATCATAATTCAACTTCACTTAATTCTCTATAAGCATCGGGAACAGAAGATTAACATTACTTTCTGGTGGTGTTCACGTTCTTCTTTAACAATTTATGTTGATTCGCATAGATAATAACTGGATGGGATACACTATGTACGAGTTAAGATCGGGTAAGTAATAAAATATTCAGTAGTGACTGCGGTTTTCAATATATTTCGAACTGCGATTTGGTGTCTTCTTTGATTATCTATTTCACTACAATCATTTAAATTTACATTATCAGTATTGATTCAACTCTTGTGATACTGGTAACTTTGATTTCTAAAGGGGATTTTATGTGCTTCAGTAGTCCAATTACAACACTACTACCTTCTATACCGAGACCATTGAACATTATATTGGTAAAGGTTGAAATCCATAGTACGATTTTGTGAAAGTGGATAGTTCCTGGATGTTTGATTAGCAAAAAAAACACTAAATATGTCATCCATCCGATTTGTCAAACCATATCAATACTAAAGTAGTAAAGTAGCGGTAGTATCAATGATAGTAAAAAGGATTAGACATAAGGAATATGATCCCAGATGAATGAATTAATTAATGGAACGAAACTCAGGATCTGACGGAAGATAAATAGTGGATACATCTGAGCTACTGAGACCGATTCTGAGCTGTTACACAACAAACTATTGGACACAAGGATTTTGTAGAGGACTAATATTATAGCCAGTCTATTACCATGAGAAAGTGAGTTAAATTAATCAATAGAAGAAATTTAGTTGTTTACATCTAAATAAAGAAAGAACAACGATATCAGTAAAATTAAATGAATTCATTTATTTCATGGATTCGATTTAGATGCTTAACAACCTAGAAACAGTTATATCGATCATTAAAAACAAGACTAGTATACATACTTTAAATAAAGAGGATTTTGAAGTCGATGTAACTGTAGAATAATCAGAGATCATTGTAATGGAAGAATTAAAAATCATCACTAAGGTTAAGCAAACTCTGTAAGTGTCTATTGGTATACATAGATTTGGTCTAATTTTCTAGAATCGTATATTTTTACACACAAGAGTTTACATTCAGAACGGTCATTAAAATGACGTTATAAACATTTCTCTAACTTTCAGCACTGATATTAATAAAGAAAAGACAAGAAATGTACTTCAAATCGACCACAACTAACTACTTTTTGTCCTTTACAGATCATGTAAACTAGTGAGCTTATACTTCATCAATTCATATAACTGAGGTAGTCTGTAGTGAACTATATTTTGACATCGGCGCATCTATAGTCTTGTGAGAACTGATAGTGATTGGCAGATTCGATCTCAAGTCACTCAGTTACACAGACTGGAAGGCTTACCATCTAAACAATTATATGTATGTGTACGGGATCGCTTAAATGTATGGAGAATTCTGGATCTCTAGGTTCAACTTCAATTGTTTTTATCACTTTCCATATGGAGTTAAACAGTAATTGTTCAATCATGGACATACTGCTAATACATAAATATTATACCGATTGGATAGGTTAACGAATATTTGGACTCAATAGGTTGGCGGTATTTGGAAGTGATAAATATTAGTTTCGAGCACCAGTGTAAACATTAGCACTAGGATTCAGCTATGTTCAGTTGCGACCTCAAGCATGGCAAAACGCCTTCCTCGTATTCTATTGCTAACCGTAGTCGAAATATGATTATTTAGTGAAATTGAAATGTTGAATACTGTGTCAGTCGCAAAGTGGCGGAGATTAACTTTAAACAAAGAAATACAATTATCCGTAAAACAAATACAAAAATATGTACAAACAAATAAATTTAATGGCATTTCTAGATTTATATATGTGATAGTGAATAGTCGACGGTAATCAGAGAGAATCCGTAGACTGACATTTTTGCATTTATTAACAAGATATAGACATCACTAAAGTAAAGTTCAAGAGTTCCTTCTCACTACGATAAAGCACTGAACATAATATAAGAAGCACAGTGATATCTAGTTATGGTGTATTACTCATACTTGGACAGTAGAATCCCGTAACTACTGAATATGGGACAATATTTCGTACCAGTGGCACTTATGTAAAGTAATAGAAAAAGTTATTTACCATCGGTCTTTATATCATTTTAATTTAAGTTACTTGTCTCAGACCCAAAATGCCATGTTCACAATAAAAAGTTTATTCATCTAACAAATTATGCATATTTAATGTATTTCGGTCAGCTGACACAATGATTTATGGTTTGGGTAAGCTGCTTTTAATACAAATTACGGATTTTCCACTTGGGCGACAAAAAGTATGGTAAAGGTATGTGCCACATACGTTATTTTCGAACTATGAAACCAAATGAATACAACTGACATCCTGACAACCGATGATGTCATTAAAATTTCAGCTAGTGCAATCTGATGCAGTCATACACCTGTTATGAAATATGAACCTATATACTTCTTAAAATATAAAAAAGGTCGGCCAAATTATTGATTGTTGCCATTCCTGATACTTAATTTATATCGTCGACTTCTATAAGTTTATTGACTTTCACATTCGATAAAAAGTAAATGTGTCAAAAGAGGGCAAATGAAGAGAAGATTCCTCTGGAATAGAAAAATATAAAAGAAATTTAAAATAGAACTCAAGCACAAAAGAAAAGGACAATTAAATAATAAGTATTAAAGAGATTTTTTTTCGTGTTCATTCTTTCGATAACTCCGTCTTTTAATTACGCTATATAATTGAAACTGGAACTTTATCTGATCTCATTTGGGAACTACAAAAACAGTTAAAAAGACATGGGATTTGAACTGTCAATTAAAAATTTGTTATTTAACAAAAATGAATCAACAACATTTTGGTTGAATTCAGATATACTTAGATAACAATAACTATATTTGAAAGGATCGGTGTATTTGTCAAAGGGTTCTGAATGAAATTCAGCAAATTTGTTTATTAATGGTTGTGACTGACTGATTGCTTATTGAAATCTTGGTAACGAATGACCTTTACTTTCAATATTTTGTCCTTGTCAAACAATTTATGCCATTATGAACAGACGTATTTCGGGAGATATTGATGAAGAAGTCTAGAATAACAATCTAATTTTTATGGCAAAACCAGTGGATATACAGGAGGTAGTGGGAGGAAAGCTTCTTCCTGCTGATAAACTTACAAAGTAGTAGAGTTAATGGTTAGGTTAAAAAGTACATACCTATATATTTTATCCGACCGAGATCAACGGATTCATCATCAAATCAATGATGTGATTAGCGGAATTCGGAAGTCTACGTATTGTCAACAGAATATTAATTAATCAGATAACCAAAGAATAGTTAGCCGATTACAATAACTTCTTGTACATCTGAGACATAGACTGAGATAATGTATAATACACGTAATACGCATGAACTAGACTCATGGTGTAATTCTCTTAACAGTACTTAATTGGAACTAATTGAAGTGCTAGAAATTCAGTGACAGTCATCATCGAAATGACACATAAAAAACGCCATATCCGTAAAGAAAACGAACCAAATAAATACGGAACTATGAAGTAGTGAAAGGGATATGGTGATCCAAAATATCGATAGTTAAATGCATTTAATCGCAAGTATCTAAATTCTAGTTCAAGTGAATTGTAACTATGTTCAAATTACTTGACAACATTTCAGAAAACCAAAGCAGAAGAAACATAAGCATACAGATAGATGGAACACAACCACAAATATGTGCATGGAGTAACGCGCAAATAAAATCTCATAATCAGTCAGACAAATGATTAAACAAAAAAATTAAATGATATTAAAATGGTATGATAGCCTAGCCTCGTATAACCTAGTCGTACGAAGTCATGACAGTCTACCGGCACATGAAATGGAACTGTTTATGGTTATTCGAAGCATTTTCAATATTCAACGGATGTTGTATTCAGAACTTTAGCTGCTTTGGATATCAAGTACGTTGTTAAGCCATTTTAATGTATCAAGTTGAGGGTGTCTGCATTATAATCCAAATAAATCATAATTATATTTAAAATATATAGCAACATGTTGCATATCCGAAGCTCCGTTCCGTTCACTGACTTGGACGAGTGCTGCACATTACAGCGTAATTTTGATTAATGGTTATATTTTAAGCCACAACATTGATAATGTTCATGTTATTTATCCAGCATAACGAGCTGCACTGAACTGAGATATATATAGACGTTAGCTGAAGATAACTCTAGTAAATCCAGACAAAATCGATGGTAAAAGTCACACTCATTATACATAATATTCACTGATTAAATAAATGGTAAAACGGACGAAAGTGTTGATCACAACACATCTATGAAACCCTGAGATTGTTGAGAATAACTTCAGCCACTCAACTTAACACCAAAATCATCCTCCTGGGTTACAAATCTTCGTCTTCAGATACCTGATACTTTCAATCAGTTTATATATGAGTCGAATTTACTGGAACTCGAAATCAGATGTTCTCGACTTAGTATATTCAAATAGCATGGCCTAAATCTTTTTCACCAAGTCACTGCTCATTCCAGATAGGTTTGGCTACTCAGTGAGTTGTTAAGCTATTCAAATGTGTTGAGTCAAGAGTGCTTGAATCCTAGTTCGAGTGAATTCTAGTTCCATCTAAGTTACTTGACAGCATACTGGGAGTTTTACAACATTTCAGATTGATTTCTATCGGTCAACTTCTAATAATACTAGTGGTAATCAGGTCGATCTGTAATCAACAATCAAAATGAATTATTAACAGTTACGTTAACCTGTCAGTGTTCATCATCAAGCAAATACAACGATTTACAATAAATTAAGATATCATTTTTGAAGCGATTAAATTGTTGAATAATTAATTGATTTAGCCTCAAATAAGGGAAAACATTGTTTTATTAGACTTTGTTATTATGATTGAAAGGAGATAATTTCCAAAAACAGATATACAGTTATGTATAGGGAATAAGAGAGAGAGAAAGATTATTTAGTCTTTGCCAAAATTGTAATGAAAACCAAAATCAATAGCAGCAACAAGTGAGTGAGTGATATTGAATTGGAATAAAATGAAGTGAATAGGAAGGAGTAAAATGGGAAAAAGGAAAAATGGTCAATCGATTTTTCTCCTTTCTTGTGTATGTATGCATATTTGTTACCTATTTTTCATTAACAGACAACAAATTATGGAAAGAAAAATGTGTGGCCTATAGAGTTAGTAAGTTAATCAAAAAATTAAATATAAAAAGAAATATTCAATTGCAATCTTAGTTCATAATTATTACAGTGAAGTAAACATTATGCAGTAAAATGTATCTTGACAATCATAATCGTTTTTGAACAGTACAGTTTACAGAATGGAATGAATTCATCATATTTTGTAAATAAACATCAGCTGCAAACAGCCTAAAGTTACATTCATTATTATAATAATAAATACAATTATATACATTACTTGATCAATCAATAACATTATTTCGAAACAGAACGAAAAAACATAAAGACCGAAACAGTATATCCTTTATTTGACAAAAATGACAAATATAGTAAAATATTGGAGGGCATTTGTATAAGGTTGAGTGAAGAAAGTGTGATGTAACAGTTATTAATAACGAAGGTTAATAATAAATAAATGATTATATATAACAAAATTAGCAATAAGACATTTAAACTGAAGTCGTAAATAATTATTAATGCAATGAATGAGGAAAATAACGTAATCTAAACACGTTTCATGAATATAATTACGATGGTAGTAGGAGGTTAACGAATCTTTTTTCGGTATACAGTAGTCAGGTTGAAAGCGTTTGATGACAATAGCCTTTCAAAGCAAGTTGAAGTTGGTTCTTTTTTTCACATTTAAGTTATTTGGAATATGTTCAGAAGACCTAAGAGCAGCCCCCTCCTCAGTCATTCCAACGTATTTGCTATCACAAATAGATGTAAATTGATAAATATAATTGGAGGTAACTTTAGGAGAGAATCGATCTATTTCCTTTAGGTTTAGAGAATATTTGATTTTATATACTGAAAATAATCGAGGTACATGAAAGCTACTTTTGAGTGCTACCTTAATTCTCTTATCATTTCTACCTGAAATATTATCTTCAAATTTTTTAAAATTGATAATATCTGCTAACTAGATGCTAGACGCGATTCTTATCTGTTTCAGATAACCTCAGACTAAATCTACACTTCGACTTGAACACATGGAAAAGACGAGAACACGTGATTAACGCTATATTTTCAAGTTAGGTAGAGAGCATTCTATGTACAGAATATTCGTATATTTATAGTGATTATTCATCAAATTGAAATTATCAATATTTTAATAATACAGTTAAATACTGAGTGAGTATGACTCACATTAATGTGATGGAGGTTTGCAATTCAAGCTTACAAAAAATCAATACAACTCATTTTGCCTAATTTAATGAACAATTGTATCTTTGGGAATTTTCAATAAACGAAAAATACACCATATCAACTCCGCTTTGCAGAGGCTATTGTCATCAAACGCTTTCAACCTGACTACTGTATACCGAAAAAAGATTCGTTAACCTCCTACTACCATCGTAATTATATTCATGAAACGTGTTTAGATTACGTTATTTTCCTCATTCATTGCATTAATAATTATTTACGACTTCAGTTTAAATGTCTTATTGCTAATTTTGTTATATACAATCATTTATTTATTATTAACCTTCGTTATTAATAACTGTTACATCACACTTTCTTCACTCAACCTTATACAAATGCCCTCCAATATTTTACTATATTTGTCATTTTTGTCAAATAAAGGATATACTGTTTCGGTCTTTATGTTTTTTCGTTCTGTTTCGAAATAATGTTATTGATTGATCAAGTAATGTATATAATTGTATTTATTATTATAATAATGAATGTAACTTTAGGCTGTTTGCAGCTGATGTTTATTTACAAAATATGATGAATTCATTCCATTCTGTAAACCTTATTGTTTTTGCATTATTCAAATGTATGAAGGTATCAGTTTTTTCCGTGTACTAACTGATTAGGCACTTATGAATAAATGTGTTTACAATTTTATATCCATGACCTTATATCAGAGAATAAATATTTAATCAACTCCTGAAGAAGTATAATTTATCTTGATATGAATATTATTAATACCACGATATTCTCAGTAAAACTAATAAGCCATTTCACATTATATAGCTTTATATAGCTGTTTTTTAAATTGTTTACTGATAGTCTTAATTTAATCTAGTTGAGATATCTGATAAATTCAAAAATCAGTCGACTGACACTGTGATCTATTATGTTATAGCTAGAAAAAAAAAAACAAAGGTAGCATGGAATAAAACAAAAGCAAAGAAAGGTAGGCGAGTTTTAGTGAGGAAAAGGAATACAAAGAAAAACGAGTAATTATGTTGATTACTGTGCTTTGAGATATTTACAAAGTTAAAGCAACTATTTGATATTACAAACATCGTAACTATGAGAAAGCATTGTTTTGTAAAACAGTACTAAGACAGATAAAGGGAATCGGTAATACAAATGAGAGATAAATGAATTTTACTAAGCGTAATCGAAAAGTAGGTCATTTAATGGTAAATTTTTGTTGATTTTTCCCTTATTACCTATTCCCAGACTTTATTATGATTCTTTTGTTTCCTTATTGACTTAATGAGGTCAGGTGGAAAAAGTAACAATTCTCCTAATCAAGTCACTAAACATACTACTTATTGAAGTACTCTTCTCATTCTTTTATATGTATATTGTTAAATAAAAATCACTTTGGCAGAAATAAACACAAGATAGTATGCGATAAATTATAATACAGTAGCAAAAATTCTGTTTAAAATAAGCAGGGTAATGAAGGAAAATATTCTACGTAAGAACTGACTTCAATTACGAGAACAGGAGAAAAAATACGTTCTGCAACATACTAGTTATCATTTTAAGTAAATAAATTAATGTTTAACAATCTAATCATCAAATGCATGGTTTAAATTGAAGCACTTATGTGCATTACAACAAATGTGTAAAATAAGGTTCACATTAGTAATAATAGAGTGGAGAACTAACACACACATGAAACCTGAATAAGTCATGAGATTACCAAATATATCTAATTCTATTGTATTAGTCAATATGTCGAGTATATAAATTCTGTCGTATCCATATGACATCTGGTTAGTATTCGCTTAATTCTATTCTATGCTCACACGTTTGTTCTATTTTGAATCCCTAAGGGTAATTTTCTACTTAGTTCTGTCTGTACATTTCTTGCATGAATTCTGCAAAATACATTTACATGGGCTTTGGACTGCAATACTACTGGGAGTTAGTTCAATTCAATTCTCTCTTGTTAAATCAATTCAGAATACACTTGCGTTACTATAATTACGAGTAACATGACTACAAAACAATTGATAGTCGTTAAGGTTCAGATATTATTAGTTCGTTCAAAGTTCAATTCAGTTCCTATTCATTCTTATTACTACTCAATTACATTCAATAATGTGGTATTTATTCAGTTATGGGGCTATTTAAGTATATAGCCAGCATTATTACTAACTGGGGTACTCCTTATATTCAATCATTATTGGTCATCTTGGAAAGTAATGCGACCGCTTGTTAAGATAACTAATATTAAAATATATTACAAGGTGGTTCGAATTCTGTTCAGTGATTAAAAAATTGTTTTCGGGGTTATTGATAAACATTCTAGTAACAATAATACTTTTAAAGTAAAGTCGATATTTGATACAAAGAAATGGACCTTAGAATGAAAGGTTGAATCATCAGTGTTTTAATCTTTGAGCACAAGCGAAATATATCTTTACCAAATTTGATGTTTCTACAGATGAGTCATAAAGAGTTTTAACAGTTATTTTTAACTATAATCTTTACTCTGAAGTGCAGGTTCAAACATTTAAGTTACTAATTATGCATAAAACTAGGAGGTGCAATGTGAGGTTTTAAAATACAAAAATCATGATGTAGCCAACAGTGTTGTAATAAGCTTAATAGGATGAAATTGGATGTAATTTGTTTGAGTGTAAGAAATCACCCCAATAGTTCTTTTCCAACATGCCAGAATTGTTTTACACTTTATCAACAAAAACATTATATATGGTTTGAACTTACATTTAAAAAAAAACGAGACATAGTTGTTCAGGAGAAGTGTACTCTGAGTTGACAATATTGCGGACATAACAAATTATGTGTACCAGCATTACAAGTGTTGAACTAATATTGGTAATGTAAATTTAGATTGTAGTGAAGTAGGTAAACAAAGGACTTAATACAGAAACTTAATATACATTAGACAGTAGACCGATTTCTTAACTTATTGTGAATACATTCTGCGGAATCTTTATTTCTGCATATATTTAATCGAGATACGACCTACGTGAATTAACACAAATTACTAGGAGGGTAAAATTCACTAGAAGGATAATACCGAACTTTTGTTTGCATTTTTTAATGTATGTAAGAATCACATTATCTAAGTTATGAAGCTTGAGAAAGTTGGACATATTTAGTCGTAACTGGAGCACCTTACTAAGAAAAATACTGAAAATACGCAGTGTCCGGTAGTGCTGTGCATTGAGTTTCAAGCATTTGGTTAGACGTTGGTAGCTGGAGTTTCCATTACTTCGGCCAATATAGCGAAACTACCACGTCCTGCTGATAATTATTATTCAGATAAATGAAAGTAGTTTGTAAGAATCTAATTAACTTGCAATTATTAAGATAAACATTTAAAAAGGTACTCAATACATATTACTTCGCTGTGTTAGAGTGACTAATTCATAGAGATTTTGATCCACAAAGATACTGTGGTTCCAGATCGTTATTAAAGATATGAACAAACAGAATGTCGTCATATGACAGTAAATAAACAGAAAATGAATTAGATGACGGTAGCTTTGAAATAACTTCAAGCTTAACGTCTTCAGTTCAAATATTTCTTAAGCCCTAATAAGTATGGTCATGGATAGAGAAAATACAATCAAATGTTTATTACTGAAATTAGGATTTCCTACTTTATAAGTCCATCAAGACTAATGTAATTCAATCTGCGACAGATGTCGATTCATTCAATTTCACACTATCAGTGTATACTAAGAGATGAATGATCTTGAGGCCTAAAATAACATGGAGTAAGATGAAAGTAATAAATTCATGACTAAAATGGTTCCAGGAATTTTTTCAGTGACTAAATATTTTCAAAAACACATTCAATCACTTGACAATAAGAGTATGGAAAAACTTCTCAGTAGATAAACATAATTACCGTATTCAAGTAAATGTGACCTCTCTGGCGTGTTAGTATGTATAGGACAGTTTATACGAATCTGGGGAACTAAGGACCAACATGTCAGTTAATAATGGATCTATAGGTGATTTGTTGAACATGATGTGACTAAGTGTCGGGGTATAATACCGAATACAAATTAGTGACTGTGTCGAAGTCGACTACTATATTCTTTAGAAGTTGATAAATAATTCTGAAATGAATGAAACCTTTGTTTATTCTTTCCTTAATAAAACTTTATCCCATAATACTTCCTCACAGATTCAATTACATGTACAGTATATCCTGATTTTCAGTTATACTAAACATATACATTATGAAAACATAATTTAAACAATACAGAAAATATTTTGCCAGTGATCCGAGTTGCCTATTTTGAGTGGATCGCCTGTCTACGTTTTCACAAATCACTGTCCTATTTGAACTAATCTGTTAACTGAGACTAAACAATCACTAACCGCTACTTTTGTTACTGAATCCTGCTAACAATCAACTGGTAGGTTTTCAACATGAAATTGAACAACTGTCGAATCCATAGGGCGTAGTTCCAGTAGAGATCAACTTCTGAATGCGGAATATCACCTTCCCTAATATAAAAAACTTTAGCAATTTGTTCAAAAACATTACAGAGACATACTTTAGTTCTCGTGTAAACATGATTACAAACAAGAGATGTGTATTTAAAGTTAGATAATTCAACATGGATTATTGAAGCATATAAACAAGCCGACTTTATGCTTTTAAAGAACCTTTCAGTGAAGTCCGTAAAATAGTGTGGTGAGGATTAGATGGCGATAAGGGAAAGCAAACTACAGACGTCTCATGTACAGACATTGAATAATGTTTAAAAAGGAACTTAGTTTATGAGGAAAGTAAAACAGGGATTGAACTAACATGAAAAGATTTAGAGCCATGTTAAGTGACCTTATTAAATGGAATCACATGCAACCTTGAAGATATCGTTTAATGAGATCCAGTTGATTCAAATACTTATAAAAAGTTATCTGAGCAACGATTTGAATACTAGATATCCATTTAACTAATTGAAGACTGAGTTCAACAACAAAACACCTGAAAGGATAATCACTTCCAGACAGATAACTAAACAGGGAATCAAATTACTAGGAATCCTTTTAAAAAAGGTACACAATTACAAGCGTAGATTGTTGAGTTTCCGATGGCGTTTAGTAAGTTTTCCAAAATGGAGAGTCGGAAAATATTGGCTGATAATTTTTATTTCAATCCTATTTGCTGTACCAAGAGGCAAACAAATTTAAAACAAGTGTAACGAAACAGAACATGGAACTAGTATAAATATTTACATGGTCTTGCTAAATAATCTACGAATTCGAACATGAGTTATGAATAAACAAACTCTATTCTTAACACCACAGTTCGTGTGGGCTAGATATAAATAAAAACAACTAACTGGTTAAAGGAAAATCTGCACTAAATGGTACAAAATCAATGGCATACACTTACCACTACAATCTTAGAAAAGCATTATTCCTATATACTAAACAAGTGAAGTTCGCTACACTGAAACAAACTGACTGGTCAAATAAGCGTACTGAGTAAACCAGACATTATGCTAAGTAGACGATAAGAATCAATCTGTAAGAATGATAGCATCACATTACTTATCATTCATTTTCTCTAGTACACGAACAAAGGAGGACTGGAAAACATCCTTAGGTCAGCCTATCCAAAACTTTTCCAAATAGGTTTATCTCCGCCAATATTTCCAACCGTTTGGTGGGCTGGTGATGTATATTAGAGTAATTTACATTACAGAATTCTTGAGTTGGCTATGAACATGTCACTATGGCACAGTAGACATTCTAGAAAAATTACATACACTGAAAGTCAGGGTTCGAAATAAAGGCTAAAATAAAAATTACACCCCAATACAAGTAGCATTCATACACTAAATGAATAGAGAAATGGTCTAGACATGTGGATATGATACAATTAATGAACGAAGTCAATGTTGACTAATACAGCAGTAAGACTGGAGAGCTAAGGAGAGTCAAACCGAAACGCGGCATCAGTTCATGAAGCTATGTTGGTAGATCAAGAATATTTGGTTGTCTATGCGATCGTCGTAGTCAATGGTTAACGATTCTGAATGACAAGTTGGTGGCTCAAATGCATTGGCCCCAATCAGCCCTTGAAAACCAAGCTTAAAATTAATATATACTTGTCATCCTACAAATTGATTTTTTTTTCTTATCATATTATCTATGTTCACTTTCTTTTTACCACTATTGATGTTGTTACTTCATCAACTGCTTTGGTGGTAACTTGAACGATGTATGCATGTGCCAGGTTCGGCGTTGTACATGACTGACTGACAAGTAACTAATACTGGGAATGCTCACTCTAATCTTAGCTTTCACCTATAACACTGGCAAGCATCAGTAAACACAAAACTTCATTAAGCTGTCTCGATCTGGTTGATTTGAAAAATCAAACGCCACATAGGTAGTCTATGATAATACCAGCCGACTAAATCTTAATACTAATGAAAAATGAGACCACATTACAGATTGCAAATCAATTGATGTAAACAATACTCGAAAATGTACCAGTATATGGAAGAAAACATCCATGTATTTCAAAAATGCACCCAATAAAGTGTTTAAAATGCGATTTCAAACCGTACAAAATGATAAAGGTTAAATAAATGTCCAAATAAAAAGTCAGTTGATAAAAGTAGAAATAACAAAAGCGTGAGACAACAAATAGGTGAACTACACGGAAAATTGAAAGACAAACAACAATGATAGCACAAAAAGTATACAAAAATACAAGCAAGAATATCTGATGTATTTTATAAAGACTGACATATGCTTCATCTCAAACTCCAGAAACAATGAGCTATACATTTACAAAGAAAACGCTAAAAAGCACAGGCACACTGACAACGAAGAAACACTTGGAATTGATACAATATTCACACTGGATGACACTGCCTACCTTCCGGGCTGAACTTTGATATTTAACAGCTTTCTTTGTATCAGCCTTTGCACTTTCAATGTAGTCCACTGCTTGTTCTACATTGTATTCAATTCGATCAATCATTTCGCCCTAAAAGGAAAAAACTAAGTCGATACATTATGACCAGGCATTACACACTCTAGGTACAAACAATTAAACACAAGATTAACTTTTGAGTGTTTGGAATGTACTTCACTTTGTCTAGATTCAAACTGTTACTTCAGGAGCAGTTTGCATTATCGTCTGTACTTATCAGAAGGACCATTTAACGAATCGATGACTGACAAACTATGAGCAAGAATTCAGAAACTTTATCTAGATTTTGTTGAGTTGGATCACTTATAGTATAAGTTAGACATGCTTCTGTGAAACAAAGGATAAGTATATTACACTGCATCCTGCTAGTTATTAATCTTTGGTTGTGAAAAATTGGCTACGAAAATAGAAGAAATGAATAGATTAGATAACTTTGATCAGAGGTGCTGTCGAAACATCGCTCGTGCACCTTGGAACGATCGAGTTAGCAATGCTGAGGTTAAGCGCAAAGTATTAGCTAAAGATTGCAAACCGATCAATTAGGTTGTGAGTCATTATTAACTGGAGTGGTTGGAACATGCATTACATGTGCTCAACTACCACCTACCTCGACCTATTATGTTAGCTGATGAAGGAGTAGAATTAAAGAAACTAAAGACAACTAAATAAAAGCTTGGCATCGGCCTATGAAGTCGTTAACTATAGGACTAAGCCTGTAGGTAGATGCAGGCCCAACCATTTGGGTTGGGTCCATGTGATTGGTGGTCGGAGACATTCGGTAGCATAACTCAGAATGGATCAGTGGCGTAGGTTCACTCACTACTTATTTCCCTCGAGATCTCGAGTCCCAGTTTAACTTTATACACACCTCTTCATTTTTTATCGTTGAACCATATACTGGCATTAGTCTTATTAATTTGATATTGTTGTGCTAACGCACATATGCACCAAGCTCTACGTTATTCGTAAATGAGTAAATTTCTATCTTATATTGAACTTTATGACCAGATAATTGTGACCCCAATATTCAATACCTTTGTTATTGACCGACACTTTACACTAAGATAAAAATAGCAATTCAACAAAAAAAGAAAAGAAAGTATATCTGTACATTAAATATATAGCTTGATATAAATTTAAATGAGCCACCAAAAGTATGAGAATAAAACGCAATCGAACTTAATTTCCTTTCTAAACAAGAGTATTAATTTAGAGGCTGGATTTGTTAGTAGGAGTAAATGAAAACCAAAACAGAACTATGAAGGGATCGAAACCAGACTAGTAGAGTTGGATATGACGAAGTTAACCAACAATGCATTGTGTTTACTTAATATTGAAAATCGACTACATTTACATATGAAAGCCACTGGATGCGCTCGCTGTAAGGTTCGATTCCCGGTGGAGACGTAAATGCACCTGGTTGAGTCTAATTCCAGGGTAAAACAGCTGTCTAATGCTTCCTGACTGTCTAGCTACGGTCAATCCATGATGCAAATTACGAAAAACCTAGATCCTACAAGAATAAATCTCAGTTTATAACCCATCATATACTATAAAATACCATACATAGGTATGCAGAAAAAGTAGCCGACTGGAGTTAGGTAGAATACTATAGCGGTAAGAAACAACTTTGAGTAAAATCGGAATCAGTTAAAATAAGTAGGGAAGACTATTGTACAGCATGCATTAACACAATTACAGTAAACAGAGATAAGATAACAATTCTAAAGACCAGTACGATTTAGATAGACAGAAAAATGAGTCATCTAGCGTTTTCAATCTAATCAATGCTCAGAACATACATTGGTAACGAGTAAAATGAGACCTTCTACAAACCACGTCAATTCAAAAAAACATAAATACTTAAAACTTAAACTACCATTGAAACTGAAAAGCATGAACTTTGCAAAAGTGAGTGACTACTCTGACAGATGAAACGGCAGCAAATTGTATCAGAAGAAATATCCATGACGAAAACTGTTTCACTACGCGTTATATCAAATAAGCAAGCAAACCTAGGAAGGGAAGACTAATTTAACACAGCTAGTAGAAAGTGAATGATATTCATTTTTATGAAGGTGAAAAGAGTTGATCACACGTTTACAGGTTGTCTAAGTAATACAATATGGCTGGTCATATATCAATATAGTGGAAACAATAAGAGATTAAGTTCAGATGAGTTGACAACAAATAACCTAGTTGATCCGTTGGAAAGTGCAGTTATTACAAGTATTCGGAAATAGAATTATATGAAATGAAGTTAACAAATACATTAACATACAAAGATTCGGCACGAAAATAAATTCGATTGCCCTGTAAAAATAAGTAGGCGTTGATAGCATGCAATAAAATGGTTGATTGTAGTAAAATTTACGACTTGTTAATATGTTTGAGTGTTCTATAGTACAGTAAGTGAAATAGTAAACAATCTGACAAATACATTGATAGGAAATAAGAACCTTAAGACTAACCTGACTTTCAACAAGCATTGCCATATCCATGAACATATCATGTAACTCCTTAATACTCTTTTCTAGTTTCATAATGTCTTGATGTCGAGCTTCAATATCTGCCAGAGACTGTTTAGCTTGCTGAGTATCCGTCATGATCTAAAGTAAATAGTAGAAAAAACAAATAAATGGTTCTAAATCAAGACAAATTGAAAAAGAAGTTTCATTTGAAAGGATACTTATTGGTTGACTTTTATGATTACCTGTTAAAATATATCCTTAGCATTTTCATTTCAGAGATGAAATAGATTAGAGAGGTCTTTTTATCGTAATGTTATCATGTATAGTGAGGTAAAAACAAACGGTTCCTTGCACAAAGACAATGATAAAATCTAAAAGTATTTTAAGACGTTTATCAGTCTCCAATTAGTTATAAGCGGTGACTATAAGGTATATTTGTGACTGAAATTAAGTCAATGCATTATGTTGTTAGGATGAAGTGTCTAAAGTCGCTAAACTCCGCCTGTAGCCCCCACAGGGTTGCTGCCGGTCCCAAGCCCGGATAAAGGAGGAGGGTTGGGCATGGGGTTAGCAACCCCACCCCGTAAAACAAATACCATGCTAAAAAACAGCTTACGAGTAAAAACCTATATAACCATTCTAACTCTGCCCTGGGAATTGGAAGGACTAATATGACGCTTCATGGTGAAAGCCGAGTTCCTTCGGAAGCCATGAGGCCGATGCCCCTCCTTCTGACAACCGGAGCAACAATTAATATACTCGACCAACCTCAAACAGCTGTCCCCTGGACACTGCGGTCACACTCTCAGGTCATCACGACCTCTCCGAATCATCTTTCTCTTTCATGTTCCTCAAGAATGACCCTTCCACGGTGTGGGCAAAAGGTAACAGTAGGCAACTGTTCAGACTTATCAAGGAAACGGGCATCAGAAATCCAACTGTAAGTGAAACTATCGCAGAAAAAGATGGGAGCACTATTCACTGTCAATCCAGAAGGTTGGACCGATGGGCAGAACACTTTAGGGAACAGTTCAATTGGCCCTCGGCGTCATCCCAGTTGCCCACCATTCCCAAGCAATCTGAATGGCAAATTAATACTAGTCCCCTAAGTCTTAGTGAGGCTGAGAAGGCTATAGGGAACCTAAAGCGAGGTAGAGCAGCAGGACCCGATGGGTTAACCCCTGAGATATTTAGGGATGGTGGTCCAATTTTAGCAGCGAGACGAACCGGATTCCTGTCTAGAATCTGGGAATCGGGCGTAATCCCATCTGACTGGTCTCAAACACTAATCGTTCCAATCTATAAGAAGGGACAGAAGTCCTCCTGTGACAATTACCGAGGAATCAGCTTAACGAATATACTGTCTAAAATATTGGCTTCAATCATACTTCGACGCCTAACTAAAGCTCGTGAAGAGCAAACTAGAGAGAACCAAGGTGGTTTCAGACCTGGACGTGGCTGTATGGACCAAATATTCACACTTCGGCAGGTTCTGGAACATAGACACACTTTTAGACGCCCGACAATAGTTGTATTCCTTGACATTAAAGCGGCATTTGACTCCATCGATCGTAAGGTTATGTGGCAATGTCTGTCAATGAAAGGCGTACCACAGAAGTACATTAACCTTATACAAGTTCTCTACTTGAACACCACATGTCAAGTGAGAGCTTATGGCAGATTGTCACCAGAACTGATTACCTCAAGTGGTGTTCGTCAAGGTTGTCCGCTTTCCCCATTTGTATTTAATTTTATCATTGATATACTTTTAGAGTTGATATTTTCATCGTCTGACTTCTCCGGGGTTGACCTCCTTCCAGGAAATAAACTTGCTGACTTAGAATATGCAGATGATATAGTTCTCTTAGGCGAAGATGCTGATAAGATGAAGAATCTTTTGACTACCTTAAACAAGAATGTAAGGAAGTTTGGGATGCGATTCTCTCCACCCAAATGCAAAATGTTACTTCACGATTGGTTTGATTCGACACCGAAGTTAGTGATAGGGAGTGAGGCAGTTAAATGTGTTGACTGCTCCACTTATCTTGGTAGCCTCATCAGTCCTGACGGTCTGGTGTCTGCTGAAGTCTCTGCGCGTATACATAAGGCCCGATTAGCTTTTGGGAATTTGCGTCATCTGTGGCGTAGGCGAGACATCCGACTACTGACCAAAGGACGCGTTTACTGCGCAGTAGTTCGATCTGTCTTACTTTATGAATGTGAAACATGGCCATTAAGGATAGAGGATATTCGTAGGCTCCTGGTATTCGATCACAGATGTCTTCGAAACATTGCTCGTGTTTGCTGGGACCACCGAGTAAGCAATACGTGGGTTAGGAATAGAGTACTAGGTAGATACGGTAAGTCTATTGATGAAGTAGTAAATCTTCACCAGCTAAGGTGGTTAGGACATGTGTTACGTATGCCTGACCACTGCCTACCTCGACGAGCAATGCTGTCTGGTGTACGAGTAGGCTGGAAGAAAGTTAGGGGCGGCCAAACCAAAACATGGCACCAGTCCGTGAAGTCATTGACAGTTGGGCTGAGCCATGTTAATAGGTGCAGACTACCTGGTTGGGGTCCGCGTGACGCTCGTAATAAATGGTTAGAGACCTAGTGTGATATGGCTCAAAATCGTCGGCAATGGCGCAGGTGCATCCACTCCTTGTCTTCCTCCAAATTCTAAGCTTCTGAACTTATCATAATTTTCTCTTTACTGAATCATATTTTCTTAAATGTCCTCGGTCTCTATTCCCTTCCATGAATACTAACTCTGTTACTACCTTCCCTACTCTGTGATTTGATTCGACAATTTAATCTCTATCTGCTACTTGAGGCATGGCAACTTGAAGTGACGTACGCATGTACCAAGTTCTACGTTGTAACTGTCTGTCTCTAGAGTCGTTATAAATAAAAAATGATAACTGGAATACTGTAGAACTGGACAGTCACTAATATTTGTTTTCAGAGCTGAAATGATAAACACTTCATATAAATGACTTTTCGTAAGGTCTACTCTACTTGCTTGAATGTTTGTTATTCAGTGCAGTCAAACTGTTAAAAGTCACACAACATTTCGGTGCAGCTCATATTTTATTTTATTGGGCTGCAATCAATGAAAGAAACAGCAATGATCCTCACTGGTCATAACAATTTTTGTAAATCAGATAACAAGTGGGTGACTTTTGGAGAAAATTTAGTCAAAAATTATCCGTTTTGTCTGTTTGGTGGGGAACGAGTTCCATTGATGACATTAGTGGATAGCTGCATTACTGCTAAATCAACTAATAAAAAATCACGGTTTTCGTTAACAATTTCGAGACATTCCCTTTGAGGTTGGTAACTAGGGTGTTTACTAGTTGTTCTTACAGAACCGTAGATAATCTTAGGAGGAACTGTTGAAGAACCAAATACCTCTTCATTATTAGTGGTTCTCTAGATTTGTAATGACAAGTAACTCGAGGAAATAAACGATGCTCACGAATCTACCAAAGTACATGAAGAAACATATGTTTAAAAAGGTTTTTGAGATAGGTATTTGTTCTAACTATTCCCCACCAATAAGTGAAATGAGAGAACTACTTCAGTAAATTAATAATTTATCAATGAGTAAGGCACCTACATGTTTGATACCACATTTCTTAGTCACACAAAACTCGCGTTTAAAGTGACTAGTGTATTGGTTTACAAAAGACGACTTCGAATCTCTCTTGTACGTACTTCTGGAAACCATTTGATCATTCTTTATTTTGTATCTTAATTTCTAACAGCACATCAAACAAGTTACCAATACCATTACTTGACTACGTTTGTCTTTAACCGTTCTGGTCAAGGTACACCTTACTCACTATACCGCGAGACTAAAGAAGTGTAATGAACACTCAGAACAGTATTGCAGAATACTAGTTCAATTATTTTAGCTGTGGGTAGTGTAAACATTCCATTTCTGTCATTGTTACATTCCTCTTACTCTATCCTCCTGCTTAGTCTAATTGCTGTTAGTACATTGTTCCTTATTATGAACTACAGTTAGTTGGTTGTGTACACGTTACCCCCCCCTCATCCACTGCCATAATCTTCTTAGTTTTGTATCAATGTAAAATTCCAAATCAGTTCGACGTATGATCTGATTTTGTGTATATATTAAGGAGTGTTTGAAATACAATATGATTTTTGTCTAGTTGGCTCATCTATCTTCTGTTCTTCATTTCCAGCTTGGGGACTGGTAGTCGCGAGGCAGACGCATATGGGCACTGATTGGTAAATATCAAGGTCACATGCTGCATTTGCCATACGACTAATTGGTCCGAATATATTAAAATATAACAATTGGCGACGGGGCTGACCACATCAAAATATAACATTTTCGTTAAAGGCCGACGATTAGAAGTACTTTAAAATCACATTAATAAATCTTTAATCTTACTTCCAGTGTTTAGTACGACCTAAATCCAAGCAACACAACCAAGTAATACTGAAGTAGTAACACATATGCTGTAGTGATGACAGAGTGATTACCACAGTGATAGAATTAAGAAGCCCTTCGTAGATCTGGTTTTACTGTAAAATGAGCAACACTTAAACAGAATATACTTAGGACAACTCTCCATTTTACTACCAAAAAGTTGTTCACGATGACTATACACTCCAAATATGAGACAAGTATCCACTATGCGTGTATGTAAAACAAAGAACCTGGTAAATATGTGCATCAGTCCAAGTTGCTACACCTCAGCAGCATAGAAAAATAAACAAATTAATATAAATAGTAGTTACTTTAATAGATAGTATCTAATGATTATATGTACTATCAAACAGGGGTAGTGATATGTTTGAAAAGACGCCCCACTTGGTAATATCACCTTAAACTGCCATATATTAGAGGCAGTGGAGATTGGGATATTAAGACACCCACAAGAATCTAGCTACAACGCTAAACAAACAGTTATACGCAAGATGATAGCGATGAAATTTAAAACCGTATGCATATAAACAGTTAGCCCACAATACATTATTTTAACTTCTATGAAGAACAAATATAGTGGTTAAGAACTTGGTTACAGATAATTTTCCGTTAAGTGGTTTGTGGACACCTATTTTGATATGAGGACAATTTTCCAGAATTTGATCGTTTAACTCATTAGCCTGTGAAAGATTTTATTTGCATTCTTTGTTGGTTATTGTATCTGTTGCATAAGCACATGCACTGCTAAACGAAAGTGTGAGTACAACAATAGCAAAGGCGATTACAGAAATATGAAGTGCTATAAAGTTAAGGACAAAGCGAAGATGCTTTTCTATAAAAACACGTGAAATATTGCATTTAAGCTTGTTAAAGATAGAACAAGTGAAACCGGGAATTTTAGGAAACCACTACTGACTACTCTCACAATAGATTTTTAGAAATAAAACGTCTGTGCAGTGTTAACCGAATGTTTGATAACTAGAGGATGGTGGTACTAGTAATAACTGTTTTATCTAAATAAAATGTCACAATAGCAGTCCAGTTACCTATCATATTTTAACAAGCAACTAACCTCTTGTGTAAAAATAGCAGGATTTCCAGATTCCAACATATCCTCCAGCTCTTCATTAGAAATTTTTCTTTCAGCTAAAATGAAAAGTATTCATTTATGTAGACCACAGCACATATTACAAGTAGTACATCAAAAAGTTAGCAATGCTAACATGCCATGCATACTCGAAGTAAAATTTTAAGGGATGGTTAAGTAAATCGAAAATAACAATCATGATAAGCCATCTAGCTGGGAAAATTAACGGTGGTTAAAATATAAGGAATAATATCTCACTAATCTTGCAACAATCGTACACTGACTCAATTTGCTACTAAATAAGGAGAATATGCCTCAACGGTAGTATTAGGCGAAAGTAAGTATTTGAAGAAATGTTCAGACAGATAGTTCATTAATAAATCTCACGTACAGCCTAGCCACAGTAACCAGAAAACGTTAATGCAGGGATGCGAACGTAGATAAAATGAGTGAAAACTGCAGTAGATGTACATGTTTAGTGAAGTTAAGACATGTATTGCCTAAGCCCATCCACTGCCGACAGACATTGGAGAAGAAAGCTACGGACACCTAAACCGTAGCATCAGTCCATGAAGTTAATGATTACTGATCTTACCAGTTTCGGTAAACGCAGACTAATTAGTTGGTGCTCAAACGATTATTGTAAACAATTGTGAAAGAGTCTGAATGACGGGTCAAAATCGGTCACAATCGTAAAAGCGCATTCAATCCCAATCAACCCTTACATTCTGAGCTTAAATTAATCTACACATATCTTTCCACGAATTAGTGTTTTCTCAAATCACATTCACTATGTTCACTTTACTACTACTGATATTGTTGCTACTCCCACTACTTCGGTATCTTCTTGCCATGTATGTGTATGTATAATCAACATAGAACCTGGCACATGTATGCATCGGTTCAAGTTGCCATACCTCCATGGCACCGCAAATTAACACCACCACCATTAGTAGAAGTTACTTCAATAAAATAAAATATTAATAGTAACAAGGAGTGTGAACATATAGAATATGGTTCAGGAAGCGTAGAAAGAAGGCTATGGAATACTTTAGAGCTCATAATTTAAGGGAGGACAATGAGTGAATACACTTGCGCCATTGTGACCGATTCTGGGTCATGTTACTCAGTGTTTCTAGCTACTGGTTACAATAATCGCGAGGACCCCATCCCGGTAGTCTGCAAATACCGACACGACTCAAACCAGCAGTCAGTGACTTCATGGGCTGATGCAATGTTCTGGTTTTGCCGCCACTAACTCACTTCCATCCTGTCCCTATATCAGCCAGCATTGCGCGTCGAGGAAGACGGTGGTTGGGCATACGCAACACATGTACCAACCACCTCAGTCGATGAAGATTCACAACCTCATCGACTGATTCACCACAGTTGTCTAACACCCGTCGTCTAACCTCGTTATTACTTATTTGGTGATCCCAGCTAAGGCAAGCGATGTTTCGTAGACATCAATGGTCAAAAACTAATAACCTTCGAGTGTCATCTACCCTTAATGGCCACGTCTCACACCCATACAGTAAGACAGAGCGAACTGTTGCGCAGTACACTCTCCCTTTCGTTGAGACGAATATCTCGTCTACGCCATAGGTGACGTAAGTTGGCAAAAGACAAACGAGCTTTTTGAATTCGTACTGAGATTTCGTCAGAGACTAATCCATAAGGGCTAATCAGACTTCCAAGATAAGTGAAGTGGTCGACGTGCTCAACTACTTCACTCCCTATCTTTAGTTCAGGTGTTGACGAAAACCAGTCCTGGAGCAATAATTTGAGTTTAGAGGGGGAGAAACGCATTCTAAAAATGCTTGCATTCGAGCTTATTGCTGTTAAAAGCTTCTGCATCGTATCAGCGACTTTGCCAAACAGGACTATATCGTCAGCATATTCTAAGTCAATAAGTGGATCTCCTGGTAGGAGATCGATTCCAGAAAAGTCAGACGATGAAAGTGTAATTTCCAACAGTATGTCAACTATGAAATTAAACAAAAGTGGGGAAAGTGGGCAGCCTTGACGGACACCACTTGAAGTTACGAGTTCAGATGACAGTTCGCCATATGCTCTGACAAAACTAATAGTGTTTGAGTAAAGAGCCTCGACAAGTTTTATGTACTTTTGGGGCACGCCTTTCAACGAAAGACTTTGCAAATAGAACTTCACGGTCTACAGAATTAAGTGCCGCCTTCAAGTCAAGGCAAATCACTATTGTCGGCCGCCGAAAAGTATGTCTGTGTTCTAAGATCTGACGAACAGTGAATATCTGGTCTATACAACCACGACGAGGTCTGAAACCAGCCTGATTTTCTCGTATTTGTAGATCACGAGTTGTGGTTATACGTCTGATAACTATAGAAGGTAGTATTTTAGACACTATATTACTTAAATTAATTCCTCTATGATTATCGTAGGACGACTTTGACCCTTTCTTATATACTGGGACGATTAACGATCGACACCAGTCAGACGGGATTATGTTAATTTCCCAAACCTTAGTCAAAATACCAGTCAGCCTGGTTGTCAAAGTGGGACCACCGTCCTTAAAGACCTCTAGGGATAATCCATTTGGACCGGCTGCTTTACCTTGCCTTAGATTGGCGATAGCTTTTTCGACTTCGACAACAGTCGGAGGACCTAAGTCGACTTTCCATTCTGGCTGTCTCGAAAAAGTGGGAAGTTTTGGAGTAGCTAAAGGCCAACTAAAATGTTTCTTGAAGTGTTCAGCCCATCGTTCTAAACGTGTAGACTGAGAGCTAATAAGCGCTCCATCTTTTTCCGAGATCGTCTCACTAACGCTGGATTTTTTAACCCAGGTTCCTTTTATTAACTTGAAAAGTTGTCTAGTGTTACCTAACGCCGCTGCCTTTTCCATTTCCTTTGCTTTCGTTACACACCACTGCTCACGGTCGTTTCGCCATACTAATGGGCTGTGGCAATTTGATTAATGCGTGCATGTGACAGGCTTAGAGTTGTAAGTGCTGTTGTATCTATTTAAATTCAAGACAAGAATCGCGACGGTTAGTGACCACCCCAAAACCTATTGTTTTGTCGATAAAACTAGAACAGAACAGGTGCCGAGACTAGGTAGATAGGAAGATAGTGAACTCAACCGTAATCATAATGAAACTATGTTTTTTCAATGCTTGCTTTGTCAGAATCAGAGTTACATATGTGTCCCATTTGTCGAGAAATGTTAAGTGATTTTAGCATAGATTTTTGATTAGTGAATGTTAAAGGTACAATCTGCAAATTTCGGGCATCCGTGAAAATGCCTTGACTTAAGCCTAAACTAAGCCCTAATGAATGTAATCAGTGAGAACTAAACAAACTTAAAAACACTGAACGCATTGAGTCATAAATAACAAATTCCACAATACGACGGAGTGGATGCTTTCAGTATGAAAATATAACTTGGAAATCAAAAATCTGCAACTTAGACGATAATACTACGAAATTACTTAACAGTTATGCACGAAGAATATAAAGCCAAAATAATATTCGGTGAATAACTCTTGACTAGGAAGCCATGAGTATTTAATAAAAAATTAAGCTACAAGGTAAGCGCAAATATACATCAAGAAACAAAAAAATGAAGTGAAATATTTAACGTTCCTGAAAATCCAAGAAATGTGCGTTAACAGTACAAATCTAAACAAAGAGCTTTCATTGGAGGGGTTGGAAATCAGAACTGGTTTCTCGTATATTCAAAGCCAACAACAAGTTAAGCTAGACTAAGGAAATGGTGATATATACATTTATATCGCTGCATATACGGCACTCATTTGATTATGAACCTATATAATGACACTAGAGGTTCCAACAGTTCGAAGTAAATGACAGAATCATTAGAGAATTGGAGTAGTAAGCCATAGGGCACAAACGAAATGCTAACGTCTGAAATATATATAAAGTAGGATAACTGTCTGGGGCGGTAAATACAGAAATGTAAATGATATACAGAACTAACCAATTTCCATTTGCCTCTTTATTCGGTTTTTGCAAGCGTCCCTGAATGCTACTTGGGCTTTGTTGTAGTCAGTCATAACCTCAATAAAGTTCCGAGAAATGGTAGAGTACTAGTAATAAAAGCAGGGAAAAAAGAGATTGTACCTGAGTTTTTCTTATACGTAAGTCTGCTGACGTCCTATCTGAATTCTCATCATATTCGATATTCATTTCCATCTCTGCAAATCCTATAGAAAAAAAAATCACTTACGTTTTAGTTTCGCACGCACCTTGTGTGCGATTGTCTTGATTTCAGCCATGGCATCTTCAAGTTGAGCCTTGGTTGCTAAAACATAAAATTTCGAAAACACTTGGAACTACCTTCATCTTGATTAGGAGAAGAAAGTATGTCACTGTGTTTATTTTTTACATCATCAACAAGTGACTGGACCCGTTCTATTAGGTTTCGTATTTCCTCGACTTGAGAGAAAAAGTCGTTCATATACTGCGATCCATCAAGGGGCAATGACGCGTCGGGCAGATCATTTGCATCTTCAGGTTGCGCCTATTGTAAATAATACTTTCATTTTGGAAAATTACCGCCCGAAGAGCGCCAATCAAGTCCTTCGTCATTAAAAAGCAGCCGCCCTGAAAACAAAACTCCCGCGCTTATAGAAACAAACATATCGTAGTTTACAGAACTGTTTCTCAGGAAATAGTTTTAAAAATAACCTAAACATAAAAATTCTGTGACAACGTTTGTGTTTGAATAGCATGCGGCGGCGACTTTGATTGTCGTAGTACGTCAAATAACTTTAGATGGATATTATAGCCCAAGAAATTTCGAATACCCCTCCTGTCACATCTGCATACATCGCAACATGTCTACTTCTGACTGTTGCAGTTGTAAGTCGTTATGTACGCTTTTGTATATTGAGTTTAGCAATTAAATTTAATTTCACCTTTCCAATTGTATTTCAATCCGTCATTGATAGCGAATAACTTTCAGGTTCGTATCTTCATATAACTTCAGTTACACTTTACTAGTTATGGAGGCTGGTGACATCATTTTGCTTCTTTGGATCGTTTAATTTCAGTTTTCTTTTTAATATTCTCTTTGCCTATCGTTATTGCCGTATGCTAGAAGAAACATGGTATAGTACGAAAACTGCCGATTTTGTCATGATGTTTTTGTTTTGCGGAACTCTTACGCTAGTAAGATACCTTTTATTACGTTTTTTCTCAGATAATCGCTTTTTTTGTCAACATGTTGTTTCTTAGTCATGTTCTGACAATGATGCTTGTTTATGTCTGGAGCAGAAGAAACCCATTAGTGAGGCTGAATATTTTTGGCATAATAGAAGTAAATGCTCCATATTTACCGTGGGTATTTTTTGCGTTTTCTTTTCTTCTTGGAAATAATATGATGGTTGATATGATTGGTAAGAAGATTGCTATCCTTGATTTTCTAGGTATTTTCGTTGGCCATCTTTATTATTTCTTAGAAGATGTGTATCCTAACCAAGTGAATGGTTTCCGGATTCTTCGAACACCCGAATTTATGTAAGCTCAAGTGATTTGCACATAATTAGTTATATTTTTCTGCTAGGAAGTATTTATTCAATAGACGACATATTAATCGTGATTACGAACCTCTTCCAGAAGTGGGAAGACCAGGAGGATTTGACTGGAATGGTCAGGAGTAATCATACCAAAATAGCCTATGTAATTTTATATTTTTCCTCTCCTCAGTAACCTTGAGTATTTTTGGGGGTTGTGTAAACTTCGTATGATTATTTAATCCGGATTATTATTATTTTCACTGCATGGTTTTGCCATTCTGTAAATGACCCTTAAGATTGCCTTAATTTTTTGATATTATCATATCCTACAGTAATTAAGCGTTGCTACTTTTGTAAAATCCCAAATGCAATGCTTGTATTGAATTGTATTCAAGAATAGAACACTAGCAAACTTCGCCTAGTTTGAAAATCTTCCTGTGTTTAGTGTACAGTCAATTCACAACACAAAAGTGCTCACACTTATATACGAAAAATGCAGGAGCTGGAATGTAACGTTTTAATCCTTGTCTATTGAGTAATTTTCCTCAACACGATACAGGTATGTATATGCCTTACCGTACTACTGGAATATTTGTTGTTACACGGCCTTAGATCTGTCAGTATGGTAGTATGAATCGTTAAGTCATAGTATGTTTATTGTCACTAATAAGAAGTAAATTTTCCTGCGACAGCAAAAATAACTTCGATCGTATCGATAAGTGTGTCACTGACTCTTCGAGACTAGTCTCAATACAGTACGGGAAATTTCTGGTAGCTGTATTCCATAATATTCCTCCAGTGTGCTTACAGAAACGGCTATAGCTTACCATAAATAAAGTGTTCCAGTACCCCATTCTGACGCAACTAAAATTATGTCCGTCGAAATTTAAAATTTATTTGAGCAGTATCAATTTTATGTGCTCAGCGCTAGTAAAACAATGTTGAATGTTTTCCTCTCCTACAACTAATTATTAACAGTATAAAAAACCTGTTAAAAGACATAAAAAGGTTTTCAGTGTGAGGTTTAAAGGCTTGTCACTTTGTAATTTAGCACTTTTAGGGGATTGTTTGATATCATTATTTCTTGTTTCTGCTGGATTGTGATGTAACTCTATTCAGTCATAATATGTATGTGTATATATTAAAAATCAGTAACGTTGATTATAAGAGCATTATTCTTGAAATGAACTTAAATTCGACAAGTACGAAATCAGAACAGGTGGGGAGAGTAAGTTATGTCAATTCGCGTGCTCAATCATACTACAAACCGTAAAATAGTATATGTTCAGCCAATAAAACTCGTATGCTTGGGGGTTGTACTGGCAACTGCTACACACTCTTTTGAACAGTAGCAGGATTTTATCTAAATTCTGCAAATGACAATTACCTTTTAGCATAATGTGGTTCAATGTGGGTTAAAAATACTGTTTAAGATGCTTTTCGATATCAGCAAACTTGATATATTAATCAGTTATGTCAAGACCTAGAGTATCTCATGAACAGATACCAAAAATAGGAATGTAGTTCATAAGAAGTTGTCAATTAGTTTATAAAGTGATCGTTTCTAAGTTGTCAACACCAGTTTACAGTTTTTGTACTTGTAATTTCCTTAAAAGTCCTAGAGGGACTCATCATCTATATATAGTCACTCAAGTAATTTATTATCAGTGCCACGATTAATGTATGTTAGAGTATGGAAAATGCACAGAAACTACCTGAGTTTCTTGAACGCCATTTACGGAATTTCTATATTTCTAGCCAACCTAAAAAAACGTGTTTGAAGGACAACATCCATGAAGTGATTTCTCATACAAGCGAAAATACTCCTAATTGATACACTGATCTGGACTTTATTCAACTGCATATTTCCTTCCTCATTATCGTTTTCTAACGGTCCTACGTACGCACGTCCACCTCACTCATCATACTTCACAAAAATCTAATGTGTAGTCAGATTTCTGGAAACGTATGGCGCTAATGTCATACAATTTCGGTAAACACCGTCCAGATCTCCCTTCATCTGACTTCAGTCAAAATGAGGTATACAGTAAGGATAGTTAGATTCATTGATGAGACTCTATACAATTAATTGAGGACACTAAATAGAACTCGACCAATTTCAGATTACTGCACATTTATTTGATTAAGCTTTCTAAAACCATCGAACGAAACGGAATTCCTCCTACAACTGACGTGTATGCTTCCTAGTATTTCACAAACGTCAAGGTGAATTTGGCTACAACCTCATTATTTGTTGACTAAATGTCATACTTGTAACTCATTGTTAGTGTACCAATTATCAACTAACTTGTTCATCCGCCTGGAGCCACCACAAGGTTTGTGCCGGCCCCAAGCCCGGATAAAGGAGGAGGGTTGGGCATGGGGTTAGCAACCCCACCCTGTAAAACAACTACCATGCTAAAAAAACAGCTTACGAGTAAAAATCTTAATAACCATTCTAACTCTGCCCTGGAAGTTGGAAGGACTAATATGACGCTTCATGGTGAAAGCCGAGTTCCTTCGGAAGCCATGAGGCCGATGCCCTCCCCCTTCTGACAACCGGAGCAACAATTAATATACTTGACCGACCCAAAACAGCTGTCCCCTGGACACTGCGGTCACACTCTCGGGTCATCACGACCTCTCCTAATCCTCTTTCTCTTTCAGGTTCCTCAAGAATGACCCTTCCACGGTGTGGGCAACTGGGAAGTGATAACCGCCCTCATACCGCTAATAGCACTCGAGTTCACCTTGTTCATGATCAAACACGTTCTCCATCTCTGGTCTCTTCTTATAACACTTCTTCTAAATTTTCTATGCGCGCCACTTTTACTGGTTACCCGAGTTGCCAAATTATCATACCAGGTCTCCTGAAGCCACGCTCTAAACTTCATGTTGGAGCTTTTAATGTGCATACGCTGTGTCAAATCGGTCAACAGGCTGCCTTAGCTAAAACATTAGAATCTCTTGCAATTGATGTATGCTGTGTTTCCGAAACACGCATACAGGATCCCAGCATGGTCATCCGTTTGACCTCACCTAGTCAATGCAATGGAACTGCACACTTCACTCTTCGTTTATCTGGAGACCCTACAGCAAGCTCACGTGGCCTTGCTGGTGTAGGCATAGCACTAAGCTTACGGGCAGAACAGGCACTTCTCGAGTGGATTCCTGTAGACAGTCGTCTATGTGCTGTCCGTCTAAATGGCACAGTACGAACTCGGAAAGACAGGGACACACGCCGATGCCTTTTTGTCGTCTCTGCTTATGCCCCCACTGATTGCAGCACAGATGAAGTGAAAGACGACTTCTATATAAAGTTCTCTAGCCTCCTTCAGAAAGCTAAGCACTCAGACATAGTAATTATTGCAGGAGATTTTAATGCCCAATTAGGTAGACTAAATCAGGCTGAAAAGCACTTAGGTGGGTTACTCGGCATCCCAGCCCAGAGAACAGACAACGGAGATCGTCTGTTGCAGTTATGTTTAGACTACCGTTTATTCTTAGCTAGCACAAACTTTAAGCATAAGGTGAGACATTGTTTAACCTGGCGACCCCCAACATCTACACAACGATGGACACAAATTGATCACATCGGCATCAGCTACCGTTGGAGAGGTTGTATAGAGGACTGCCGCTCTTTCTGGGGCACGTGCCTAGACTCTGATCACGCCCTAGTGAGATCACGTATCTCTATGCGTTTTGCTGGTCGCAGAATGGTTACATCAGGCAAACCCTTTAGATATCACTTTGAGACTGAGAACGCTAAGATTGCATTTAGGAATGGTTTGGCTAAACATTTATTCGCCCATGACCAACAGGTTTCCCCCGAAGTAGCTTGGAATGATTTTAAAGCAGATGTAAACGCAGCAGCGCTATCAGTATCTAACCCCAATCCAATGGTTATAAAAGACAATTGGATCTCTAGAACTTCTAGTGAACTGATGGAGGCTCGAAAACTTGTTCCAGTAAGCTTGGAGTATGATGAAGAGCGACGACAACTGAAACGTAGACTGACAAAGAGTCTGCGTAAGGATCGTGAACAGTGGTGGGCAACAAAAGCAAAAGCGATAGAATCATCGGCAGCGACAGGCAATAGTAGACAGCTGTTCCGACTTATTAAGGACACCGGTACTAAGAAATCGGCAGTTAGTGAAATTATCTCTGGAAAAGATGGGTCGGTGATTTACTCTCAATCTAGAAGATTAGAACGATGGGTAGAACACTTTCAGGAACAGTTCAACTGGCCCCCAGCCACTCTTAGCTTACCCACAATCCCCAAGCTACCCGAATGG
Organism: Schistosoma mekongi; assembly: GCA_034768735.1. Lineage (NCBI taxonomy): Eukaryota > Metazoa > Platyhelminthes > Trematoda > Strigeidida > Schistosomatidae > Schistosoma > Schistosoma mekongi. The sequence continues at coordinate 64,387,494 of CM068306.1, read as the reverse complement.
AAAACTGACACAGGTCCCCCAACTCTCAGTGAAGTTGAAAACGCCATTAGTAAATTGAAACGAGGGAAAACAGCAGGACCTGATATGTTGTCTACCGATATCTTTAAGGATGGTGGTCTAGTTTTAGCCTGCAGATTGACTGATATACTAGCCAAAGTCTGGGAACTAAACTCCATCCCATCGGACTGGTCTCGATCGCTGATCGTTCCAGTCTACAAAAAGGGACAGGAATCCTCTTGTGATAACCACAGAGGAATCAGTTTGACTAATATAGTATCTAAAATATTGGCCACTATAATCATCCGACGTTTAACTAACACTAGGGAACAACAGACTCGAGAAAACCAGACTGGTTTCAAACCTGGCCGGGGTTGCATTGATCACATATTCACCCTGCGCCAGGTCCTCGAACACAGACATATGTACCAACGCCCAACTATAGTTGTATTTCTTGACTTGAAAGCAGCGTTCGACTCTGTTGACCGTGAAGTCTTGTGGCAATGTTTGTCATTAAAAGGCGTACCTCAAAAGTACATTAATCTTATAAAGGCTCTCTACTCGGTCACCACTGGTCGAGTCAGAGCATATGGCGAATTGTCACGAGAAACTTCGTCCTCAAGTGGAGTCTGTCAGGGTTGCCTCTTATCCCCCCCTTTTAATTTAATTTCACCATAGATGTGCTGTTAGAAATCTCTCACTTCTTTCAAGTACTCAGGAATTAATCTCCTTCCAGGAGGTTCTCTTGTCGAGTTAGAATATGCAGACGATATAGTCATATTTGGTGAAGACGCTCACAGCATTCAAGGTCTTTTGAACACGTTGAGTAACAATGCAGGCATATTTGGGATGCGCTTCTCCCCTCCCAAATGCAAAATGTTACTCCTGGACTGGCCTGCTTCTTCTCTTAATTAGTTATAGGGAGTGAAGTAATTGAATGCGTTGATCGCTTCACTTATCTCAGAAGTCTCATCACCCCTGGTGGGTCGGTGTCTGACGAAATCTCAGCGCGGATTCAGAAAGCCCGATTGGCATTAGCCAATTTACGGCACTTGTGGCGCAGACGAGATATCCGTGTCTCAACGAAAGGCCGGGTGTACTGCGCAGCAGTCCGCGCCATTTTAACATATGGCTGCGAAACGTGGGCCATGAAAACTCAAGATATGCATCGACACCAGATATTTGACCATAGGAATCTTCGGAACATCGCTCGTATACCATGGAATAACCGGATTAGTAATAGTGAGGTTGAACAAAAGGTTCTTGGGAAACACGGTAAATCAGTCGAAGAGGTCATTAACCTTCATCGACTGAGATGGCTAGGACATGTATTGCGCATGCTTAACAACCGTCTACTCCGTCGCGCCATGTTAGCTAGGGTTGAAGTAGGATGGAAGAAGGTTAGGGGCGGCCAACTCAAAACATGGCATCAGTCCATGAAGTCCTTGACTACTGGTCTAAGCCATGTAGGTAGATGTAGACTACCTGGTTGGGGTCCGCGTGATGATCGCAACAAATGGCTGGAGACACGGCGATATGGCTCAGAATCGGTCACAGTGGCACAAGTGTATTCACTCTTTAACCTCATCTAGATCTTAAACTCTATTGTTATTTTCTAGACATCTTTACTCTTTCCCATTGTATTCTGTCTATACGTTACCTCAATATTCTCGTAGTGCTATTGTGGTATGGCAACTTGAACCTACAGGCGTTTGTGCCCGGTTCTACGTTGCTGATGATGATGATGCTAGGTGAACTTGTTGCTTACTTCCGAAGAATGTCGCAAACAGCTGAGTTGGAATGATTAATTGTCATAGCGCACATTTCATTTAAAAAAAACATGAATCTTAGCTGTTCCTTGGTGACTTAACTAGAGTAGGTCCTGCTTTCTCGACAAAATCCTGAGATACAGTAGCAAAGAAACTGAACACCGCGTATTTTCAACCAGTACTTTTTGGTCACTCGCAGAATAACAAGTATCAGTTCATGAAATTATATAACTTCAGCTTATAATATATGAACTTAACTGTTTACTCAGTGAGTATGTGGATGAAATACATTATTCACTTGATACATAAGACCTTCTTTAAAAAAAACCATATGTAAGATTTAATAATCAGATCTTGTCTTCAACTTGCGACCAGTCGTAACTCACCAACTGAAATTAGATTGACAAAAATACTGCAAATACTTAGAACGTAATGCACTTCAATAGCTAACCTGCAAGTCCCTTCTTGTATACCAAGTATCCCAACGGTGATTCCATTGCTGTGGCGAATGCCACAACGGCGTAGATGCCTACAACACTTGAGCATCTTTCCATCAAACGGGTTCCACTATTTGGGTGGCGATCGTATTCTAAGACACTTCGGTTAAAAACTAGGGGTCAGTTGTGTCAGAAAAATACCAACCCGACAACCTCAGTTATCCTAATATTTCCTGCTGTCACAACAGGATTTTGCCTCCATGAAGACGGCGATTTTACCGTTCAATCCTCTGACACATTCGATAAACAGTATTCTCGAAATGATGACAATTGAGCACTACATCAAATAGACGTTTAGCTAAGTTTTTCTCTTAATAAAGGCTTTCAGTTTTTATGCCTATATTGATACTAGATATACATAAGAAAGTATATATGCAAATGATTAGGAGTGTTAGTTTGTTCAGTATCATGGACTAGTCATACCTAATGCGTCAACGAAGTAATGATGTTGAGAACGATTCTTTGTCGCTTGACAAACATCTACAGCTGTCCAACCATGCGGACTAGTTTGAGAATATTAACTCGGCTGATAATGTATGGGTCCTCTAAGCGCCCACAGATGTTGTATGACAATAAAGGCTTGAAGGACTACACGACAAAAGTCACTTTAAAGATACGACGTGTTTACTACATAGAGAAATATAAAATTAATAAGTACAATGCAGGTGAGTAGAACATAATGATTTTCGTTTATTTCTATATACATATTAAGACAATCCGATTACACTGCATAAAAGTAAGGAGATAAGTCTGTAAATAGTTGTTGACCTTAAGTAGTGACGTGTATAATAGCATTTTTAACACTTTGAAACAATCTTTTCTGATTACTTCGGTTTAGAGAGTCAATGATTGTGCAATAGAGACAAAATATGCTTTTCAATTATACGTTGGCTAGCACGTGAGCCCCGTCGTATAGCAAAATCGAATGCTGTCCACCCGTCTGCATTAACGGCAGTAATATCGGCACCCCAATCAAGTAATAGAGACACGATTGCAGCATTATTGTTATAGGCTGCGAACATTAACGCAGTATTACACAATTCATCGGATAGGTCTACTGGACATCCAGCTTTGAGCAAGTAGAGAACCACATCAAAGTGACCGCGACTAGCGGCTAGGAGCAGTCCTGTTTCACCGTTATCTCCAGATAAGAGGACATTTGCTCCGTAGAAAACTAGTAACTCAACTGCGGCTTTCTGTCCATTGGCACAAGCCCATAACAACGGAGTAAATCCCTGGAAATTAAATTAGAAAGAACACATAAAAGTCGGATGACCACTTGGTCATAAACTTGCTTCAATACGTACACCCTTGACTAAAATAGGAATTCTGTAATAATATGCAAAGGAACAAAAACAAACTATGTTTAGTGGAAAGTAATGCAATTCATGGGTAGAAATAACCATTAATGCTTAAGTAACTATGGAGTGCATTTATGATCATTTTGAAGATGAATTATTTCGTCTCCCAAGATAGTAATAAGTAAAAAATCTTATTTTTATCATTAGTATATAATACATGTGCAGGATTCAAAACACAAAATTGTTCACTTTACATGAGTAAACTGATAGTGATAGGTAAGCAATTGAACAATAAAGAGTAACAAGAGAAATTAGCATTTCATACCATGATAATAAGATAGTTATTTCTTTAAAGCCCCACTACTAAGCAGCTTTGATACAAATGGAAAACGAGATGTTTCTTATTTTGAATTGTCTAGCTCAAGAAATCGGTGGTCTTCTATCTTCTTAGCGTAAAACAACGATGCTCGGTCCGTTCGACGGAGGTTCGTGATACTGCTTTTACTCTGAGATGCATTTTAAAGCACATCATCTGGCTACAGGATTCTTACTCTACTATTAGTGGCCACTTTAGGATTTGCAAAGAGCAATCATCTAAATTTACTGCTTCAATTGAGTGGTTTGTCAGTGCTGTTTACATACCATGTGATTACCATATTAATTTGGATTTTAAATACACACTTCTACTAAGGAACTGAAATGAGCAATCAGCATGTCGACTTTTTCAGAAGTCTCAGTTTCGAAGTCTGGTCACAAAAAATAAGTCGAAATCCCTCGATCTTTATACGGTTAGATCCAATATTCATCACGGGTACTAGTACTTTAGTGTTAATAAAAACCGCTTTTCTATCAGTTGATCGAAACCTAAGTGAAAAGCCAAAATGGATACAGGAAAGGACATCTAACAACTACCCGACTATCCGCGAAATTATCTCAAATCTAATACATAGCTTAAAACTAATTGAGATAAAGTCTAAATCCTCTAAGTAAATGGGCGGTCGGAGTTCAAGGTGTATGAAATAATCTAGATAAGCAAAATTAGTTGAGGTTGATTACAACTTATTTTTGAGCATTGCAATATTAGTGATAAGCTATGATTACATAAATGTGTAGATGCTACAAGAACGCATTAATGAAACCGATATTATTTTAAACTGCATACGAAGTACACATTTACTGAGAAATGAACATACATCAATCGCACGTAACAGCATTTCGCCAATAGATACCGATCGACCTATGAGCACTTTTTAAGGCGGTTTACTGAAAGCCTGGAATGTTGTTCACCATTCGTTACTTAACCTAGCGGTCTGCGATGATTTCCGATAGTGAGTTTATATAGGCCTAGACAATCATACAGCTTAAGTGTACTTTAGATTTTGATGTTTTCATAAACATGCAACAATTTACTGTTGTTCACTCATATTCCTTGAAGTTTGGGGGTTTATGTCTGCCCATTCCACTTGTTATATTACTCCAAAGTATTGTGTTAGATCTATTTTCATACTCCTTAATTGTAATAGGCCCGTTTCATTCCTACCAAACTTACTGGTATTTAAGACAGTAGTATTTAGACATATTCTGATATATTCCTAACGTGCGTGTTTGTTCGCTTTCATTTCTACTGTTATGTAGTTCGGTACAATATCTGTGATGCTGATAACTCCTGGTGCGTTAGTTTGTGATTGTAATTCGAACCACATATTAAAACCTTACAGTCTTAAGTTGTGGGTTAGTTGACAGGTTAAAATACTCTTAATAAAAATGTATGATCTATGCAAGTGTTCTGACTGAAACGAGTTTGCTGGAGGACACTAAATTACTGTAATATAAGTTACATTTTAAGGAACGCCTATTATGTCTCATCATAGCTGAAACAAAATGATGGGACTATATATATATAATTCTTCCTTTGCATATGTTAACCCGCTGTATATCCACTGAAGCTGCATTACTTACCTGGTTATCTGGAACATCCACAGCATAATTCCGATTTTCAATTTCTCTCTGAAGTAACAGCAGCTCACCCTGAGCAGCCATTTGAAAAATTGTTAGGTCCTTTGATTCTGTTGGGGCGAGTGTTTGAACATTTCTTCGTTGTACATTAGTCAGCAAAGTGGAGATTTTGTTGGGTGATCGACCACAAGGTCTGTTGAATTCGGCTTTCGATAGAAAGTCAGGTGGAGGCACAAGTGATCGGAAGGACATTTTCACAAAGCAATCAGTGTTATACGAAATGAGACTGTAGATTTTCGATTACTTCTGTCGACGTATCAGTAAAGCAAATAATATCATCAGGGAATCTCTTTAAAGTTTGCAAGTCAAGCTGAGTTACTCAAGTGCGAATAAGTATTAGCCAATAGATACACCTCTGAAAAAAATATGGTAGCATGGATGAGAAGTCAAGTACTTATAATACATACATTACTGATACATTCACTTAACCGACTGCTGAAAACGAATCTGGATAGTTTTCTTTCGTACTGGCCGTTAAGACAGTAAATCACTTGGTCACAAGTTTGAAGCCAGCTGCATTTAATTCGGTAGCTGTTTATCATAATACCGATCAAACGAAAAATCTGTGGTTTAGTGTTGAGTATGCGTATATATATATATATATATATATATATATATATATATATCGCGGATATAATCAGAAAGTCATGACGGAAAGACTACATACTGATATATTGATGTAACGAAGAAAACTGGAACCATCAGATAAGACGACTCGTATTTTGCTGGTTTTGGCATATAGTAAGGGACCGAGTCACCTCCAAATGTAATAAACTAGTACAACATAGCAAGCGAAATTTAGTAAACAAAAGAGAAATATGTTTGTTTACTTCGAATAGTAGGTCGGAAAATAAAAGTGAAAATATTTCGGAGAACTACAACTCGAGATCAGGAGGAAGACAAAAATCAGATTTACTTGCTTGATTGAGAACAATCATGAGCTAAATGATATGTATTCCCCCCCCACGCCACCCCAACCACTGTTTGTGGTAATAGCGTGGACCCTAACCAAGTAATTTATACCCATTTACACGGCTGAGGCAAACAGCCAATAACTGCATGGATGCTTTAAGTAAATTAACTTGTCAAATGACCATTGATATCGAGACAATTCAAACGATATCATTCAAATCAAGGTGCTAGTTTTAGAAAATTCAGTACAAAACTGAACAATAAACTAGGGAAACTTCGTTTGAAAAAATTAGTCAAATAACGTGACTTGATTAAGTTGACATCTTTTTTATCAAAAGAAACTAAGGGATCTTCCTATATGGAGAGTGGGAAATGTCGACTTTCTCCCCAAAACTTCCCCAACGATAAGCAAAAAAGCGACAGTTTGTTGGATTGTCACCCATATTTCTACAAAATTTACAATGCATCTTTCCTCAAAATGTTTTGAGTGTAAGGTAATTGGGTATATTTTTAAAAATACCATTAGACCATACAATCATAGTCGTGTGTGCACATACGTAATTTCAGAATACAATCGAATTCCTAAAAATCTGCCGAATTTCCCACAAAATCTACATAGTTTCTCCGCATTGTATTATCTAGGAAACTAATTTTTGGGAAGAATCCAAAGCAGCAGCAATCAAAATAACTAAAGACAGTCACCGTCGAAAATTGCGCTCAAATTCTATTTTGATTCCTATTGGTTGGTTTTCTTAGGTAGTTGGAGGCAAATTCAAGGAATATGCCACTCAGTGTCAAGCCCTGTTAACAAATTACGTCACTACCCAAACAACCAGTAAAGTGTAAATAAAGGCCAATTTCAACGGTGAACAAAGTGTAAATAAAGACGACAATGTAGCATTTTACGCCTGTCGGGTGTAAATAGATAGACATGTCTATTTATTTACTAATTGACCTCCCATAATTTGTCTGGTTTGACAGCAGTACATTGCAGGGTCGTGACCTGGGCATACTTTGATGCGTCACCTGTCTATAAAGTCAGCCTAAATAGTCTACTTAAAGTGTAGATTTGTAGACATACGCCTAATTAATAGTCTACTTAAAGTGTAGATTTGTAGACATACGCCTAAATAGTCTATCTAAAGGCAAATTAACGATAATTCACACTTTGTTCGCCTTGATTTACACTGGGCTCGCCTTTATGTATACGCAGTTTGTTGTTTGGGTTTGGTACAGGTGAACAGATTGAAATGTAGTTTGCCTTTAATTCTTGTCTGTTAAACCGATAGTATGACACTTGGATACTTTTGTACGGTTTGAAATGTCATTTCTTCATAACTACTTTACGTAATATGTATTGCTGCAGTTGAATACATTCACACTATTTGACATATTCTTTTCATACAGCTGTATGCTAGCAGTAATATTTTTTAGACAGTACATAGCTTTATCAAACAATGGGATGAAATGTCTATTTGGTGACACCCAGATGATCAATTATGTCATTTATAAATGTCATCTCTAAATGCAGCCTTGCTGAACCTCGGATTATTCACTTTACCTTTATATGCACAATGCCAAATGTTGGGCAGTATTTTGGTTTACTGGATTAAGAACCAATCAATATCAAGTGTTCCTGACAGTGCTTTGTCTAGCATTGTATAAATTCAACTGGTTTATAATGACTCCCATTGTTAAGTATTGTTATAATTTGGCTGGATGTTGCCTCAAAACAACTTGCCGAGTGCTAGCTCTAGTATTGTCGTGGGCGGATCGTCCAACGTAGGTGAACTTTTCCGACGAATTATGCTGTCTCGAACTTTTCCTACTTGGATACAGTTTCATCAGGCACTGGAGGAGTTCATGAGTGTAAGTGTTATTAAAATTAAGTAATCTATTTCAGGAGTCGAACACTTACTACGTTGTCACTTCAAGTCGTTACCTAGACAGGTCCGGTGACATGAAGTACCAGTATGCGCTATACCAATGCACGTTCGGTATCTCACGTCCTCCTCGGGGTGCTGGACTCTATAATAAGGGGCGAGTTTGTTTGCTCTTATGATACTAATGCTCTATTAGGTGTAAGTATTTAGGTTGCCAGTCAAAAATAAGATTGCGGTACTCTCCAGTTGGATATGAAATATCACACTTCCAGACAGAGCATAACCATCCATGCACTACCACCTTTATGGCAACAGATTGCTTGAGACGTAGATTGTGCGATACTGAGCGTAGTGTTATCCAACCTTTTGTCGAGAGGAACACGGATCCTCTCGAAGTTATGGATCTGGCGCATGCAGAACTTGGCAAGGTCCTCCTTTACAGTGATATCAGAAATATGAGGACAAAAGTCTATGAACGTAAGATTTATGTATGTGTAAATTGTCCAGGTATTGGTAATCTTAATGACCTTATACGACGTTCAAGTACAATTGGGAAGGTTGAGGTCCTTCGGGACAGTGGTGGTAATGTTTCAAAAATCATCTTTGCACGGAACGACATGGCTAGTCTTTATGGAAAGTTACCAGAGGTTGTTGGTATAGACTCCACATATAAAACCAATAAAATGGGGTATGTCTTATGTAGTATTTTTTATGAAAACTTATAGGTGGCCTTTGTATCAGTTTGTAATAATTGATGGTTTTGGCAGAGGACGAACTGTATTATTCGCATTGACGCGAACCGAAAAACGAACATACATAAAGCAGATTCTCCAGTCGTTCAAAAATATAATGGGTGACACATCGAAAACAACCACTTTTACTGTTGGCTGTGCACCTGGACAACCTCGTGCTCTGAACGAAGAGTTTCCAAGAGCCTCGATCATTCTATGCTTGTTTCACGTATACCAAAGCTTCCGGAAGAAAGTAAGTTCATTATATGGACAAAAGCTACCGTTTAGTTTTCAAACTCACTTGTCAAAAAATGGTTGTATCGAATGGCTCATACGCGTAGTTACGCCACGTATGTTACTTAATGTTAAATTATTGTTTAGATTTTGTCATTGTGTCCGGATTATAGACCTTATTGATCGGGCTGGTGGCACATATATACGTTCATATTGGTTGAGGTCACGGTCATACTGGGCTGCTTCTCACAATAGATTCACCCTATCGATGGGTAACAATACCAACAACCGGGTGGAAAACTCTCATCGACAACTGAAGCGTTACTTGAGGAAGGCTACCACAGATTTTTCGTCGATCTCCATCTTGTTACTTGCACGTGTTGGTTTTATTGTGCATACAGACTTTCGTGTAGACACATCGTGTCCACATTTCTATCCTCACTATTACATTCCGGTACTTTAATTTGTTACAGTTTTTATTTCTAGATATATTATGCAATAGTGAACGCTGGACCAGAAGTTATAATGTTTTCATGAGTTGCCACGAGTTGTCCGTCAAGTACCGGAAGCGAGTGTTGAATTCCGCAATAAGTATCAGCGTCTTTGTGCACGCATCGCACACCTAAACAAAATAGACCCAACGCGAGCAATCCAAGCAATCGATGGATCACAACGAATCGTCGACAGCTTGTTCCATGAAGCTACCAACAGTGTTGTAAGGTTAAGTCATGCCCCAAGACAACGCCGCTTACGATTAAACGTTCCTTCGCTTATGCAATTAAAGACGTTTAGTTCCAGTTTTTTCCTTTACGTATTTTTTCTAATTTGTAATACCTTTCAAGTAAACAACTTCGTCACATAATGTTGTCCTCAACTTCTCTAATGGCTGACTTCCATATTGAAATGCACATAATCAGATTTCCGGGAAGTATCTTACTTTAAGTGGTGCTTGGTACAGTGGGGTTATGTCGTTTAAATATCATTCACTCGTAGTGTTATGCTTTCGATAATCAGTATTTTCCGACAGCCCCACCAAGTAAGCTAAAATCAAGTTTTCTTCAAACTACAGTTATTACAAGGCCGTAGACTTTAGAAAATAGCCACTTACAGCTATTACAACCGAAACGGAAAATATGCGTGATAAACGGTGCTAAGGAAAACTAATGAAAGGCCTAGCTGATATCACATCTTTTGAATAATCTCATGTGCATATAGAGTTACATTACCATATTTTAAGTGCGAAATAACGATAGCTAAGTGACCTTTGTTCTCCAAAAGTTATTCATGGACACAATAGGCGGTATTCATCAAAAATCAGCAAATTTATCACCGTGAGGCATACGGCAACGTATGTTAGTTATCATTATCTCCTATGAGGCTCGTTACTTCTCTAAATTACTAACTAGATTAAGCCTGGCCAGCATCCATTAAATTGACTGTAGTTAAACTAACTTGAATTTTATAGTTACAATACAACTGTAAATGATAATATAGTGGTCTTACTACGCGAAATTCATTGACATTTCGAGGTGGTGGGGATACTGTTTTATTTATCACTTATACTGCGAGTTGTAGTACGACGATTTTTTACGTCTGTCCTTTTAAATTGTAGAATTTTTTTCTATATCCTCATCAATCACCACAAAGGTTTATTTTGCAGTCCTTGAGACAACTTAGTGACGTATGTTTGGATGAAGCAAACTAGTAACCTCATTGTTATCAATAAATCCGTAGGTGGTTACATTGGGGAACTCTTGATTTAAGATGCTTGGAGTTGGTTTCTTGGCTTTCATGAAAGATGTGGTTATTTTCAAATCAAAGTTTTTTTATACATGAAATAACACTTTGCTTCTTGCCTCTAATAAACAAGTAAGGGATTTAATATTTCAATGATTTCTTGAGTTTCCTAGCTGAAGCATACTTTTATCACTGAATTTAGAGGTTTCTTATCCCAAAACTCTACGGGAGCCATTAATAATGTTCTTGTAACTGTCAAACTTACGAACAACAAAATATATGGCGCGTAATTATAGCATACCACTACACACTATTTATTTCAAACCGACCAGATAAAAAGTGACACTAGCCTCTGTTTGGTTAAGAGCTTCCTTATCAGTTATATCTTTTATTAGAGCAGAGGCAATATAGTTATAATTAGCTCAACTCAACGATTTGTTTGCGTAGTAATCATAATGACTGGACAAAACATAAAACAGGATTCAAAGTAAGCATAAAGAATGATTTACTTCTGATTAGCTTGTGTTTACTTAATGATAATACTTGTGGGAATCCTTCAGTAGGCTTAACTGCTGAATCCGGTTTTAATATATCTCTGTAGACTTATTCAGACCATCAGTACTCACCTTAAGTAAGCTCACCACTGATCTTAGCCATCAACCATCGACTGACAGTAAATCTGCACTACAAAACACTCGACGATATGACTTACAGACTCAGTATGCGACTTTGAGAATGACCTTGAGCGGAATAAGCCAATGATTTGCCAACAAATTAAGTTATAACATATTAAGTGTTTGTATGAGCTTAGGTTGTATCCAACGTTTCCATATAAACTAAGTGGAGCATCCCTCTTTTCCGGTTATTTGATGCACAAGTATTGCATAATGAAATGAAATGCTAAGTGAATTTTTTGTTTTAAGTGCTTTCACCTTGCGCCTAAGTTTTCTGTCAAGTTTGTCTAACTGAACTATAGTCGGGATGTCATTCCGAAACTTTAATTACACTATTCCTTGTAAGTTTAGGATGGGACTTAGTTGGTCACAATCAAGCCTGAAGTAAGTTTGTGTGATTTGGTTGGCCTATTAAGGTTTATTTTCAAAGAGTTAACTGTATTAGGAATGGCATATACATAAAGTGTTGTCTCAGGTACTCATGGGATTCACAGTATTTCGAGGTACGTTTTTCCACAGTAAATATATGTTATAATCCTATAGGTGTGTTGATAATTGTTAGTTGATTTGTAGATGACAGTTTTTATATATAAGTTTCTAGGGGAGATGTATTGAAGTGCACACATATATGACCAAAATACGTTTGCGGTATTACCAGAGCAACTTCTAACGACTGAACCAACTCTTACGAATGAGAATAAATCAGAAGGCAGTGAAGTATGGATGAGAAGTTATATTTGATCGTGAATAGATCGTCAACGGGATAGCAACATCTAGGCTAGCAAACTAGAGAGAGAGATAAAATATATGATATATATTTGTAAAATTCCAATAAGTAGAAATTAAAATTTCTGACGTTTCGCGGCTTAGTGCAAGTCACCTCTTCAGAGACATGAATAACTGAATTGAATTAACACAAGAATAAATAATAATATGGAACAAATCAAAAACAAAATAAACTCGTACAATCGAAGTGCGAGGTTGATCGTGTCATGATGTCAAGTCATATAGGTCAAGGTGGTTTCAAATGAGACATGTATGCATATGTTAGTGTGATGTGAAAGGAAAATGTATGAATATGTGAAAATAAAATTGTGTGTATGTTCATGTGTATGAAATCTGTTGTACTATAATTGTGGTTAGTTGGATAGAAAGTCTATGTTGGGTGGATAGAAAGGCCTTCCCTTTTGGTAGATGCAGTTAGATTTAACAAAATGTGAAGCGCTTCAGCTATTCATCTTTCCTTATAATTGGAAAAACCTTTTTGAATAATTTTGGTTTTCAATGGTACCCCACCAACATCAATCTGTGACATATTCAATCGAATAAATAACCAATCTCCACAAAAACAACCATCCCAATTGAACTATAATAATAAGCTCACTAGTGACTAACTCCAAGATGTTCCTAAATCTCTAATGAGAAGTCGTGACCGATGCAGTTCAGACTTGTCGGGTGTGAGACATGGTCTAATAAGTGATTTTGTCATTACATCATATTACTTCTTATCATCTTTTGTAAGATAGACGACTCTAATTAAAACTTTTCTTGGAATTTTATTTGCTTGTTTTCGTCATAGACTAATCTTAGTTAGGTACCACTAAAAACTATGGAGCATCGGAAAGTTGTTTTGTCCCATTATAAAACTTCTCAACAGTGCACATCTTCGACTTAGTCAAGGAGTTGAACTCATGGCCTTCAGTGTTGCAAACGTTTTCATAATTGCTTAGAATTAATTAAAGTTGAATTTATATTGTGATAAATGACAAACAGCATTTACGTAAAATACATGTATTCGTAGCAAAGTATGTCAGTTGCATCATCGTATTTGTCTTATAGTCATGTTTTAAATTAACGAATTATCAGACCGTATTTGTGGTAACAGTATTATGCTTGGTGGGATATGAGTAGGAGTATTAATAGCTAAATCGAAAAGATGTAAAACACGAATGAATGAAGTTAGTAGTAATAGTACGATAGATGAGGGTGTAAGAATCATCATAAGTCTCATTTAAATGCTCATATTTTGAAGTAGCTTGTGATACTTCTAATGAAGGTCCTATATGAGTTATGTGATCAAAATTGTCGTACTTTTAGGCAGCTTTACATTTTCTTATTTAAACATTTCAATCGTTGATCTGATTCATTCTTAGACGGTATGAAGTTACATATAAATATTAATAAGGGATCTTGTCCTTTATTTTAACCAATGCTTTTCGAATAGTGTTGGTAGTTTTGTAGAAAGTTTGAATTCCGTGTTGTTTTAGAATTCTTTGTAACTCACCTGTTGTGTCTTGGCGGTAAGGTAGAACGATTGTACCAATCCAAGATGTTTTGACTAATTTACTATTAGTTAGTAATAAGTCGTTTCGTTTTTGCAAATTTTTAATAATATTCATTAGAAATTACTAAGCCATAGGATGTTGATTATATTTTTTTTATTCGCATTGCTTGTCGTCTTCAGATGTAATGAGTTTACTGGCTCTTCTGAATGAGTTCAGAGCCAGAGATATCTTTACACTGAATGGATGTGCTGAGTTGAAATCGATATATCGATTTGAATGTGTGGGCTTGCGATAAATTCTCAGATTAAGAGTTCCATTTAAATTTCTTTTAACCAAGTATTTTAAAAAATGGTAACTCATTGTGTTCATTTTCACATTCTAAAGTGAATTTGATATTCTAAGATAGGTTGTTGATTCGTTTGGAGAATGTTTTTAGAAGTCTTTTTGATGATGAGAAAGGTGTCGTCTACATATCTTAGCCAAACCCTTAGTCTAATGACATTATTGGAAGTGTGAGATTCAATATGGGTCATGAAAAGGTTTGCTACAATTGGTGAAACGGGGGATCCCATTACTACTCTGTTGGTTTGTTTGTAGAGTGAGATGCTTCTCACGGTGGGGCATGGCGTGATCCGGTGGTGATGCGTGACCGAACGCCTTCAACTAATAGTGTCCGCTAAACAAGCATGGTAAGCATCAATGTCGAGGACCTATGTAACTATTTATTTTGGGGATTATTTACTCTACAGGTGTGATAGTTTCAAATGGTTGCGGGCGAAACAGAAAGAGCCTCAATAGCTCCGGTGTCTAGCAGTAATGGACCACTATTTCCACCAGGTACGGATTTTTTACAAAATGATGGAATGCGACATTAGTCCGAGGGAAGTGTAGTGTGTGGAAAGTATTCTGCATATATCTAATTAGGTAACAAGCATAATAAGTGTACTAAACACGAATACTTCAGTTCTATGGTAGTAGTGGCACTACAAATGTTTGTTGTCCATTACTTCTATAATCTAATCTCCTACACTTCTTGGAGCTTTTTTTGAACATTTCTATTTTTGACTATTCAATGCTTAAGATGCCGCAATGCAGGCTGTTCGACTGACCGCGTCACTACTTTTTTAACTTCCTTAGCATTCTAATGTCTACAGAAAGTTTAACTGAGAGTCGAGTAGCATTTGGCAAGCACCAATGGTAGAACTACTGCAGCTTACTAGAAATCAGATCTACTCCAACTACACCCTTGCGTCATTGTAGTGGTCTTTATGCTGTAGCAGAATAACTTTCATACTCCGGGTACAATTTGGCTCAGACAAACAGGCTTCTAGTCTCTCAGAAACCCACAGCTGAAAATCCCTGCAAAGTAGGGTTAGATACGATTAACCACGGACTAGGAAAACAGGTCCTGCCACATTATCGAGACGTTTCTGTGGGACAATTTGACTCCATGTTAAGACGGAAACACACCTGTGAATGTCAGCTTCCTTAGTTTCGTCGAGGTATTCGATATAGTATCGGACAACATAACCTGCCCACAGACGGCCCTTATGGGTTCATTGGCATCATACTTTACTGGTTGGGGCACAACCTTCCGAAGAGAGAGTTTTGTTCCGAGGAATAGTGTTCTTTCTGCGTGAAGGACATCGTCTTCTGGAGTGTCTTAAGGAGTAATACTTGCCTCTATGCTATTTCTCATCTGTATCAATGATCATCTAGTGAACAGGCTCATTATATCATCTACACAGATGATGACAGAAAGAGCCTCAATAGCTCCGGTGTCTAGCAGTAATGGACCACTATTTCCACCAGGTACGGATTTTTTACAAAATGATGGAATGCGACATTAGTCCGAGGGAAGTGTAGTGTGTGGAAAGTATTCTGCATATATCTAATTAGGTAACAAGCATAATAAGTGTACTAAACACGAATACTTCAGTTCTATGGTAGTAGTGGCACTACAAATGTTTGTTGTCCATTACTTCTATAATCTAATCTCCTACACTTCTTGGAGCTTTTTTTGAACATTTCTATTTTTGACTATTCAATGCTTAAGATGCCGCAATGCAGGCTGTTCGACTGACCGCGTCACTACTTTTTTAACTTCCTTAGCATTCTAATGTCTACAGAAAGTTTAACTGAGAGTCGAGTAGCATTTGGCAAGCACCAATGGTAGAACTACTGCAGCTTACTAGAAATCAGATCTACTCCAACTACACCCTTGCGTCATTGTAGTGGTCTTTATGCTGTAGCAGAATAACTTTCATACTCCGGGTACAATTTGGCTCAGACAAACAGGCTTCTAGTCTCTCAGAAACCCACAGCTGAAAATCCCTGCAAAGTAGGGTTAGATACGATTAACCACGGACTAGGAAAACAGGTCCTGCCACATTATCGAGACGTTTCTGTGGGACAATTTGACTCCATGTTAAGACGGAAACACACCTGTGAATGTCAGCTTCCTTAGTTTCGTCGAGGTATTCGATATAGTATCGGACAACATAACCTGCCCACAGACGGCCCTTATGGGGTTCATTGGCATCATACTTTACTGGTTGGGGCACAACCTTCCGAAGAGAGAGTTTTGTTCCGAGGAATAGTGTTCTTTCTGCGTGAAGGACATCGTCTTCTGGAGTGTCTTAAGGAGTAATACTTGCCTCTATGCTATTTCTCATCTGTATCAATGATCATCTAGTGAACAGGCTCATTTATACTCATCTACACAGATGATGCAAAAATGTGGAAACTTACCAGATGCTAGGCAGATGTGCGGGATTTACAAAGGACGTGTACATCTTAGACAAATGAACCACAAACAATGGCCTTGAGTTTAACGTAGAAAGACGCAACACTATTTATTTGCACTCCCACATATACCGTCACACTTACAAACTCTGCGGGTTACTGAACCCGACCTAGATCTGCTCTTAACCTAGAGCTTAGATACTAACGCAAACCACTCTATGAATGCTGCAAAGGTCTCAGCAGTCTTTCATCGCTCGCGCGTTCAGATAGACAGTCTGACGCGGGAACTTTATCTGACGGTGTTTAAAACATACATCAGATGCCATCTTGAAACGTTCTACATCATTGCACACACCCTTTACCCTCCAGCTAGACAGAGGCCTATAAGAGTAAGTAGCATTAAGAAGAATTTAGAAAGCTAGGCCTTTCTCATTAATTTGTAAACTACTTCGATGTGATCTGATAACTGCTTAAAACATTACCAACACCTCTGGACACTCTAACAGACTTATCCTTCCCTTCCCTAAAAGTCCCAACTTAAGGGAGGTCTCCTAATAAATTTCACACCGAAAGGTGACGACACCAATGAGAATGCATTAAAAATTTGCTCGTCCCAGAACGCACTTAAAGCTGTTTCTTGACCTCCATGGTCAAGAGATTTAAAATGAAGTTAGTCACTGCCTATGTATTGACTGCCTACTGTCACCTACCAGTACTTCGCCCCACTGTTAGCTCTTCCACTCCCTACCAACCAGTTTACTATAACATTAGCCAACCGCCTGCCAGTTCTTGCCATTTCATTACATTCACTGCCACACTAATATCGCTACTAATAATAATATTGTTACTTCTGCTACTATCACTATTGTCATCACCATATCCATACCACCCTTAATTACTTTTCTATCCCTTTCCCTGCCCATTAGTTATTCTACAACTCTCCAACCCCCTGCTATTCCTCTCGCTTTTCTTCCATTTTGCCCTCCAAGCCGCCTGAAACGGCGTCTAACCTATTGGAAAAAGAGAAAAAAGAAAAAAATTGAATTAAAAAAATAAAGATGTATATAAAGAAGAAGAACAAACCGCGCAAAGGCACATATAACCGAAAACGGAAGAAATGAAAACAAAAAAATATGTCTGTATTATTCGTCTGCTTACTTCTTTAGGGACACTGCAACAAGGCAGCCAAATAATTACAGCGGGACACTGTTATAGAATTGGAACTGAACTTATAACATCAAAACACGAGCAGCAATAAACCGCCGAGTTTATACCAGCTCGTCAAAATGATATCGAATATTGACTATATATCTTCAGTAATGTACGCGTCTAATTGGTTGCTATTGTCCGTGTCACAAATTCAAAAAATATTGTCTGAGTGATGTGTGTTAAGGTTACGTGTCCAAAGTGTGGGAAGTTTACATGGAATGGTAAGTGACTGGGAGTTTGTCTTTTATAAGAGGGCATATATCTGCCAATTTACTCCCATATATTTATATTTTTCATTAGCTATGTTATGCGCACTTAATGATCATTAAGTGAATATCGATATTCAATCAACTGTGAAACAAGCAGTCATTAAAAGTCACAAAAGTCACCAGATCTTTTACTATGTAGGGGGCACTGCAATTAATATGTTATTTTGGTGTAAAGTACAATAGTTCATAACTTATGATAACTGGTCCCAAACAACCTGTAAAGTGTAAATAAAGGTGAACAAGGTGTGAATAAAGGCGACACTATAACAATTTGCCCCATTTTTGTATGTTAGGTGTAAATAAATAGACGTGCCCATTTATTTACACATTGACCCCGCATAATCTGTCTGTTTCAGTTAGATGTATCTACAAATTCACACTTTATTATGGGATAAATAAGCAGTAAATAGTCTTTTCTCGCCTTTATTTACATTGTATGGTTTGCTTGTAGCCTATATTTGAACTTTCTATCCCGCTAATTGTCTGCATTCACTGTCTAGTCTACTTTTTGCACAAACATTTCGTTCCCGTCAACTACTGTAAACGTTTACTCCAACAATTTACGCTTACAAATCACTAAGTGAAAATATACAAGTTTATTTGTATAATATTTACTGGTGAGCAGTTATATTGCAGTGTACATGGTCCAAAGAAACAACCGTATACTGTCAACGTCCGTATTTATAACGGGATTCATAAGTATTCACCCCTCCCCACGACAGCCTTTAAGGAAAATAAATATGTTGGACATTATTATGGCATAATTTTTTCTACTGCGACAACGTCGTCAAAATAGAGTAACAAAGATCTGGCTCACTAAAGGTTTGTGCTATAGTATAACATGGGAAAATCTTTAGGCAATTCTTAATACCCGCCATAAATATTTATTTTAAATCATTTTTTTAGAATTTAAGTTTAAGGAGAAGCCAATCAACCCCACTAATTTGTAGCCAGTTATATGTAGTCTTTAAATAGTTTTTGCCACACATGGTATAAGCCATAAAAGGTAATATTGGGTAAATTGTATAGAATTCCCACTTTTAATCAAAGTATTTAAGCTTTTTAAAAGCTTTTCTGTCCTCAGAGAAATAGTGATACCTCAACTCGTCCATACAGCTATATAACATATTGTTGGACCATAAACAGTTGTTTATACGCTCACCACTTACGTGTAGTTGAGGTTTGATGTTAAGGATAAAGTTAGATTACGATTAGGGCCAGTTTAAGTTATGGATTTCGGCTAAGCATTATGACTGATTCGTGTGTTTAGTATGAACTTAGTACCTACTAAGTTTAGCCCTTCGATTCTTACTTTGTAGTATCAAAAATTGATTTTTCTTCATAATTTTACATTTTACAAACGCCAAACACAAGCCTTAGGTTTGGTTGCTTCTGATGTGCTTCGGCTTTCGTATGTCACCTCTGGTTGATGTTATGTATTGAAAAAAATAAATAATGTGTGCCCTCGGTCTGCCAATCAGAATACGGATACGTCAGCCTCAACGACTATCACCCCCCCCCCCAAAGCCGGAATAGAGAAGACAGCAGCTACGAGCCAACCAGACACAATCAATCCAGTCCAATTGCCGGTCGTATTGTATTTTAATCATGCGTTTATATATATACACAAATTCAGACCACACAGCAAACCAATTAGGGATTTTACATTAATACAAAATAGGAGAGTTTGTGGCAGTGAATAGGGGTAACTTGTACACAACCAAATAACTGTAGTCCATGATAAGAGACAATACAATAACAGCAAATATACTAAACGGGAGGACAGAGTAAGAGGAACATAACAATAATAGAAAATGTAATGTTTACGTTACACACGACCAGAATAAATGAATTAGTCCTCTAAAATACAGTCCTAGAAGTCCTTTCACTCTTCTTTAGTGGTCCGACATAACAGTTGACTGTTATCAATATTTCTTAGCAGATAGTTTATTCATTGCTCAGACTTATCCCTACACTATGCTACAGTCATTTACAAGGATTTCGGAATGTCTGCTGCTAGGTTTTTTACATCGTGAAAATAAGTGTGTGAAGTTTTGGCTACAAAACATCGAGATAAAGTTTAAAGTTTATTATCAGATATCTTGTTAATATCAAGTACCCACAATTATTTTGTATCGTTCTTGGATAAAGTTACAGATTCATACATACAAAAAAGAAACCATTAACAACTACAGTATCATGGTATGTCAGTGTGCTGCGCTATTTTAAGTCCTCTAGTAGGCAATAAGGTTTCATTTGTGGATCCGCTGAAGAAATATTGTTACATTAATTAGGAAACTATTTGTGCTATTTTTACTTTAAATGACTACTTTTAATTTACAGACAACCAATAGAGCTTGCATCTAAGTTCTGTAAGATGTAAAAATACGATCCTCTGATTTGCCTTCCAGCTTTCCTGTCTGTTTCCACTGGGGAAGCTATCTTTAAAAAGTTAGCTGCCAGTTGTGTATGGAGTCAACATAAATCTTAGACTTCCACATAATCAGATGCTCTAACTCCTGATGACTACTGACCAGGTCAAGCACGTATAATCTGAGCCATTCCGTCGGCTCAGCACAGGCCAAACGAATGGTAACTGAGTCAATGGTTTATTAATTGTTTTTGAACTGTACGGAAAAACTGGGATATTAAGTATATTTCGACCCACATACTCCTTAATATTTAGACTGCAAAAACCTGTGGTTGTATTCTAAAAGAATTGAAATGCATTATTCTTGGTTCATTATATTATATATAATAGCAGATGGAACCCTCGCTTCTCAAAACAAGTAGAGCCTTCAATAATTTTATCCCTATTAGATTTCCTCATCGCCATCTTTACTAAAATAATATTTTGTTTGGCAAGTACTGGTAAGTTAAGTATAAACGATGCAATTATTTGCTCATTCCTAACCCCGAAAAATTTCAGGGTGTTTGAATGAGAGTCTAAGCTTATACAGATGGTTTGATGTAAGTAATTCTATGTTAATAAAAATATTTCACTTTCATTTGTCCCCGGATGCAGTTTTATTTAAGAACGAAAAGGTGACTGGTTGTTCGATCTAAACGTTCAAAAAATGGACCGTATGATTTTGTAGTGAAGCATTTAGTATCTGACTATAAGTTACTGTTTTATTTAATCGTCACCTCTTTCAAAACATTCTCTCTCTCTTTATAAATATATATATATAGGATGCGGGAAGCATGTCGAACAAGTTATGAAGGATGTGCCTCCAAAAGATCAATGCCAGTGTCCACGTTCATAAATAGCACATACTTCCACACCATAAACGACTTTAAGAAAATCAGGTTGTGTTGTGTTTCATGCTATTAACAATCTGTGTTATCAATTGTATTGGGTTTTAGTTTGGCTCTGCAGGACTTATAATGTTACTTCATTGTGATTTATAATAAAATATAACACATAATTCACTTATGCACATAAAAATTATTATAATCAATCTTCAGCATCTTACTAAATTATTTCATTCCAATTAGTTTATGTAAAGAAAGCGATTGCCTTGTAAGGAGTTAGCGTTTCATGTAAGTGGGCTATTCTAATCGACTCAGCCTCGCCTTGTATGTAATCATTCTATAATCTCATGTAAAAAGAGAAGAAAATAACGGGCGGAAATCCACATATTTATTAAAATTTTAGAATAAGTGTCAATGACATTACCTGTTGGTTTGAGTTAAGCTATAATATATACCAGGTCACCTTAATGATTGAAAAGAATTAAGTTGGAGTTGATAAGATTGCCTAGTTTGTTTGAAGTGACATTAGCACATTATCTCTAGTATTTTCTTGTAAATGCTTAGTTTATTTTAAAACCATATATATATATATATATATATATATATATGAGTTTTTTACTTAAAAAGCTGTATTACACAGCGTTTTGTGTAAATGGCATTTCTTAGAATAAAAATGTTATGTTTTCCGGCATATTTAGGTGTTGTAAGTATTAATTAAATATCTGAAGTGTCAGCGTTGTGTTTTAATTGGTTAAACGACAACATGATGGAGTAAATGGGATCACGCTGCTGCAGTAGTGTCAATTGTTTTGAGAAGTAAATTATTGGGATGCGTAGAACGTGTGTGGAAAAATAGGCGTATTTCAAACATAACCTGCTTCTATACACCTGGTACCCATTTCTTATCAAACTGTTCGTTTAGATTTGAACGAATATTCATAAAATAGTTACATTACTCGAGATCTCTTTTTGGCTAATTCAATTGTGTAAAGCATTCAGTTGTATTGAATAAAACAACCGTTATTACTCTTCTAATAAAGTGATGATAGTTATAACGATGTATAACGGCTTACTGGTTACTTTACAAGTGTTTTGTGGCTTCCAGACATTTCCGGTACAAAACAGCAAACAACTTATTTTTACAGTGTGTTCCATAAATCGTCTACTGAATTACAATTTCACAGTCAACAGATTGTTTTTTCAAATTAATTAAATGTTAGGAAGTCTTGGGTACTTAACATTTAAGTACAGATTTCTCATATCATACTTCATCTAAATGTTGGTGTCTGGGCGTAGTGTAGTTTTAGGTGACTATCTGATAAATTATAAAGGCAATCAAAAATTTGTAAACGTAGTCCGGAAGTTTTATAGTTATTCCTTCATCTTTTTGAGCGTTTCGTGTAGATTCTGTTGTAATTATGTTAGTACTTTGTCTAAAATTGCTTTGTATATACTTCTTGTCTTGTTTTGCAATTACGGATACCTGGTACGATTTGTGGAATCTACGATGTTGGATTAGTGAAACGTTTAGTTTTGGTTTCTATTGAACCTGATGCTTAGATAATGTTTGATATTTATCTGGCTCCTCCATTGAAATAGACTCGTATAACTCGGCAACTAGCTTCATCCAACGCTTGGGTGCTCTACTAGGTTCCACGCGTAATATAAAAGGCAAAGGATTTGTTGAGTTGTAGTTGCGTTAGAGTCAGCTAAAAGTAAATCCTATGTAAAAATAATTTTGTATATCAATTTACTTCATGCATATATACGGTTGGTCGGACGCATGTAAACAGAAGAGTTGAAGCGAAGAATTAAAAAGAAATGTATTTGGATCCCAAATAATTCAACAAACAATAAATGGTAGAAACAACTTGGAAGAGAGGGAGAGGAAGTTCAACCGTACTTTGAACATGAATACACGAAGAAATGTACAATGTAAGAGTTGATATGTACAGCGGACAATCTGGACCTCTGTATATTAATTGATATGAGGTAACTTATTTCAAAGAGCCAATACCGTTAAGCGCGGAGTAATATAAGTTCCACTGTTTAATCATATTGTAAAATGCATACCGAAGCAAGAATGTATATTAATTAAAGTATTATGTCCAAAGTTATCAGTGGCCGCTACACATTTAATGTTTATCTACTAGATTGTTAGAAAGATCATCCATCACTTATTTAAAATTCTTAGTTATTTTTAATTACGCTCGAAATGGTAACTTAGAGAAGACATTATTATTCAAAAATGTACGCTATAATTAAGCAAAAATCATTACAGTCAATAATGCTGTTGCGTAATGTAAATGGATTGCCTACACTTATCCACTTTGCAAGCTTTATTAGACCGTAAAACCCGTCAATGAGTAGAAACTGAAAGTTGGTTTTTTAGTGAGGTCGGAAAACAGTTGGTTTTATGGTTATAGATAAGTTATGTATGTCTTATATAGACTACGTGTTCGAAATATAAATCGTTATTGCTTATTTATAATATAATTCCAAATTGTCCATGAATCACTATATCACATTGAAAAATATGCATCCACAAACAAAATATTGCGTGTATTTTAAAGGATGGTGATAATGAATTTATGAGAACTATATTTGAACAGAACGTAAATCCAATAAGAAATGAATCAAGACAAACGACAGAAGTGTGTAACCTTCAAACAGAGTTCAATCACACTTTGAGCGAACATACAACAGTGAAAATTACATGTTAATTATTATATCAATGGTTTTCATCGGCTGCTACAGGTTTATGAGATTATCGTTACTTTTTCACAGAGATTTTTGATAGCAGGAAAAACAACACTAAAAAAAATGATAAGATACGACTCACTTAGATACTATTTACCTCCAACCTTACACTTTAAAATAATTAACTGTATTTTTCCAGTAGAATAATTGTACACTACCTATTATTTCATATAATAGCATGTGCTTATTGTCACAGAAAATTTGCATAATAATGTGGATTATCGTAGATATGCTCAATTTGGTACTGAGTGACAGAAAGAAATATTATAGTATTTCCTTTGTTTCCAATGTTTTACCTCTCAATATTTAAGTCACTGGGTTTAGTATAATAGAGATCTGTTATCGATTAGTTTAATCTGATTGTCATATAGATGTAAAACTAATTAATTATTAAACTCATTCTAATGAGTGGTTTCTTAAATAATGCCATTAAATTAATATACTTAGCTTCGTACATTAATCCTAAGCTTCTTAATTAAAACGGATAAATATGAGTACGTGTTGGCAGTGAAAAATTATCAAGATAATAACTGTTTACAAACAGTCACACATAGATATATATTTTATATTAACAGTTCATATAAGTACTTAAAATAAGTCCAATTTTTGAAGAATATAGTTTACTTGAATTAATTGCAACACTCGCGACGGATGATTGATTTTCCAGATAACCACTAGAGTATACGTTAATCCGGGTGTCCAATAGAATTAATTTAGTAGGATGGGTAACGACATTGTAATGAGTTCGGTTGAGGGTGACACTAAGAACGTAGAATTATGCCGTGTCTAATGCTCTAACAGGAATTAAATATTAGTCCACATACTCAACGCAAGCGATCCAGTTTAGAACGAAGATCAGCGCAGTGACGTTTTATTTAAGCACCAGGTGAAAAAGTACAACTCACTAGCAGCAGCATACTTTTAGTATAGCCTAATCAATGATACATTTAAACAATATTAACACACTATGCATTAGCAAAGTATTAATACAAAAACCTATTACATACATAGCACTAAAACGTTCTTACGATATATGACGTCTTTAGACTGCATAAGTTCATGACTAGAATTATATCAAATCTGAATCTTTATTCATGTGGAATGTATAGTAAAAACATAAAGAATATTTAGCCTGCAAAAATAAACCTAAAATAACCAATGCAATTGTTGCCAGGTTAAATCCTCCCGCTACTTTTAATACACCGCGTAAAATTGCATTCAGAACTTCTAAAATATTATATCAACATGTTTAAAAAATACTCTTCAGTTACCGACAATCGCCAAGCAACCTGAACAGAAAAGTCCCTCCCTCAACCCTTTGAAAGGGATATAAGTAATTTGAAGCGATGAAGGTTGACCATAGATTTCTTTAAGGATGGTGGTCCAGTTTCAGCAGTTAGGCTAACTAATATATTAGCTCAAGGCTGGGAGCTGAGCGTATTCTCTCATAACCATCATTCTAGTTTATGAGGAAAGACAGAAATCCTTTTGTGATTACCACAAGAAAATAAGTTTAAACAACATAATGTCTAATATGTTATCCTATGCAGTTATTCGACACTTACATGAAGATATGAAATAACAAACTCTGGAAAATCAACTTGGGTGAGTATTCACTGATCAGATACTCAACTTCCTGCAGATTCTTGGACACCTATATACATATGGGTGTTTAGTAATAATGGTGTTCCTTTACTCCAAAAGAGCTCTCGACTCTGTAGATCGAAAGGTTTTGTGAAAGTGTTTGTTACTGGAAGGTGCACATTGGAAGTATAAAATTCTTATAATGGTTTTTAACTCGGTTACAACTAGTCGAATCATAGTTTGTGGCTGGATTGTTAACCTTAGATAGATTTTATCAGAGTGGCTTCATCCTTATGTTCATTTAATTTCATTATATGTCCTCCCAGAAATTACACTTTTATCTAGCTTCCCTGGAATTTACCTTTTATTGGAACACTTAAATGTGGACTTAGAATGTGCAGATGAAATAGTTCGATTCAGTGAAAACGCAGACAATATACAGAGTCTCCTGAATACCTTGAGTAACAATGCAAGTAAAAATGCAAATGTTACACCAGAATGTGTCTGCATCATCACCTAGACTAATCATAGAGAGTGAAGTAGTTGCGTACGTTGAATGACTCAATTTATCATAAAAATCTCATCTAGCGTCGTGGGTCAGTTTTTGACTAGATTTCATCACAGATTAAGAAAATTCCCCTAACAACTGCTAAATTACGTCATTTATGGGGAAGGCCGAGTATATTAAGCATACGTTCACTCTGTTCTAACCTATAGATGCGAAACATATGCTATGAAAATAAAAGATATGGGTAGGCTCAAGGTCTTTAATCAGGTAAGTTCTCTGAGTGTTTCCCACATATCATGGAGTGACAGAGTATGTGAATGTGAGGTTAGACACAGTTATACGAAAAAAACTGGCGAATCAGTGGGTGAGGCTGTAATGACCTAGAATCAGTCACCGTGGCAAAGGTATATTCACTCTTTGCCTTCTTCTAGATGTTAAGTTCCATTATTCTTTCATACACGTCTTTGTTTCATTCCTTATTATTGAACTATATTACGGTGATAATCATGGTGCCGTTGCGCTAATGTTTTATGGTAACTTGGACCTAAGTACATATATGCTAAGTTATATTCTGTACATAACTGACTGCCAAATGTAAGAAATGACAACGTCAACATATCCAAAGTTTTATCGAATTGTGCTTTTTTTTCGAAAGTATTGTATTATTGATAGTACGGAAACGTTCTCTTCATTTTCTATACAACACTCATCATTTAGAATCAAACTTTGTTCAGTCTAAACTAACAAATTTTATTCATAATCCTACCTAACTCACTATGCACCCTACGTAGCTAGTGTTCATTGTGAGTTTCTGTAAGTGTTACCTTTATGGCTTTGTTCTTCAGAATAAAGTGATAGTGAACAAGTTCACTAGCAATAGTGATTATTTAATTGCAACTCAAGATGTAAGTTTATGAATGCTTACTTCATGACAAGTACTTTGATGTTACCTATCACAGAATACAAATCAATCTTATAGAATAATTCAATAGAGTGAACTTTGAAAATGTTGATTGAGTAGTGACTAACGTCATGTTTGTACAATTGTTAATGGTAATCAAATTCTATTGACCAAGATTACTAGTATTCCTGGCTGACAAATGTAAACTAACACGAAGCCTAGGTTAATCAAAGTTTACTGCCAATTACCTCCAACCACCTAACATTTGGAGATTATTATAACTATATCAAATTAATATTATCATTTTCAATTATCGTGATTTATCTCACTACAGTTCATTCACATTAGTTAATTTGATTAATGTATAAAGTTGGTAAGTATTGAGATTCATTTAGAGGGTGATAAATAATGGAAAATAAATCACTAACCTTGATAACGAATTTCCCTTTTTTTAATAACACAGATTGGCCACTTATATGAATCAAACACTAGCCAATAATTAAAAAGTTACACTAAAACGATAAATGAAAGATACTATGCAGGAAGGATAGAGTGTATACAGTTTGATTAATTTTCAGGCCAAGTTCTTGTGAAGTTTACTATGATAGCTCAGTCGATGAATACTCGTAGACACCAACAATCTTCTTCACTATGATAATATATGAAATTTAGGAAATACGTCTAGTGGAAACGTTTATAAGTAAAAGGAGTTACGATTATAATGAAAATCTATTTTTAGTTGTTTTTGATATATGTATTTGTTAATGATAACAAATAAGTATAATTCATATATTGGTAATATTTTGCACTCTGCCTTATTACATGTTATTCGTTACATAAGTCATAGTCACTTCACGTTTGTGGTATCCAGAAGCAAAGTGAATCCAATGATTATATCAATAGATGGTGATTATGTGAATAAATGTGACTACATTTATATCACATAATTGCAGTGTAAATCATTTCAAGTTGACTTTAAAAGTGGAATTACTTTACTTTATATTGAATTTGGGTACGGTAGACTAGATTACGTTTCTAACACTATCCAAATGTAAAGAACTTTTTGTCTCATTTATTATTTTAACAACTAGTCAGCCGAAATTAACGTAAGACAAGGAATTGATTACTTCAGTCTGAAGACATTTTCTATAGATCCTTTGTAGCCATTAGTATCATTGTATGAAATGACAATAAGTACGTAAATGAGTTAGGTGGCTCAGTAGTCTAAAGGCTAAACATTCGTCAAAAAGCCTAAAGATCCTGAGGTTGTGGGTTCTCACTGTTGAGAAATTCCATACTAGGAGGAAATAGTTGTCCAGTTCCTTTAGGTTTTCATTAGTTATCTAATTCAAGCTAATTTGATATTAGGTTTCTGACTGAAAATACATTTTTTGAGTGATGGTAACCGTATTTTTTTCTGCATATATCACTAAGTAATATTTACTAAACAATTATAATTATTAGTCATTATTACTGAAAATGTTGGATTTTTTTCAAAGTTGTACATTTAAAAAACTGCTTTGAGTAACATTAATTTATTTTTAAATATGGAGTAATCTAGTCTTTAAATATACGATAATTTCCTGAAATGTTGCATAATTGATTTTATCTGAGTTTTTCTGCAATATTTTCAATTCTCACCAAGTACGTTATGTTTTGCGCTGTTAATCATTTTTCCATTCACTAGGTAAACGAATGTTGGATATTATTTCTTAATATTCACTAAGGATTCTTATGTAAACGTTTTCAACAATGCCTTCAGCAATGCCTTTAACTTACCAGGCAAAATGAATAAATATAGTGAAAGTTATTACTTGAAATGAAATGTATAATAGAATTTGCACTCTAATATGCAATATTCATCTACTAAGTAGAGATGAAAATGACTGAAAATGTCGGATACAGCATACTTATTAAGCATAGAGAACGTTTCGAATAACTTCGTGCGGGAGGGAAGTAAAAACCTTAATCCTGTCTGGACGTTTATATAAAGAAGATTTAATTATGTTCTGATAATTTTCAAGTTCCTTACAAACAAATAATGAATACTTATCATCACATGCAACGGGCATGTGTATATAATTCGAATGTATATGGATTTTCCCAGCTTCAACATTGGGATGCATGTACATCCAACCAACGAATCCTAAATAAAACGAAACGCGCACCTTGGATTCCGCTTGCCAGTCACAATCCAACTCAAACAATCATTGAGTTTTAATTGTATCAAACTGAATTTTGTAGTTATTTTAGATACATAAATCCAATAATATAATGTATTTGACTATGTAACATTATTTTCATCAAATGCATTAAGTTGATTATTTGTTACGACGGATATAGAAATCGATTGTTTGTTATTAGATTTAATTACGCCTTAAGCCTGTTATAATGACTTTACACGTATGTGAGCAGTCAACGGAATGGATTTTACTAGGCTTACTTGAGCCTCATGCAGCAAGTTAACTGGTGTAACAGTTTGTCAAAGTAAGAGCTTCTGTTATGGTGCTAGGTTGTTACTATTAAATATTGAGACAACACATATAAGTGAAGAACATTGTCTTCAATTAGATCATCAGGCTTTGCTCTAACATACAGCAGTTAAGAAAATTGTTAAGCCAATTAAGGCAATTTGTAAGTGAATGCTAAAAATGAAATAGGTGGATTACATAACTTACCATAAGTGATAAATGTAAATTGGTCACAGGATGGCAAGTGTACTATTAGTAAGTAAATTCTTAACAACACGAATACGTACTTCAATATAAGAGAAATACGAGTAATGATAAGCTGGAAAATCATTTAAACACAGAAAGTAGGTCAAAACATTGGGAATTAAGCTTGTTAAAGTTATCATGATAAGTAGTGCTATCAGTAATAATAATAATAATGATCTTTCAAAACTAAGTGTGAAAATTACCTAGTGAATTATATGGAGAATGAAGAAGAGGTACGAAAAAGGGTGAAGTAAGAACAAACAAACAGCAAAGAGTGTAAATAATTGAGTAAATTGTTCGTTAAGTCATACATGGCCAGAGAATGGATGGAGGTGTTAAACATTCTTTTTACAACCATAAACTCGGGTTGTTAACTCGAATCCCCATAGCTTCTACTTTTTTAGGAGACAAGATAGAATCCCATTTAGAAACTACATATGACTCTGAATGTCAGTTCTATCTATTGCATATTCACTACCTATCAAGTTTGGCAAAATAAGAGTGCGTATGGAACTTACCGGTTTTTTTCCAAACCAAGATAACAGATGGTCGTTGATCAGTTGGTTTAGTCGCCTTATAATTCTCCTAATATTAGCTCTAGCTACAGGAACAGGTAATATTCTTTAGTTAAATAGCTACTGCTAGTCCACAGCTGAATGACAAACAAAGATTTGCAGTATTAAATGTTCTTTTTGCAGTTCTAGCTAGTCCATCCTGTAATATATTACTTGCTACATCCCTGATGAATCGCAGTTAAAGGAAGAGGAGTTTCTTCTCCTAAACACCTCACTAACTATAATTATGTGCAATAAGCTATTTGTAGTGAATAGCAATCGTACTTATTGTACACTATAAATTTGTCATTCACTTTTGTTTGGATGCGTAATTATATCACTACAAAGTATTATGCTGCAGACTTTTAGTTCTTTCATTTTGGCTATGACTGACTATTTTGTGGTTATTTGTGGTTTAAGTTAAATTACATCATTAGTTCACACTATGACTTCTGTATAAACTCATTCGCACTTGGAAGTATACTGATACAATTATGTAGATTATTAACCACATGCACCACTGTATAAATTATGAATAACCATATATTAATCCAGACAATAAGATATCATTTAATGGCTCGTGTAGTTCTAAAGAAAATTTTAGGAAACATATTATATATCTCGGCAAGACAATTATGTGAATATGGTACACTTCTATGGAATTGAAATAAAAGTCCATATTCCCGAAAATCTTAATTTTGCACATACAACATCCACTTTTTCCTAAGTATTTCCTTGAAGATATCTTCCCTTTGGCGTGTTTAATAATGATTACACACTTTAAACCAGTTGAACAGTGTCTCCGATTAATGAAGGCAAAAAGTATGGAAATAGATCTAATTTTTAAAAGTTGGCGTTATTAATACTAGTGACTTGAGGAAAAACTAATAAATTATTGATCCATTCGAAAATAATTCTTAAGTTGACGTGGACGTACTGTCAAAGGAACACTACTGTTATATAAGTGAATATAAAAAATGCCTAAACAGTTTATCAGAATAGCTGTAATGTTGTAGAAGAAATGAATATTATGATCACAGATTAACGTGAAGTAACCGAAAACTTACAAAAGAATATTCGTAATAAATGAATGCTTTAAAACATAATACATATATTCATGTAGTGTACCATATATCGAAATGAGTAAGCTACTGACGATATTATTTTCTTTCATACAATGATGTGACTGATCATTGTTTCCAAAGTATTTTTCAGTCCCTGTATCTTTTCATATCATATCAATTTAAAAAGTAGATCTGTAGGATGGTGTGCTGACAAATCTAAGAGAGAAAAGAAAATTTCCAAGAATTCTAGAACAAGGAATAAAGAGTTCATAGCAAGGAATTATGCCACAGTAATTATGTTTATATAATAGATGAGATTAACATTGTGAAAGTAGTTCTATGATAAGAATATTCTTTTTGAATATTGTCTACATGAAATTGGACTGGTTAATGGAAGAAAAAAATATATTATTAGGAATGTGGGTAGGGGGGTGGTGGTGTTGAAGACAAGTTATCTTTTCATTTAGACTCTATTTTATTAATTAGTAATAGTTGATATCATCAATCCATTCAATTCTCTAGGATCATAATCATCAAATTATACTTGCCGTTAAAACATTTTAATTAAGACGTTTCATGTAATATATGCATAAGTAATACAATAATCTAAATACTACAACTTTAAGTCATTTTAGAAAGTTTTAGTAATTAAACACAATTAAATGTAAAGAGCTTTGAATTATTTCTAAGTCTATAACCAATCTTAAGCAACTTTGAGAGGTTCGAGACTTGTGCATTGTAATCATATTTTGTAAATTTTAAGTCATTATTCATAAATATTATTAATTAATTTTATTTAAAATATCTCTATCACTGAAAAAAAAAACATTAAGTTACTACATACACATGTAACGCTAGATGCTGCTAAGTTGAGGATGAAACAATTTCACTCGTATCTTTTTTTAACTAATTTAAGTTCAATAAATTTTTGTCATTTAAACTAGAATTAAGACATTGTCAGCCTACTATAATTATATTGGTTCCAAAACACATGCTCTTCAAACGAGATGATGTATAATAATGTTTAATAATGATGTTCATCATCGTGTCAGTATGAACAACGTAAAATAAAACAAGATTTGCCTAATAATAATAATGATAGGAACTTATTACATTTTTTAGCTATTTATTAGATGCAAACGGCCTGAATTTACAATTAATACTATTATTATGAATGCAATTATACATACCTAAGTTAGTCAACAACATTATTCTCAAAAAAAGGACAAAAGGATCATAAAGATAGGAAAAGAATAACAAAATGGTAAAAATATTAATATAATGAAGGGTTATTTTTGTGGAGATTGGTATATTTAACTGGTTGAGTACGTGACAGACTAATGTTGACAGGGTACCATTGAAAACCAGGGGGGCAGTAGACGGGAGTGAGACAGTTATCACCTATGACAACGTATGATTGTCGCGCTATTTATCATAAATTGATGGAAGTAGGAATTCTTCCATTGGGTGACGGCCCATTGATACAGACAGTTAGGTGATCGAAAACCTGAAGCTCTTGGGGAGGATTCTAGGGTGCCCACTGATGAGGAGTTCTACACTAGAATGAGACGGCTGTCCAGTGCTCCCTGTTTTTTGATGGTACTCTATCAATATCAATCTGTGATGTATTTAATCAAATATTGGATGACATTTATATGATGTTAAATGAAGCCAGTGTGAGGCAACAGTTATTACTAATCAAGAATAATAATGATAACTTAATGGCGTAACAATTAATGTTAATAATAAATGGATTATTATATGCAACAAAACTGGTAAGAAGATATTTTGAATTGGCCTCATAAATAATTATTAATCGGATAAAATGAAAAAAGATTATTCAGTTTAAACACGTTTCATAAGCTTAATTTATTCAATAAGAGGTTAACCGAGACCAGTGTGACAGCATTTGATGGTAATAGCTTCTTAAGGCAAAGTAGAAGTGATATTTTTTGTTTACTGATTATTTTTAAAGATTTGAGATCTGCAACATATCTACTGTCAATTAAATGTTTGGTTATTATGCTGATAAAAATCTTTCCTCCTTTCAAACTTAGGTTATATAAAATATATTCGAAAAACCTAGTAGAAACCATTCTTTTAGTCCTTTCTATCTACTTACTACCACAGTTACATCTAAATTGATAAATACATTTGACAGTAACATCCAGGAGCATTGATCTAATTTCCTTAGGTTTAAATGACACTTAGTTCATTGTACTGAAAATAGATAGGTTCAGAGAATCACTTTTTGAGCACCGCCTTAATTCTTTTGTCGATTTCATCTGAAATCGCATCTCCATTGAACGGAAGACAGATGGACACAGGCTTCTTCTTTACTGTAGTATATTTAGGATTATTTATGGATTCCTTCCCGTACTTTATAGTAAACATCAAATATACGTGAATATATGAACATAACTTTCTAGTTCTATTAAATAAAGTTTTGACTAAACACTGTTTGTAGCTCACCAGACCTCAACTATTAAAATGAGATGAGAAAATATTTATCTTTGATTATTAGGTCATTATTTTAATACTATACAACTACATTGGATATATTTTTTTTTATCATAGACTGTTACATATAATTTCCACTGCTTGAAATGAATGACCAATGAAATGAATATCCAAGTTTTATAATATAAATAGAGAGAAAGTTCTAGGCACAACGAATTTAGTTAAGACTGAAAGTGTTGAGAGTAGCATAAGCCAACAAATTAAAAGTTTTATGCATAATAGTAATTTCTTTGTAAAGTACTAAATGTGATAGACAATTTAAACTAAGATAGTGAAATATTTATTTCTCAATAGTGAATGTTAAATGACTTATAGTAAACTAGTTGATTGTTTACTGTATCCGTAGTTTAATTGAGACCAATCAACAGACCAATAGGCATGGAATTCTTTAAATTTCGACTTTTCTGAGACTGTTATTAGTATTATTTTGAAGAAAGAGGAGAAATTAAAACCATTTATACTACTTTATAACATACACTGTTTAAATTTAGGTTAATTTGCTAACAATACAGATTGTAAGTGAGGTATGAAATGTGTGTACTAATGAAGTGAGACACAATTGATGCATCATGCTGAAATCATTTAAGAATATTTATCAAGAAGTTATTATTGAGAATATATGGTTTTCCCATGCACTGTGTTAAAGGACTTCCATGAATATACTTCGGGATTATTTATGCAACAAAAACTGGTAAGAAGTATTTTGATGGCCTATAAATAATTATTAATTCGGATAAATGAGAAAAAGGATTATTCAGTTTAACCCGTTTCTCATAAGCTTAAGTGATTCAATCAGAGGTTAACCGAGACACAGTGTGACAGCATTGTGATGGTATAGCTTCTTAAGGCAAAGTAGAAGTGATATTTTTTGTTTACTGATTATTTTAAAGATTGAGATCTGCAACATATCTACTGTCAATTAAAGTGTGAGTATTATGCTGATAAAAATCTTTCCTCCTTTCAACTTAGGTTATATAAAATATATTCGAAAACCTAGTAGAAACCATTCTTTAGTCCTTTCTATCTACTTACTACCAACAGTTGAATCTAAATTGATAAATACATTGACTAGTAACATCCAGGAGCATTGATCTAATTTCCTTAGGTTTAAATGACACTTAGTTCATTGTACTGAAAATAGATAGGTTCAGAGAATCACTTTTTGAGCACCGCCTTAATTCTTTTGTCGATTTCATCTGAAATCGCATCTCCATTGAACGGAAGACAGATGGACACAGGCTTCTTCTTTACTGTAGTATATTTAGGATTATTTATGGATTCCTTCCCGTACTTTATAGTAAACATCAAATATACGTGAATATATGAACATAACTTTCTAGTTCTATTAAATAAAGTTTTGACTAAACACTGTTTGTAGCTCACCAGACCTCAACTATTAAAATGAGATGAGAAAATATTTATCTTTGATTATTAGGTCATTATTTTAATACTATACAACTACATTGGATATATTTTTTTTTATCATAGACTGTTACATATAATTTCCACTGCTTGAAATGAATGACCAATGAAATGAATATCCAAGTTTTATAATATAAATAGAGAGAAAGTTCTAGGCACAACGAATTTAGTTAAGACTGAAAGTGTTGAGAGTAGCATAAGCCAACAAATTAAAAGTTTTATGCATAATAGTAATTTCTTTGTAAAGTACTAAATGTGATAGACAATTTAAACTAAGATAGTGAAATATTTATTTCTCAATAGTGAATGTTAAATGACTTATAGTAAACTAGTTGATTGTTTACTGTATCCGTAGTTTAATTGAGACCAATCAACAGACCAATAGGCATGGAATTCTTTAAATTTCGACTTTTCTGAGACTGTTATTAGTATTATTTTGAAGAAAGAGGAGAAATTAAAACCATTTATACTACTTTATAACATACACTGTTTAAATTTAGGTTAATTTGCTAACAATACAGATTGTAAGTGAGGTATGAAATGTGTGTACTAATGAAGTGAGACACAATTGATGCATCATGCTGAAATCATTTAAGAATATTTATCAAGAAGTTATTATTGAGAATATATGGTTTTCCCATGCACTGTGTTAAAGGACTTCCATGAATATACTTCGATGACTATATCGAAGCATTGAAAAACTATACTATCAAGAATTACCAGAAATGTATTAATAGTTAACCTTATAGTGCCCATATATCACAATAAATATTGCTTATATCACCAGCAGAATAACCTTTATTAAATAAACTAAGTGAGATATAAACAGTGATATAGTAATGAAAAATGCACCATTAATAAATTTATTTAATGTGATATTCATAATCATTGCACATCGATCTTACTAGGTTATCAGTAGAATACTGATGAATGCTATTTCTAACTAGAATGAACTCG
Organism: Schistosoma mekongi; assembly: GCA_034768735.1. NCBI lineage: Eukaryota > Metazoa > Platyhelminthes > Trematoda > Strigeidida > Schistosomatidae > Schistosoma > Schistosoma mekongi. The sequence continues at coordinate 64,350,993 of CM068306.1, read as the reverse complement.
TCAGCTGTGCGCACCGTCGAAAGCACTAAGGAATAAAACTAGTCAGGACCTAAGGGTCTAACTCCGAATGCTGAACAACCATCACCACCTGGCTTTCGTCCGATTGTAGGATTCCAACATCAATCAGTCTGTAGTTCAATAATGCAGTATTATTATAAATCGGTTGTAGTATTAGTCCTACCACTGGAGGCCAGCCAGGTGGTACTAATAGTTAAGCACTTTTCTCTAGACCTGACAGTTTTGTAGAGATCCGACTCTTAGGGAGGCCTGTAGAATCATTGTCACTGAGGTGTTCTAGATTAGAAAAAAACTTCTCAGTACTTCCCCGTTCCCGTTAGTACCCTAGTACGGTGATTGTGTATCCAACAAAATTTATAAATTAAAAACGATCTCCACAAACTATCTTAACGCGGTTTTTTCTTTTAGCAATCAGTAGAATTTATTCGCAGGTACATGAAAATATATTGAGTTCAGAACATTCATCAAGTAAAAGGCTAAATGTTGAAGTATAAAATATGTAACTGAATAAATATACAATACATATAACAATGATGGATTTAACGAACTATATTGCGATGTATCTAATGTTCATAGTGTTCGAACTTGAAATATGACTATGGTATGATTTAAAGTTATCCAGCTAATGTTTTGCCTCATACCTCAGCATACAATTAAATACTATTCCCGTTACCAAAATTCCGTTGATGCATGCGATTCACCTAATTTGTATTAATCAGTAAATGCGATTAATTTTATGTCTAAGATTCAACTACTTTAAAGTAGTATGAATATGCAAATAAAAATTTAGTTGTTTTTAAAAACTAGGATTTTTTGATTGGTTTGTTAGGACTGAAATTGTTTAGGAACCATTGTCATATGTCGATATTAGGTGGGTTGCTACGATATTACCACTTAATCACAATTTTCTGTAAATTTTGATTATGGTGTACAATAAACTGGAGATACAAGTTTCGATGTACCGGATATATCTGAATCACGCTGTTGATGTTCGGAATCAAAATCAAACTTAGCACCTATCAATTAAAACACCAGTCAATTAATTACTAAGCAATTTAGTATTGGGGATATCAGATCTCCGGAATTCTCTCGGCAAACCTGTTATTTTTTTTTATTTATTTGTGTAAACTTAAATTTCTCGTTTTCGCACCAATAAGTTTCTTTTACACCATCAGTTTGTTTCCATGTAGCTTGACGCTAAATCTTATTGGTTCGTTGTTTATTTTAGTACGCTGTTTGTGACACTCAAATGACGCTCTTGTTTTGTGCATATACGCATGAGATGTGTGGTTGTTATCTGTCTGTCAGGCTGCCTGTGAGATTAAACACTTCTTGAAGGCGTTGAACTTCTTCCTCTTGTTCACTTGGCTGGGGCGCTGTGAAATAGCTTAGCTTACCTGTTGTTGTATCGCGATATTACACGATTTATATATTTAAGTTGGATTGTGACTAGCAAACGGAATCCAGGACGCGTGTTTCGTCCTATTCGGGACTAATTGGCTGGATATATCTGCATCCCAGCGTATCCTAATTACATATATGCCTGTTGCACGAGTGTAACCGTCGGGATACAGTGGCCTAGTATTGAACGCGGTGGCGTTTGGAACGAAGCGGACTGAGTTCGAATCCCAGTGTGAACATCAACATTAGGATGCAGGTACATCCAGCCGATGAGTCCCAAGTAGGACGAAACGCGAGTCCTGGATTCCACTTGCCAGTCACAATCCAACTTAAATATTAATCATTTATGTTCTTCATGGCAATATATTGTAAGCAAAATTTCTATTCTTTAATGATTAATACCCTGAGCTAAGTAAACATAATCTGATCTTATTACGTAATTAAGGGGATATCATAAACAAACGGAAAATTGTATTTATGTTTCAAAATAAACATGTATGATGTTAAATAACACTGTTTTTCTATATTTATAGTTAAAAATAACTTACTAACAATCATGTTTAAATGTTTAAATGTTATGAAATACATGAACTTATGTAGTCAACCTTAAACTTTGTGAATTTTTTTACATAAATATTTTATGCTTTACTTTAAAAATACATATAGTTTCAACTTAATTTTGCTGCTAATGTAATGAAAAAAAAATCAATGATAATAATAAGTAATGCATAAAATGATAAAGATATAAACTGTTAAGAAACGTTTATGCTAGATTCGACTGTTAACTATAATCAGTTTCTATAAGATATATGATGATTAATATCTTGTCATCTTATTGGCAATTATTTTTATATATAAGCGAATGTATTGATAACTAGACATGTAATAATGAACTTAATTTTTTAATATTTCTATTTCTAGTTAATTGAATTCTTTACAGATTGATGTTAGCAAGGTACTATTGAAAATCGTGGAGCACTGGGTTTCATTCTTGTATGGGACTACTTATTGGTGTACAACTCAGGTTCCAACCTAGCGGCTTTAGGCTGCCAAACACCTAATTCTCTACACCAATGGGCTAGTATCTGATGGTATAATTTATGCTTTCATCAATTTGTGATATAGCACTATAATCACCTATTGTTATTGGTGATAACTGCCCCTTTCGCGACAAAATTGACTTCCACTAGTCACGACATCTCACTAGAGCTTAAGAAAAATCCTGAAGTTCTTCAGAGTTTTCATAGCTTTCATATTTTTACGTTTATTTCGATTTAATATCTAAATATTCTGTTGTATAAATTATTTTTAAGGTTGAAAATTCTATTTTTTTTAAACCTATTTCACCCTGTTTTTACTGAATTTTCGATCTTGTTATAGTTCAGTTATTTTTAATGTTGTTATAACCAATCTATTTCATACGTGAACGTAAACCTTAGAATAATGCGAATATCATCCAACATCCATGTATTATACGCAACCGCTTAATTTATTTTATACTTTCTAATTCAACATTAATAGAAAAAGGGATGTGTTACTCAATGAAACATAATGTTTCTTGTATTTTTTGTACATAATTTACTAATAATACACTTGTTGTACATCGTTTTACATTGTTTCATTGATAATAACTTCTCGGTAATGTCAAGACATATATTTTTTTTAATCCCTCTATTTTTAATAACGCTAAGTCTATCATTCCTTCTTATACTTGAAATTACATGCTGTAAACCGTAGTCAGACATACTAACTCCTTTATTTGATAAAATGGTCTTCAGCATCTGAAAAAAAATCATCTTCTTAAAGTGTAGGATGTTAAGTTATTATTTTATTTCTGAAAACAGGATTTTATTATATATATATATATATATATATACATATATATATATATATATATATATATATATATATATATATATATATATATATATATATATATATATTGTAATGCTTGTCCAATCCAAGATTATCAATGAAATCAATATTCTTGTATAACTTTATGTGTAGGTTACAAATAAATCCATTTTCATCTACGTGGATCTATCAGACAATATTTACCTCTGATAGATCGTTGCTATTGTTTCTGCATAAGATATCAGCATATCATTCGAATTTATCTTACCCCACTTATTAGCTTTTAGTGTTTGTTAGCATCTTTGTAAGAAAGATACTGTTGGCAATTTTATATTCAATTCATAGGCACTCAAAGTACAACTATAACTATTTCACTTGTAACATATATTCTACTCGACATGTTATATTTTTTTATATTAACATCTATCATTGAATGAAGAAATATGTAAACAAACTAAAGGTAGAAAATCCCAAATGCAGTTAATGCATATGAGTCTTTTCATTTGCAGCAACTTCACTAAAATCATTCTTCTGAGCTATAATGCTCCTCCACCAACTAGGAACAAAGCCTTATTTTAAATAATAAATGTTGTCAAGAAAAATAAGCTATTGATTTCGGCACTGTTAATAATTTAATACCTTGGGAAAAATTGCTGTTTAATGATTTATACAACAAGCTGATAATTTACCTGTTAACAATAAAAAAGAATGAACAACTGTCCGGCTCAAGAACAGATCAAGATAAAACGCTTAATCAGAAAATCAACTTTCAGAGCACAAATATAGAATTATATATATCTTGTAATCAAATTCTATGTAAACACAAAGTGTTATCAGTCATTTTTTCAAAAAAATTCTAATAGCTTATTACTTTCTGAAGCATATCCTGATGAAATTTTCTGGAAACGCAATCATAGTCTTACGATAAAACACCTAGTTCAAAGAACCCAACACTACTGATATATCTCATTTGAGCTATAAATCTCCATATATATATATGGAGATTTATATAAACTATGTTCATGTGGCACTAATTAGTAATTATATTAATGAAAGATCAGTGACCTTATATTGACTGTGTATATCCACAAGTTTAAATTATGAATTCGTTAATAAAAATGGCATGTACACACACAGTTTATATAGTCAGAATGAATGTAAATATGACTTTCACTAAGCATATCATACATTATTTACATGATACATTGTTATATTTTTGTTTATTCATAAAGGATTATGCAGCAAAACTTGTTTATAATAATTAATGTAGTAGTAAATCATTGAAACGATAGAAAACATGTATAAAATTATGTTCAATAAAATGAATCATTTAACTGGATACAAATCAGATTACTTTAACAAAGTTTATGTCAAAGTGTATATGTAAATCAATAACATGATTTAATACAGATGTATATAAACAGTTTACTAATAAGTAGTATATTATGCTTCTCATTTATGAATATTTCAGTAAAATGTTATTTTAATATACCGGATAGTCCAGTAATTATACTTTCATGTTAATTATTGATAAGCACTTAATAGTATAATTCAGTAATTCATTAAGTATTAGTAGCTATGAACAGTAATGTAATGAGTCGTAAAATAATTAGTATCGGTACAGCTATATTTATTGTTAAAGTAACATTCGAAGATTAAGAACTCAGACAGATGAAGTTTTATATCTGTGTTTGAACTGGCGAGTTATTACTGTGCTCAAGTTCTGAATTCATAGATTTTTTAAAAAAAATTCGTTTCATTTTAAAGTTTATTCTTACTGGGTGATCAGAACCTGTCTGATGTTTTATTAAATAATTGTTCAATAATTCACTATACACATTTATAGTAAAGAAAATACAATCAGTATAACTGGCCTAAAAGAAACATTTAAAACTGTAGACATTGTTTACAACTCAGTGAGGATTTTGAGCTTATATTAAGCAACCGACTGGTTTACGGGAAACGCCACTAGTTTAAGATCTGTTAGATAAGTCCTGACAGAATCACGTTAATCAAACTAATTATTTTTGTTATATCTTGCTCCACTAATACATGTTCAAATCTCAATTTTCTACATAAGATATCAATCGGATTATACATGTTCATTTGTGAATGTCGTTGTAGGAAGTATGTAGTAAACTTTGTTTAACAAAGATTTTGTGATGGTTGAAACCTATCAGCAACGCATAGTACCTGAATTAATGAGAATGGCTTACGCTCCAACTAGGATTCGAACTTTCGTTACAAAGTTAAATTCTACAACCATTACCATAGATCTATTCTTGGCCTTCAAGATCTGTAGATCAGGGATATATACATTAACTGATCGCTGAGTTGTGGCCAATGTCATATTTGTTTGATCCTTTTGCATTAATCGAATCATATTGATCAAATTATATAATGTGACAAGCAGTTTACGTGACTCGGAATCGCGTGCTTTGTTGTGATAAAAGATAGTTGTAGGCAGTCGGCAGGAAACGCTTCACTTATGTTTCGCTAAACATCGCACGTATGCCATACTAGTAAGCATCGTATATCACGAAATCCAGCTTAAACAGGGTTTCATACTGACTACCGCTAACCTCGTAGAAGATAAACATGGTGCATGTGGTGTTAGGTCACTTGGACTAGTGGTCATACAGCAGATGATCAATATACTTCGATCGGTATTAAGAGACAGAGCAACCGTGACAGTAGTCACCACACAATTGTCAATCAATGTATTGTTTTGCAGCTTTCGAATACTAGCAGTCCATTTGTTTGAAATTTACCATATTCCGCTTGTTGTTTAAAAACCTAATGAAAAGGCTACAGTTATTGTCAACCAGACAAAGCCTATGACACAAGTTTCAGGAAAAACTTGATTGGATATCATTAATATGATATAATAAAACCTTCTATTACATTATTATTATTGTAATAACATAAGCATCTGTGCTACGAACAGTGATTTTAGGGCTATAAATCAAAATTTTGATAATAAGTTTAAGTAACGTGGTTTGAAACCTCTTTCTATTCTATTTAATGATTGGTTGTTGTAATAATAATGTCAATAAAACTCATCAACTATAGGTTAAAGACCTAAGCTTTCAAGTGGATTTATTGTCTGTGGGATTGGAATATTTTTTGACTATAATTCCTTACTTCACTTACACTATACATATCCTTCATACTTCATAATCATCTATAGGTGTAACCTATAGATACAGATATATCTAGAATTAGCTAGTGAACAATGAATATATGTGTAACTATCATTTGAGATTTCACATTAAACTAACATTCGCTTTCGTGATTTTCATTTGTATATAGGATTTCACTACACTTGTCCATAATAGGCACTTGAAGATAACGCCACTCCGTCTCACTATTCTGTGAACATTAACAAGCCATTCTCTTTGGATATTTTTAAATCCACACAGTCACTTTAATTAATTAATAGAAAGATACCTATATTCAATTCAATTTCTTCCTACAGTGAAGATTAAGAAGTACATTACTAAACTAGTATAATAATCATCCGTCAGATCATATGAAAGTACCGGTGGTCGAAATAGTATTGTCACCTGTACCCAGTCGGATATTCGATTAGTGTATACACCAGTACAGTGAACATTCTGATTGATTTGAAAATGGATACCTTTTCAGTGTTACGAATAACGTCAGTCGATAAACACGGAAAAATCCCTTTACCTATACTTTGTGACTAGCTACGTTAGTTGTTTTTTCTTTATTGAAATGTATACATAGGAAAATTTGCATGGAATTCGTAAATTTGTTATTGAACGACAGTCGATATTAGCTTGTGCATGATGGAAGACTGGAGGCGGCCAAATTGGAACGTAGCATAAGTTGACGAGGTCACTGAGTACTGGTCTGTACCGTGTTGATATGTACAAGCTATTCAGTTAGTCAATGCAACAAACCCGACCAGTGGCTGGATACAGGACTCAGGACTGGCCACAGTGGTGCAGGTGCATTTTCTAGACCCTTATTTTTTCTTAAAACCTATGTAGCATTGAGTCTCTCACCATTTCTTTGTCCATACCAGTAGTCTTTACTACCTGTGACTTACGGACAAATATTCATGCGGTAATAAAATTATCCTACTATACATATTCTCACGAACCACCAGATCATCCTCTTTCTAAACTTTAATATCGATTCGCTATTAATTATATCACTTATTTACATTACTAACAGTTACCAAGCCAAAATTTAGTCAACAGAACTACTACGACTTAGCTGTAACAATTAGCTCGCTAACGGTCTACCTTAAGACTCTCGCGAAGTCCTAATGAGTTGTGATCTATGAAGTTTACTCAAATAAAGAGTGAGACGGTCATCGACAACGATATGGAACAATCGTCGCGTCATATCACACATTGTTTGGAGTCGGAATCTTATCTCTGTAAGAAAGCCTAATGGTGTTGATGGTTGGGAGTTATCCTTGGGACCTGGAGGTCTTGTCCTTGTTCAACCCCCGGTTAAGTCATGTGTGAGCACTGCGAACAAAATGTCCAATACTAGGACGGAACAATTGCGCGGTAATCAGTGGTACCCAACCAGAACCCATCAGTGATACAAACCAAAGATTAAAACCAACCTCTACGATACAATACAATATTTCGGAATTACTGAAAACAAAAGAGATATGTACAGCTATACCACTCGACCGCACTTGTAAAATAACATGAAAGACAACTTCCATTCTTAAATAAACTTCTGAGTCAAGTTGATGATGGCAGCATGAAATGACTTATCTATAGGTAACTAACTTGAAGTGGTCAGTACCCAAACTTTTACAGTTCCTGTCCGTTACAACACAAAAAAGGGTTAATCAGACGAATTATTAACGGTATAAAGTGAGCCTTGGTTAGCAAACAAGTGTGGTCCGTCTGTATTCATTCACTCTGTCAAATGTCAAGGAAGGTTTAGAACAAAATGACTTAGGTATTCATAGAGATTGATTTCATAACATAATCCAGATACTTACTGTCTTAAAAATCTCTTTATTAGTATCCGAAAGTCAATATTGTAGGGTAACCGTAAGAAAACTGATGACCTAAAACGTCGATAATTACAATTTTATCAGGAAGTATTAAAACGATGTTCCACTAGTTGCTAATTATTAGGCTGAGTTCGTTTTCTCGAAGAGTTTGCATATATTATGAAACACTTATCTGACGTTTCGTAATCAATACTAACAGAATAGTATTTCTTGATAACTCGTGATACTTTAACTTCACTCACCATGGCAAGAAAGTGACCCCGTGAAATATCAGACACTGAAATTTATGATCAGGTAGTATTGAATAGAAGAGTATTTACTCTAACAACCATTAAAGAATAATTAAGAAACTCATTCCATTGACCTATTCTTAATCGAAAATTAGTTTGACTTATGAGAAAATATCTTTAGTACAAATTGTCAAAGAATTACACCGATTATCATATTCTCCTAGCTTTGCGGTCAGGAATTGTACGTTTATGGCCAGTAATTCAGATTTTAGAAGAAAGTGTAAACAAATGTTAGTGTCAAATGAGTAAGACATTTTCGCATCTATTCGCAAAATAAACGAACTGACGTGCTTCCGAATTGAAAACTGCAATTGGTTCTCCAGGTGAGGACAACTAATTGTAATAGTAACTAACGAAGTTTTGAACAATCAAAACATTTCAAAAAGGTTAGGCAATTGAAATAAAAGATTTTGTAGTTTATAATGAGCTAAAAAGTAAGCATCTGCCAAACGTAATTAACTACCAATCAAGTGTAACTCTTCTATCCGACTTTCTAAAAGTACGTGGAAATAAAATCCGAGTGGAATAAACCTTAAAATTCAAAAGCACCGATATCCAGTTCTAATAAGTCTAATGTTCAGTGTGTAGTGTGTGAAGTCAGATTGTATAACGTTTATTCACGTTACGTCAAATAAAAAAATATGTAATTGAATATGGCGACTCTGATATCGTATAAGATCAGTGTTGTCTCAATATAAAATTTAAGCACTGAGGATGAGAGGATGAGATGAACTCTCAACTAACTAACGATAAATGAAACGATTTATGCAGCTGTAATCTAACATTAAATGCGGTGAGAGATGCAACATGTCGATGCACATATCTCAGTCATAGAGGTCTATTGGGACCTGAATAGCTCAAATGGTAACGTCTAAGACTGTGAAGCAGGTTTGAAAACCCCACAATGAAGACCAATTGTTTCACGATTGAAGAGTGCCAACTAGCAGGAAACGTATATCGAGATTACCTTCAACCAGATAGACATCAAGATGCAATGTTGAATCACATAAATGTGACCATATTACAATCTGATCAAAATTAAAGGAAACTGGTTACTGCTCGTTGATCAATTAATGCAAATATCCATCTACCTCAAAACCTATAATGCAAACAGATGGAATCTATAGAACCAACGTATGTACCTTATTCTACAAACAATTAAAAATACAATATCAACAAACGATAAGCGTTAAAAACATATTACTATTCATTATTTCGCAAGAACTTATGAGTTCGGTAAAACTAATTTATTGTCGAAAGTTAGCAAAAGATAACAAGAAAAACCAAGCTGAAATATCTGGCAAAATAATAGTGTAATTGGCCTTGACAACTACAAAACAATGATGAATCAAAGACAAAATGATATAAAGTAAATCATTTCATACAGTGTGAAAGTAAAGGACTAGTAACGCTTGGCTAATATTATAAGAAAATGAACTGAAGTAATTAAAAGGCAATTCCACCGGAGATCATGACTGAAATGAGTACGTATATGACAGTTTAACGAATATGAATATTGAAATTAAAGTACTGCAAGGTGTGTAAAGAACTCCTTATTGCAATGCCAGAGCCAAACACGTACGACTTGGTAGATACAGAAAAACGCAACACCGACGATTATCCCATGGCTCGTCGTGGGTGAACACATCGACAGATTGGTCGATTCTCTTAAAACCACCAAATTCTTCCTGATCAGAATCCAAAACAATACGATACCTTGAAAGAAAGTGACAAAAGAACACATAAATTCATAAAATAAAATCATCTTGAATACTAAATACATCACCATGAATACAACAAAATATGCTAGATAACTTCTTAAAATGTTGAAATGAGACTTACCGTCCACATACTTCTACTCCAATTTTATAATCTGTGAAACTTTGAGTAGGATGGAAATTGAAAACGAAAAGAACTCCTGCACGTTCAAATGCAATAACTTTATCTCCTTCATTCTTACGGCTAACAAAGGCCTAATAAATGAAATATAAACGAGGAAATAAATATGATTACTGGATAATATACATGATATGTAACACGAAGTATAAAACCTTACTTGATTGTTAATACGAGCATGTACTAAGGTGTGTATGTGGCAGGTAACAATATTGTTGAGCTCTTTAAGACAAACAAGCACAGTAAATTCAAACTAACGAAATTCGAGTACCTAAACCTTTAAAGCAAACTATGCCTAAGTTACAAGATGATGGAAAAGTGGGTAATCATCTCAATAACAAAACAAGGTTAAATCCACATGACTATAACAAAAGTAAGGAAACCTATTAAGCTATAATCAATAAGTTCTTGCTCCTTTCTATAGGAAGAGTCTTAATTTACTGAACTTTTTTAAGCACTTGTAACCTTGGTAACTAGTAGTATACGTAAATATTAAGGTCCAAATTATTTTGATCTTCCTGCTAAATCAAAATGATACCTACTACGTATTTCCATTTAATAGACCAAAACCAAATCAAAACATCGGTAAGATTTCGATAAGTGGGAGGCAAAAGTGAAAGCGATGAAAACAGCTGAGATGGTAGGTAACACTAGACAGTTGTTCCAACTCATCAAGGAAACCGGTATTAGTATATAGGCTGTTAGAGAGACTGTTTCTAAAAAAGGTGGGTTCGTAATACAAAGTTAGTACGAAATACTAAACGTATGAGCGGAACACGAACAGTTCAACTCACCCCTACCTAACCTTCAGTTAACAATTATCTCCAAATAACCTGAATTGAAAATTGGCTCATTCCCCTCCTTACTATTGGCTATGCTGAAAAATCTACATGTAATATAAAACAAAACAAGACGGCAGGACCTGATAGTTTGAACAGATATATTCTTAAGGATAGTGGTCCAGTTTTGGCAGTTAGGTTGGTTGGGAGCTGGACGAAATTGCATATTAATAGTCCTGACGACTGACCATCTCCATTTAAGAAAGGACGGAAATTTCCTTATGATAACCACGGAGGAACTGGTTAGACTGATGTGCCGTCTAAGATGCTGATCTTTATAATTATCCGATACTTATCGCAGCCAATCATCAGTTATGCACAAACGGAACCTGGCGTATATGCGCATCGATCCAAGTTGACATACCAAATTAGCACGACGAGATCGAAATAGCAAAATTAATACTGTAACGTAGTTTACCAGGAAGGTATGAAACAGAGACATGTATGAAATAATGCAACTTAAAATAGGGGACAGCAAACCCGGGTAAATCAACCTGGTTTTAAGATTGAACGTGAATGCACTGGTTAGGTAGGCATTCTTGGTCAGGTTCTGGAAAATAGGTATACTAACGGATACCCAACCATAGTGGTACTCCTTAACTTGAAAGCAGCGTTCGTCTCTGTAGATCGACGGGTCTTGTGGCAATAGCTGTCATTAAAAGGTGCACAATTGATGTACATAAACCTTATAAAGGCTCTCTACTAGAACACTATTGGTCAAGGTAAAGCATGTGGTGAATTTTCATCAGAATTGTCAACCTCAAATGACATTCATCCACCTTTTCATTTAACTTTGTCATGCATACCCTACTAGAAATTAGGCTCTCTTAATCTAATTCGTCGGGGATTAATCTTCTACTACGAAGCTCATATATCGAATATACAAGTTATATAGTCTTATTTGGTGAAGACAATATGAAGTCTCCTGAATACATTGAGTGGCAATCCGAGCATATTTGAAACGCGTTTCCCTCCCCCCCGGTGCATACAAAATGTTACTTCCAGGGTGGTCTGAATTGTCCTTCACAGATTGACCACACAGAATGTACTTGAGCGCGTTAACCACTTCACTCATCTTTCAGGTCTCATCAGCCCTGGTAGGTCGATTTCTAACGAAATTCCAATATGACTTTAGAAAGTTTATTTGGCTTTTGTCAACTTTAATCACTTACGGGGTAGGGGAGATATCCATCTGCTAATCAAAAAATGGGCATACTACACTGGGTGAACTAACTCAAATTCAGTTACTGTGGGGTAGATGAATCCACTCTTCAATTACTTCTAGTTCTTAAATTCCATGATTCTTTCATGTATACACTTGATCCTCTTTTGTTTAAACTATACTCTAATATTAATCCTTGTAATTTAGTCTCGTTGCGGTAATTTGGTAAGGTAACTTGAACCAACGCATATATACGTGCGGGTTTTGTGTTGTTTATGACTGACTGAGATCCCACTGAAACGACAATATATCATATCCTTTTGGTGGGATTAAGATCTCTGAACTGAGTGATTGGGTCGTGAGGCTTACATTGTGTTTTTAAACAATGTTATTATTTCAGAGAACCCAACTCCACTAAAATTATCCTTTTGAACTACAAATTTCTGCCATATTATACATTGCCAGTATATATAATGGACTACATTTGCTTATTTAAGCACATAAGATTTGGTACAAAAGAGCACTAAGAATGCCTGATGCTACCGTGAAGAAATAAAAGGAGGGAGGTCATCAAAAAATTACATAAAATACATTTCGGTGTAAAATGCAACCAGAAATGACTGACGAAGATTGTTTCACTTCTATGAAGAGTTTAACAGAAAACTGCAGTACAATCACCACTAGCTTCCATTCTGGGTCATATATGATTAGGTCTCAGGTCAGTGAAATGTATCATCTCTAGGAGTTGTGATGGACTGATGAAGGCCAATTAAACACAGCTTTCAACCTGTCCAATTCTTTGTTATTTTCACCCAGCTCCAGAATCGGTAAATAATGCATGATAGTAAAGCCATTTAAAAGAAATTCGTGAAACACAACCAACCCGACGAAATCAGTTTTTCAAGCAGGTAACAACTTAACAAACACAGATTATCGAATCTCAGTATTACTAACATAATTCTGCCGTCGGATGTCACCAACGCCTCAGAAATAACAATATCGAATGCAGATTAGTTGAATATCCTTAGTTCAGAGAGACCAAGTTTCAAAAGCATAGAGCCGAACTGCTCTTACCGAAGTGTCGTAAACCTGACGTTTTACATAAATCGCCCAGACTTTCATTGTACATAAATTTATCCCACCCATCACTACCAACACTCATAAAGCTACCCAACAAGGAATAAAAGCAGACACAGACTTCTGCCAATCTTGCAGGAGTGCTTTGAGTTCGGAAGGTGTAAAGTACGGACACTAATTGCCAATCGAATATTGGCGATTTCGATGGCTTGTGTTATCGAAATGACAATATCATCCGCATACTCAAGGTCAATCTCTTTGGTTACATTTCTATGCTCTTCTTATGTTTTGTTTAAATCGTGAGATGTATATTGTCTCCGTTATTAAATAAAAAGGCTATATGGTTTCAGCATTATCCGATACTGATAACTTGAAAATTCTTGTGTAATACTTATTATTCTATACTATTCCCTATTATTTTTCTATGGACCATTAAGAAAAGATTAAGCAACGATGCGTAGAACATTGTAGGCTATTATTATAGTAAGTGATGAATCCTTTTGAATATGAACATGGTTGCGCAAAATAAATATTGTAAAGAACTACTCTATCAAATACAAGTCACTCATTTCATTCCATATTTCCAGTTGAATATATTTTATGACAGAACGAGACGTAGATATATTATAATTCATTAACCCAAAGAAAAGTACGAAAACATCTAGCGTATGTATGCGATGAAAAAGTTGTAAGAGCTGATCTATTCAAGAATTTACACTCATGAACATCTAGATTATTCAATATCGCAAAAAACTTTGTTTTTTGACAAAAAATTCCATTTAATTGTGCATAACCAAAAACATCACAAGGCAGTCCATCTGAGGAGAGGAATCCTCCTTCGATCAATTAGTAATGTAGCAAGACAATCAACCAGTACCATTTGCGATAACTATCTCACTTTCATTTAAACCTAAGATAATCAACTCGTTTGTGATCTATCTCAAGACTCTCTCGAAGTCTTAGTGAGAAGTTGTGATCAATGAAGTTATTACAGTTATCACCAACGGTATGGAATAATCATCGCGCCATAACATACATTGATTGAAGTTAGAATCGTATCGCAATAAGATGGTATAATGGTGCTGATGGTTGGGTGTTAGCCTCCAAACCTGAAGGTTTATCTTTGTTCGATTTCTGGGATAATGGGTGCACGTCAATGAATCACATACTGAGAGGAAGCGACTGTCCAATGCCTACTGGTTTTTAATGGTATTCAGCTGAGATCAATCTGTGACGAATATAAGTAAAATAAGAATGATTCACTGGATAGTGAAATAATAACAGTAATATGCCAAGCATAAAATATTATGTCACCGATAATCTACCTGTGGAGATGCAAGCCAACCATATCTTTCTTCTAAATGTTGCATAGCTTTGTCAAAATTGTTTAAATATTTATAACGTAACAATGGATCATCTACCAAGTTCCACTGACGGCGAGCATAATGATAAGAACTATTATTACCAGCTCTTGGGAAATCCAACCACTCAGGATGACCGAACTCATTACCTTTACAAGAAAATTAGATTAAAACTACGTGAATATGGGATATATCTAGTAGATATAGGTAAAAATAAAGAGAACTTTCAAAATATATACTATCTGCAAATGTTAAACAATAATACATTGCGCAAAATGAAAACCTGCATGCATGGTTTATGAACTAAACTATCTGAATTAATGATATGGGTATCACTGTTTGAAGAACTTCTGGAAATTATGCGTTTCTTAATAATAAAAAAGGCCACAGTAAAAGCGGAATGAAAGAGAACAACCTAAAGGTAAACACAAGAATGGAAACAGGAGGAAACTCAAATGCAGAAATGCACAAATCTCAGAGCTAGACTAAACTCGTTTATCAAATATAGATTGGTGCAACTGGCCTCGAACCTCACTCATAAGAGAATGAGTAGTGGTGATACCCAGTTTCTCAAACCAAACTATGTAGGATGACGGTGAAAACTGCGAATTATAGTCAAATAATTTTGCCACTGTTACATATTAAAAAGTTATATAGCAGTGCATAATTACATCATTATAATTGACTTCAGATTAATGTATATGATCTTAAAAACTCATCTCTCCCAGTTAAAATTAACACATGACTTGATACAAGTGTGCGTTGAATCAAGTCACTATTATATTAGCATCTATTTGTGTACGCGAAGTTATTAACCTCAAGTGAGGTAGAAATGATCACTGTAGAATTCACTTTTCCTGATCTCAATAGTTATGAAAACTAGGCTTTACAACATCAGACAGTTTGTTTTAAGATCAGGTAAAACTTTAATTCAACTTAGAAGCACTTAATGCAAAGTGAATAAGATATTTGTCAAGCAATCCATAAACGAACTAAATTCTTGTACTACTCATGTATAATGTCACCATTCGCATAGGTGTATAGAAGGACACAAATGACAATATGATGCATAATTCTCTTCAAAACAACTTTTTCACCTATAAATATACTTAAAAAAAACGTTGATTGGACGATTCATCATCATCATCATCATCATCATCATCATCATCAGCAGCAGCAGCAGCAGCAGCAGCAACGTAGAACCGGGCACAAACACCCGTAGGTCCAAGTTGCCATACCACACTAGCACTACGTGATTATTGAGGTAACGTATAGACAGAATACAAGAGGGAAGAGTAAAGTAAATATGTCCAGAAAATAACAATAGAATTCAAGATCCAGGTGTGGTTAACGAGTGAATACACTTGTGCCACTGTGACCGATTCTGAGCCATATCGCCGTGTCTCCAGCCATTTATTGCGATCATCACACGGACCCCAACCAGGTAATCTACATCTACCTACATGGCTTAGACCAGTAGTCAAGGACTTCAAGGACTGATGCCATGTTTTGGTTTGGCCGCCCCCAACCTTCTACCATCCTACTTCAGCCATAGCCAACATCGCGCGACGGGGTAGACGGTGGTTGGGCATGCGCAATACATGTCCTAGCCATCTCAGTCGATGAAAGTTAATGACCTCTTCGACTGATTTACCGTGTTTCCCAAGAACCTTTTGTCCAACCTCACTATTACTAATCGGGCTATTTCATGATATACGAGCGATGTTACGAAGATTCCTATGGTCAAATATCAGGTGTCGACGCATATCTTGAGTTTTCATGGCCCACGTTTCGCAGCCATATGTTAAAATGGCGCGGACTGCTGCGCAGTACACCCGGCCTTTCGTTGAGACACGGATATCTCGTCTGCGCCACAAGTGCCGTAAATTGGCAAATGCCAATCAGGCTTTCTGAATCCGCGCTGAGATTTCGTCAGACACCAACCCACCAGGGGTGATGAGACTTCTGAGATAAGTGAAGCGATCAACGCATTCAATTACTTCACTCCCTATAACTAATTTAGGAGAAGAAGCAGGCCAGTCCTGGAGTAACATTTTGCATTTGGGAGGGGAGAAGCGCATCCCAAATATGCCTGCATTGTTACTCAAGGTGTTCAAGAGACTATGAATGCTGTGCGCGTCTTCACCAAATATGACTATATCATCTACATATTCTAAGTCGACAAGAGCACCTCCTGGAAGGAGGCTTGTGACATTAAAGACTAATTTAAGATATAAGGTAAGTGGTCATAGAAGAGTTCGTAAACCTAGTTTTATTCCTTTTTCCCATTATAATCATAATTAAACAATGTGTAAAGTACCAACCGGTTCCAAAACTGAAACGGGTATAGTTAGAACCTATGACTTAGTGGTTAAAGATTAAACACCTAAAGAAACACTAAGCCACCTCTCCATATAATACATATAACACCAAAATAATTACTTACCCATGAAGTTGAGGTAACCTTCACCACCTAAGGTGTGTGTTATAAAACGTATTAACTTGTGTAATGCAATACCACGATCAATAATTAGATTTGATGGGCTTAAAGTGCTCATACTGAAATACATTTCTTTATCCATAAGCCAGAAAGATATTGTCTTATCGCCAACCAAAGCCTGATCATGACATTCTGCATATGCAATATTTAGTTCACCGTAACGTCGATTAGTCAGTGTAT
Organism: Schistosoma mekongi; assembly: GCA_034768735.1. Classification (NCBI taxonomy): domain Eukaryota; kingdom Metazoa; phylum Platyhelminthes; class Trematoda; order Strigeidida; family Schistosomatidae; genus Schistosoma; species Schistosoma mekongi. The sequence continues at coordinate 64,333,404 of CM068306.1, read as the reverse complement.
GGACGATATTACCCATGTTCCAATCCTCGTCTTTATACTTCTTTAGCAACTAAATGCATAAGCGGAGATCATTAAAAATGATCATTGACAATAAAGAGAAGATAAGCAAGTTAATACGACTGAGTATAGTTTTGTGTACCACTACGTGAGTCACATGCAATGAAGATTAAAGATTTTCTCGCGCTATTTAAAATGAAAGAGTGAAGTTGAAATCGGGTAACTACTCTCTTAAAATGGGCGCTGTAACAGCAGAGTTGAAGCTCTAGATAACAAGATAAGTATTCGTTATTAAAATGGTGTAACTTATTAATTATGAACAAAACAATAACAACATTAGGAAAGCAAAATGAAGTATAATTATACCGAACAGTATGAGTAGACAGAAGTGTAAGTAAGTCTTGAATACAGTGTGGCTCAGAATCAAGTACACACACTTGTACTTAGTGGGCAACGTTAAACTTCCCTTCAATTATAAAAGGTGCATAAACCTACAATTTAACAATCACATTCAATAGCGTGAACCAACTTAAAATAAATCTCATAAATCTGTAACGAAGTAAATGAAGTAAACATTTGAGCTATATCGAATCTGAAATGATTAGACATAAATTTTTATAATATTAAAAATAACCAGTCTCTTAAAAGTGCGAAATAACTTCATCAATCACATTATTCGTGATGTGGAAATCAGATTCATTAGTATCTCAAATCATCATTCGAAAAGAAGATATGAACTCAACATCCACAGGCGTACCTTACTTCAACTACTCGACAATCTTAGCATGAGGTATCTGATTTTATACTACTCCAGATATGAAGTTTTGGTAATATAATGCATAAGGATGAAAGGTGAGATTTGTGATGAAAATAAAATTGCAAGGAAAAAAATAGTTAATTGAACCAGAGGCTAATAAATTGGACAAAACACTAGTGCAAAATAATCAAATTGTAAATGTTTTACCTCAATCCATTTATCTGGTATGGCCATTGCTAATCGATAGTCGAAACCACCACCACCTTCGGAGACTGGACGACATAGAGTCGGCATACCGCTAACCTCCTTTAAAACAAAATATCAAAGAATTTATAAGATTAGAAGGCTGCGTATTCAATTAGTACACAATTTTAGATTGAAGTCCGAGCAGTAAATGAGACAAAACTTCAATTTATGGATGAAAGAACTTATACAGGAAAATCTCGATTTATATCGTTTTCAAAACAAAATTGTAATATTTTAAAGTAATGGAAAGGAATTATTAATCAGGATACCAATATGCAGTAAGTAAATGAGAACAAGATGAATTATGAAAGTTATCTATGGACTTACTTCAGCAATTGTTATGACAAATGGGTACTTTTCATGTAGAAAATGATTAGCTAGCATTAAATAGGTAAATGATTCTGTATCCACAGAGAGGCCGAAATATTCACCATAATGACCTGAAAAGTTGGTCATTAAACCATGATGATGATACAGCATAGACATAACTCCATCAAAACGGAAACCATCGAAGCCGTACTCTTCAATCCACCAACGTAAATTTGACATAAGGAAACGAAGTACTTCTAACCTACAAATAAATTTAAAAATCAATAATCATAAATTTGCAATTCTGAAGAAAACAGATAAAAAAAAGTGCTTATACGACAGAATAGTAAATTGTGTTACCTTTTAAACAAATCCTACAGAGAGACAATATTAATTAATCAATAAAGTAATAATTAATGCAATTGAGTAACAAATAACGTTTAAGGGACAGCAACCGTCCTACTTTACATTTACTAGTTATGGACTTTGTCGAAATCGACTCGATAATGAATGAAATGTACATCAAAACTGTCAAGCAATGCTGTTAAACAGCTCTACGCTGGGTTTGGATAAATTAGAAGTTAGTAACAAATACTGAGAAAATCCCAAAACTATTTCTATAAACTACCTATAAAATCATTCATACAAAGTAGAGTAATCTTGGTGAAAGTAGACATGCGTGATAGGGACTATAAAAATAAAAGCGTGGAGCTATATTCCTTTCAAGTTTATGTCGGATTACAATGATGAAAAATATCAGTACATTTTGCATGACAAGCAAAAATTTGAAAAGCCACCTTATTCAGTAATCCGTCAAATGGCACAATCCATGTCATTTTATTTGTACAGTAATGTCAAGTAATGTGTCATATAAATAGGTTTTTGTCAAAATTGTTCCTAAAACGCTTGTTTCACGTTTTCATGAAGTAACCTATTCAAAAATAGATATTTCCTTACAACTAAAAATACTATCCAAGTGACCGGCAAATGATAAAAAACATAACTATCGACCACTTGGAACTGAATATCGTGCGTAAAATAAAATGTTAAATGATAAAAGCATACGAAAGGATAGTAGACATAGAAACATTACTCCGTATAATTGAATAAACGAGAATCCCATAATTCATGAGTTCCACGACCTAAATCATGGAAATAACAAGCGTTTGTGCCATCAAATTGATTAAGACCATCATTCGTATTCTTAGAGGCATGACTATGAACAACGTCTAGAAGGACTACAATGCCAAGTCGATGGGCTTCATCGACCATAGCACGTAACTCCTCTGGAGTACCAAAGCGACTAAAAAATTAAATATGGAAGTGATTAGTTTTGAATATTTGACAAAGTATGACATGAATTATATACGAAATAAAAACAGTATTCACGCTGTTAATTCTGCATAATGCCTGGAATATTTAGGACCATGTATTTGAAAACTAGATAAACATAATTTATAAGCGAGGAAGTAATACGTTCAAACAGCAAAACAAAAAACCTAGATTTAAGTAACCTAGGTGATACCGGATGAGTCTGTTGAGTTATGTGCATTTGATGAACGCGCAAAGCGGTAGTTCTAGAAGACGGTGTCAGATGGATGCACTTAATTAGAATCGAGAAGAACGTGGAGTAAATTGGCAAATTATAAACAGGACTGTGTAGTTGACTTTGTTTCATGGAGAGGTACACCGCATGGTTTTCGTGTGTACTTAATTGGTGAACTTAAATAGTTTCTACTTCCTAGGCGACTTGAGCACAAAAACTAAACACTATGAAATATGAAAATACTGAAACTACATATTGTCATTCGATATGCAGTCATAATAACTACTATTCAAAATATGAATACTTAGTTTTGTGATAATTCTAGTTGTTTGGTTCAAATTAATTCGATACTATAATGGCAACAACGTAGTTCTTTGTAGGCTAATTTGTGGATTAGACGTTAGGTTAAAATTTCAAAGAGTGGTCCTCTAAGAAAAGTGAGTACTAAGGTTTAGATATTTGAGAAATATCCCAGCCTAGACACAAATATGATAGTGATTGATTAGAAAAAAGTGTTCCGGGTGCCATGTAATATAATGACGAGTGGAAGTAACTATACGAAATCGATTGCTTCAATGGTGAATTGTAGAAGTTAGGTACAGACTGCAGTGCTAAAATACTCGGTTACAATACATGATCCACTAGAACATTAAATAATAGTCTGTAATATTCAGTGAGGACTGATTAAACTAACTGGGTGCCAAGATATCAATACGAGTATTTGATTGCTCATATTACGCAAGACGCCCACGTAATAACTACTAGTTAATTGACAACAAAACACCATTTCGCCTGGAATTCTGGAAGAAAACATTATACATAATGCAGTGAGTGCTTTTACAGGTGTAAGAGAGGTTACCACTTCGTGGATAAGTTCTTTTCGATTTATCCGAAAGTGACCTCGATGTCCAAGGGACAACTACTTGAGGCCTGTCACACAACCTCGAGAGGCTTTTGATATGTTAGTTCCGTACTTGTTAAGGCCTAAATACCAGAGATAAAAATCTGAGGAATAAGAGGTGTGAATTTTAGGGTCGACCTTTTCTAACCCCACCCTTCCTATGTGGCAGACAATCCCCCTGTTATGCTGGTTGTTTGATGGAAACACATTACTACCGTCACACCTCTGTACAGTCGGCAGAACGACTTCACCCTCGGAACTTAGGTTTGCTGCTTTTAGACTTACTGTTCTTTAACCGGCCTGTCTGGCATGGCAGAACCTTAAAGAACGGTAGTCTTAGACAATATAGCCCGATTACTTCGACAGTAGGGAAGGAGGACTACTACGTCACGACAGAGTGCAAGATTACAGATACAGCGAACCAACAATAACAAAAACAATTAGAATTAGAATTTTACTAATGACCATGATATACACAAAGCAGGAACATGACAATAGTCAGTGTGCACCACTCTAGCAGAAGTAAGACTAAGTAACATGAAAACCGGGTAGACATATTAAAAAATATTTAGTAGTAATAATCGCCACGTTTACCTTGAGGCAGCAAAGAAACTAGTGACCTGGTATCCAAACGAAGCATAATAAGCATGCTCCATCAGCGCCATTATCTGAATTGCATTATAACCTATAAAAGACGAGTCTTAAGAAAATTTTTAAACCTTCATATACATACAAACGCAATTACCAAATGCCATATCTCAATAACTAGAAAACATCGCAAGAATTGCGCCTAGCTAAGTTAAGAGACAGTGAATTAGTAACTTGACCAGGACTAGTGTAAATCGATACCTAAGGAAGTGACGAGCTTAATTATCTATACATACTACTAAGCACAGAAAAATGAATAAATGATAGACTAGAGCAAGTGATAAAAATGACCTCTGATTGGACGATGACTAGCGTTTAAAACAAACAGAACGTTTTTAGACTGATGAAAATCAGAATAAACATGTAGAGACTGATACCCGACTATTCCAAGTTTATCTAAAACTTTAGATACCAAATAAAAAATGTGTACATCCACCGGTGCGGAAGTCGTTAAAACAAAAACTATAGCATAAGCCTGAACCGAAATGAAGCAGGGATTGGGTATTATTATAGTAAAGTTTTGAATAAAAAATCGAGATAATTATGGAGAAACAACTGTAGACGTCATACCTAGATCTTTAATCCGAGGCAAAATATTATCTTTGAAATGAGAATAAGAGGCGACGACAGGTTGGGATGAAGAGATTCCAATGTGACACTCGTAAATGCGGAGGCTTTTAGGCCGAGGAGGATGAGAGTATTTGAGTTGATATCTCTATAAATAAACTTTTTTAAACAAATAGATCACCTCTGGAGGAGAATACAAGAATTGGTCATAAATAATATTTCCATCTAAGCATTTAACGTATGGAGCCCATGGACTTAATCTATCAAGCAGACGCCCATCTTGAGCAACCACCAAAAGCTATGTAATATCAAAACCAAACGTGTAAAAATACCTTAATTTTTGTAAGATGCTTTATAGCAGGTAAACTATTAACAGGCGGTATTGTTAATTCCCATTTTCCAAAACCCACATTTTTGAAAGGGTGAGTAAATTCCTCCCAGTCATCTAGAACTTAAGGCAATTAATTATAGCTCACTAAAATCCCCACGCAAATACAATTCCTTGGCTCCTGGAGCCCACTCTTTGCAGAATATCGATCCGTCGTCACGTACATGAATTCCAAATTCCTTGTAACCTTGAGTAAACTCTTCCAAACCACAAACATCATCTATCCACTTCATATGGTCTAAAAAACATTTGTACCTTAAACAGATGATACCTTCAAAGATGGGAATAATTACCTGCGTTTGATTTCATACTTAAAAGGCTCTAGCCATGGATCTAAATGCAGTAGATTTTGTATACCAGGCACATTGACAGCTTCAATTTCCTCCGGCTTGTAAAACATACTCGAAAACTGTAAATTGCTACTCCATAAATGCCGCTCACACAATGTTAACAGAACTAACGTAGAGCATCCAATATCCAATTACTACTATGATGAGCTAGTATAAATCTTTCGGTTTATAAACACTTGAGTCTTGAAGTTACTGGTTTGGTTCCAAATCTTAGATGTTGACCCATGGTACATGTATAGTTTTCCAACTGTATTAGCCTCAGACAGATTAGTGGATACAATTTTCATTGTCTTTATTAATTTTTCCGTATTGAGTTAGTTACATACATACAGAAGTACTTTATCCTTAGTGTTTCTCCTGTACAATTGTTTTTTATCCTTCATTAGTATTAATGCTCCTTCTTTTGCTCTTTCTCTCATGGAACTCTTATTATTATTTATATTGTCAGTAATACTATGATTATGAATGCTTCAAATCTTTTGTTTTCCAATTTTTTTAACCCACAACGCTGTCCTTGGGCAGGTTGGAATATACCTTCTGACATGGCCGATTGAAAATTCAGGCAGTTAGGATGCCTGCATAGATATACCATAAGCAGTATGAGAGGAAATGACTTTGAAAATGAAGGCAGGTGAGGCAAAATAAGTTGCAGTGTTTGTTACGGAAAAGACAAAAATCCGATAAGGACGATTATAAAAGTATACGACAAACAGTAGGAAGGAAAATAATGAATGTGGTTTAGTCTGCTTGGACACTATTCTGGCTAATTATCCAGTTCAGCTGCAGTTCCAGTTGATTGATTGATGTCCGTAAACACTAGCATTTTCTGACTAACCTCCGTTTGTAGGGCCCGACCGTCTAGGCTTGAATTACATCTGCTGGGGTCACATTTCAATCCAGGCTGGCTCCAGGGGCAACCTAACCTGCGTACCAGCTTTTTAGTGAGAGTTTTATCGAAAGTAAAAAGTTTCGCATCTGTTTTTAATGTTTGATGTGAGTAGGGTTAGCCATGTTAAGGTTTCCCGGGGTACTGATATTGTTCTAAACCTATAATTACAACTGTGCATTACAATTTTTTTGCTAGACATTTCTATTATGGTATTAATGTTTAATATGTGACTGAACACTGTAGGGAGACTTGGTGTCTTACTTCGTTTTGGATTTAGTCACTTCCAAATACGTCCGTATCGTCATTATTAACTCTTCATTATACGCTTGATATGTCTATTGCATATACGTATATATATGTAGCGACTCAGGGTAAACAGAAATCTAGATGCTCGTTTGTTGTATAAGTAACGAAGTAAACATAGGTTGGTTATCTCACTTAAAAGTTTAATGCGTTCATTGTAGTCCATTTTATCTCCCCTCATTTTCATAAATCCTATTAACAGAATGAGATTGTTACATATTCCTCAATGTTTTAAACTTTTCATTTGGACGAAGTCAACTTGGTCTTTAGTAAAATCCAAAACAATAATACAATTATGCTTGATTATATGTTAATAACTTTTGGTCACTGAAACATGCTTCACCTTTTAGATCTAATGACGAACTTAGTGAGAATGAGGTATAACAAAAGCAACTCAAGGATACTCTCTTCCGAACCTGTTTTTCATACAGTGAAAGAAAATGCTGACTGTATCGGCAATTGATCCTTCAAATCTATCTGATAACATTAACCGTTTAGCTTCTTTACAACTTTGAATAACAAGTACTGACATCCTCAGCTTTATGGATCACATCAGTAGGATCTTACTCGCATTTAGTTAGGAATTGTTTATTAGTAATTTTGCTCGATTGAATACGTCGTAGATTTGTGTTAGCAGTGTACCATTACTATGTCATTCGGTTATAACTCAACTAGTAACCTTAAATCCTAACATAGTATGATTCTAACTTTATACTCAGACTTCAAACTACATTCTTAACGCTAAATCCTAACTTTGACTAGAATTTATAAACTCTATTGATAATATCGAACCATTTAGTAAATACTGTTTCTTGTTTTCGATTCAGGGTAGCTGACCTGTACTCAGGTCCAGTTGTGCTGTAAGACTAAAAAACTTTATATGCAGCATTATAAGACACCGATAAAACGCTGCATTACGTAAAATGACCGAGAGTTCTCCACGCACATTACCCATCGTTTTACATACTCTTTTCCACAAATTTGCGTGATTTGACACAGACCTAATGGCTTACTGGGTCCTTAACATAAAACCTATTTCTTACCCTTATATCCTGACCAAAATCACATACCCGACATCAGATGTCAGAAATAAGTGCTTAATATGAGGGTAGCTATACAATCCTCTGTATGTTGCGATCGGTACTGCTGTCTTCTAGTTTTACTTCTGAACAATTCCCTGTTATCATTAACTCTACCTCAACTATTTAGCACTGTCTTTACACTGTTTACAGAAATTATTTATAACAAATGGTGTTAAAATCTTATCTTATTTCTGGAATTGCATTACTCTTTTCCCTACCTTGTATTACGTTTTGAAATCGTACAGAGCTGTTGCACTAAAGTTTAAGGGGTACAATCTGGACTTAAAAGTGGATAAAACAGTAAGCTAAACGTCCAGACTCAAATGCTGAAGATGCAATAGGACATAATTTTAAATAAGGACCAAACAAGCCAAAACAAAAAGAGGATGAGGCTCAAATAGTGTATTTATTAACCTGTCAATTCAATAATATTTTGTGAAATAAACATAAAAGTATCATTACAAACCTTTAGTATTATAGGCCTCCAGTCTAGAATAAATGGCCAAACAGCCCAAGACAGTGGTGCCAATAAAATTGCCGAACCGGAGATATACAAACCAAGCACAAGATCAAACATTGCACACAATAAAATTTGAAGAGTTTTGTAAGATCAATCAACAAAATGTATGTAATTCTTAAGTTCGCCGCAATAGTGGAAATGGTACTTATCTTTTATATTAATATTACCAGTAATGTTTGAAAATTGTAGTTAAAGCTGTAGTTTTTAGCAAAATCCGAGTTCGACGCTACAACACAGTAAACTTCGAACAGCGTTACCAAGATCTGGGTCACCAAACATTTTACCACAATGTTCTACATGCTGTTCACTCCATCTGCTTTTCGGATCATGACTCTGGTTTCAGTGTGATCAGAGCAAATAGCTGGGTTGTGTCAAGGAAGCTGGTGCGTTAATAACACTGAATACCAGTTATTCTTATCCCGGAAGCCAAATCAGCTTCAACAACACTTATGATCCAGTCAACTAAAATACTTGACAATACGACGTTTATAACTGCAGTACGGGTTCGCCTGCTTTGATCAAACATAAACAAGTCTAAAAAAACAAGTTGAGAAACAATATTTTGGACACCTGCTCCACAAACGTTACGACCAAATCTATGTGGGAATTGCTGACGTTGAACAATATTCAGTATTCTTGGTGCGCCTGCTGCATTGACAACCCGCCGGCCCCAGCGATAGGAGCCTGTTAATTAACCCAGCTTCTTGCAGAGTGCATTGAAAGGTAGGGCAGTGTTAAGTATGAGATTTCCACCCTCTTGCAGATCCGAAACATATCCAACACTGGAGGCCAATTTGAGCTAAAAGTTTTGATCTTTAACATATATACTAGACCTAGCTATAAAATATTGCCCACGGCATGCACTTCTGATTTAGATTGAGTCAATCACGTCAGCGGAAGATTCCCTCCCTGACCAGTTGGAATGTTTGGGCCGTCATTTAAGCACCGCACCTATTCGTTCATATATTGTCTCCCAACCTGATAGTTCAACTCGGTTTAAAAATCGTTCAAGTTCTCTCCTTTTCTATATTTTAGAATCTAAACCTGCTGCAAGCATATGTTGACAATCTAGCTTTTTCAAGTTGCTTCGAATTAGATGAAGGCATGACTCATAAAAACCCATGGTCGTTCCACACAGCGATTTCAGTAATACACATTAAAACCGCAATAAGTCGGACCATTATAAGGTGATTACAAGTCCACGGAGACTTTGACACAATATTTTGACCCATGCCTACCTAACTTAGTTCATTATATTTTCATTTTATTTCAAAAAAGTACGACAGGAAGAATTCAACTTGGTGTCAAGGGCTACCATAATAGCCCTTTCGTCAGTATACTGCTAATTTGCTGGCTGATCGAGACTTGATTCTAGGTACGCATAGAAGCTTGGCATTGTGTAATCTTCTAAGTGATCGTTGATCACCTTATGGTTAAAAACCAGTAAATGACCAGACCCTTCTCGACTAGCTTATTGAGTAGTCACTAACTTAAATACCACTGAGGTCGCATATGTACATTGCGGTTATCTAACGAAGATTCTGTCTCATACAAATTAGCACGAAATGTTAATATTACTGAAAACGCTATTCTCACACCGCCAAATCTCCTTGAACATAGGCTGGTTATTGTGCATATCAAAATGGCATATACTAAACAGCCCAACTAATATCTTATTTTACTTGTTATTCAGATTATAGCATACAACCCCTTTGTCAAAAAATGAGTAAGCCCAGTTCCATAAATCCCCTTGGATCAATGTAAGCTTCCGAATCATGACTTCAAGTGGCGGGTATTGTGCAATAACGAATGATTTTAGTACACGAAACATTTTTCTCACCAAGGACAATATTTTGTCGAGAAACAGCGATAATAATCAACAAGTATGAATTAATACGAAGCCTTTAGTAAAATTAAACCAAATGCATACCTTTCGAAGAGAGGGAATGTGTAAACCTAGTGTAATACATACGCGGGAAAACGGAGCTATTATCATTAATAAACGGACTGGGTAAAATCAATAAGCACAAAAAGACAAGAAACGACATGCATTGCAACAGATCGAAAGTGTGGAATGACGTCTTAAATTGTTATGGAGGGATCATTTACCAGCTAGTTAACTACATACTTATTCGTCTTCAGTAAATTTATATGGTGGATATTGTGACCGAACAAGGTCTAAGACAGAGTAACGACTTATCTAAGAGACCATTACAAAATACTACCAATACCACAATGTGGGACATATAATTGCAGACTCTTGAAAACATTTGTTGGTCTGATCGAGCAAACTAGATCTCCATAACATCTATTAAGAATAAGTATTGCTTATATGGTGTCTCTACAGAAACTATACAGTGGAAACGACATTACGTACTGAAGATTTATTTGCTTAGATGTTTTTGCAATTATTGAAAGAAATCCAGAATCCATGAGATTTATTGTTGAAAAAGTGTACACTGGAATCATGATTGATTACAGCAAAATTTTCTACAGTTTATTGATGAAAATATTATTGAAGTAACATTTTTAAATTAAAAGAAATCGTTTGAAGAAAAATCAGCTGGCAATAATACAAACCTGAGAAACAAGGGTAAAATACAGTAAGAACAAGTGAACGAAATTACAACATAAACAATCTTACAAATTAATAGTCTGTAGGACAACATTTGATCACTTCATTTTGGCGTCGACGTAGATTCCAATTAAGGCAATGAGCTAATCCACAAAACCAGTCAGTTACCTAGAAGTGACAGAGTTAGTGAAAATTGAAAGTTATTGGAATAGTAAGAAACTGCTAACGTACGAGGAGTTACAGCTTTTGAGCTCGAATAATTTTCAGTTTGATATTTTAATGTACAGCACCATAATACATACTGCTATTAAGTAATATCTTGTTGACATACATTAGTCTTGTGGGTGTCAATAAAAACTTGAATTACACTAATGCATGTTGTGTATGTGACTGGCTTTTTCCACTTTCCGTTCATTTGATTTTACATAACTTGCCACTACTAGAAGATTTGACCATAATAGCCAATCCCCTAGTTCCAATGAACATGGAGCGTGGTTCATTTGGTTAGCACTTAATTCTCGACCTTGACAACTACTTTTTTTCTATTTTCGTCATCACAATGCATAGTAAAAATATATTAGTATCCATGTGTCTTAAACATGTCACTTCCTTTGAAGCTTTTATTTAACAGATTACCTAACATAGAGTAAAAATTAATAACTCGTCGTTAGTTTTGATTCCTATGAAAGCATTATTTTTAAAAAGACTACTTAATTTGACTTCAGGATTTCACGCATAACTCGATTAACAAGGTAAGAATTCCTATACAGATTCTATGAAGCAGCAATAAACACTTATTCAGAATGAGTCGCTGGAAATCCAAATTGATTCCAATTCCTTAAAACAGAAACAAATAGTCAAAGCTATAAACTTCAGTTTCCATCAATGTTGACTGCAATTAATAAAAAATTGCAATGTAGAAAATAATAATACGAGAAATAACAAAAGTATCATATTCCAAAAAGTTAACTTATAATCCATGAATGATCTTGTAAATATCATTATAAAGATAGAATATGTGATACTGGCAAAGTTAACGTTCGCATTATACAAGGTAATGATTCAATTGTAACTGTTTTCGTCATTTTTATCTAATGCGATTTTATTTTTCGAGAAAACTGTATATCTATAAATTGGGAATAACGAAGTTCATGTTTGAATAAAATATTTGAAATTTATCTAGTGATGTACTAAATGTGTACAAATGTGAACTAATTATTAATGAAAATCAAATATTTAAATTATCATTTTGGTACAAACAATTCGCCAAGAAAATAGTAATAATAACAATAATAACAATGGTAAATAAATGATTAACAATAATAAGTAACAATTGTCATTATTAATTATGTAAATAAATGATATGTAAATCAATTATATGTACTGAAATAAAAATAACGTAGTGATCTAAAACATACGATGACTAACATCCACCCATAGACTAAGCATAATCTGAAATCGTATTATAATATGCAAAGTAGTGACATATTTATCTATTGATCAAAAAATGTTTTCGGTTAGATGGTGTCCACGTAACTGCTAACAGGGGAGATCTTCGAAGATCGTTAGGATATCCGATGAAACGAGTGCAAGAGTTAGAACTGGAGTTATTTAAGTTGAGGGTGGAACACCAGGAATGATCAAACCTGGTTTTACCAGAAACCAAGGTCGATTATTTTGATCAAATGAGTTCAGTTTCACTTCCATGTGATGTCACTTTACCACAACCAGACCTGCGATGCAAGGAAAATAAATCTATCGGTATCGTTTTAAATCAATCTCTAATACCTGTGGCGTTAGAGCTTCAGCTCCCGAAAGTAGAGATAGGTTATTTTTATGGCCTGCCGTCGTCGTATTAGAAATTCCTTCGACAATTAGAAGTTTATGTAGAGTCTAAAGTAATGGATAACAGGCAACGCCTTTTATATCTCCTGCACTATTGTGAAGGAAAGGCCAAGGTAGCCATTGAAGAGTGTATTATGTTGTCACCATCCGTAGGATACAAACAAGCCAAGGAAATATTTCGAAGGTTGTTTAGTCAGCCACATGTGGTTTTTGGATAGCTTAGTTGACGGAGCACATGTTGACTATAATAGAGCTGTGTCTGTTCTAAACATCAATTCTCAGTGTTCTTATATGCTACTAACCATGTTACAATATACAGTGGCAAGTTGTATGTAGTATACGCAATACTTTTTAGTCTGCTTCTACTTGTGTTGGCCCTATACAAAAACGACGTTAACTTTCGAACGTTATCGGGAGTCTTGGTCTTTACAGTATTCAACAGTTACTATTTGCTATAAAGCCAAAGTGATTCAAGCAAATTATACAATTAATTTGTTTATGAACAAGTGTTCCTAACAAATAAAGTGACGAAATTATGCCTGCAACCAACCAACTGAGTCGAATCATTCAAGTTTAAACTGGCAAAGTATCAACCCATTATGGCTTACAACAAGACCTTGAAACTACGTAAAACAAAACCAAAGACATTAATGGTAAGTAACATATGCCAACGAAAACACATAAAAACCCGATTGTGAACATGAATCCAGTAACTGTTATAATAAAGGAGCAAACAAAAAGAAACAAGATCTGTTGTAGAGTTCGAGCAAATTAAAATGACACAAAACACAAAGTGAAGGGAATTGCTTACTACAGTATAATGAAGGGATTTTCATACAAGCAAAATGGATTTTACAGTCACCATCTGCTGCAACTATGCTCAGAGAATCGTTAATTTATAGCAGGCACCTACTTTAAGCATAAGGAGAGATATCTTTTAATATGGTGACCCCCTATATCTACCCAACGATGGACTCAAATAAAGCATGTCACCATCAGTAATCGTTAGAAGGGTCCGATAAAGAAATACATTTTTAGATTCTGACGATGCCCTAATACGAGCACGCATTCGCTTGCTTCTTACTGGATTCAGAAAAACGACAAGAAAACGAGGCCTTAACAATCAGCTTAGGGATGCGAGAGCCAAGAGTAAATTCTAGTGTCTAAGATACTGGCATCAATAATTATCAGATCCTTAGGCATGACGTGTGAAGTTCAAAAGCGACAAAACCTGGTTAATTACAGATCTGGTTGTTACCGTATTAACCAAAAATTTATAATTCGTCTAGTTCTAGAAAACATATATACTCATCGGCGACAGACAATGGTGGCTTTGTTGACATAAATACAGCGTTTGGCGCCATAGATCAAAAGATTTCATGTCAGTGCCTGTCAGTAAAAGCTTATCTCGGAAGTATATAAATCTTATGAAGGCTCTTTAAATGGACGCCATTAATCAAATCAGAGCGTATGGTGAACTGTCATCGGAACCTCATGTAGTGTTCGCCAGGGCTATCCACTATCCCCATTTCTGTTTAACTTTATCATAGATTTACTGCTGAAAATCATTCATTAGGGTCCTACGATTTCAGGCATGTCGATTGACGAGCTGTGAGATTAAAAGCAATAAAACTAAGGTGGAAGGGAGAAGTCGTACTACCGGCTGTGCAGAGATGTGAGGGTGTTTTCTCCAGACAACTAGAATATCAGCGATACTGTCTTTCCGCAAAGGAAGGTTAGGGGCTGTAAAGATGCACACCTCATCTTACTCCATAAATTTCCATCTCAAGCGGTGAAGCCTTAACAAGTACGGAACTAACACATCTAACACCTCTCTCAAAAAGACCGTGTGTGGCCGGCCTTAAGCAGTTATTTCTTGAGCACTGCGGCCACGCCCGCAGGTCTTTAAAACCATTTCTAACCCAACTTACTTTTCAGGTACATCAATGAAAACTTTTCCATGGTGTGGGCGACCGGTAAGTGATAACCGACCTCATACCTCTAACAGCACTTGAGATCAACCCCCGTGTGCAATCAAACCCCTACTCCTCCAAATAGCTCCCTTACTTTTACTCTAATCCCCTTCATCTTTCACTTTTCTAACACATGTCACTAGTGATTAGACTCCATGAAGTTCTACTTCAGGTTTCCTGAAACCATGTTCTAAACTTCATGCTGGAGCTTTTAGTATGCAAACCCTTTGTCGAATTGGTCAACAGATCTCACTAGCTAAAACCCTTGAATTTCTCGCCAATGATGTATACCGTGTTTCGGAAACATGCGTACAGGACCGTAGAATAGTCATTCACTTGGCATTATCTCATCACTCCAGAAAACCGGCGCGATATATTCTTCGCTTACCCGAAGACCCAGCAGCAAGCTCTCGTGGCCTTGCTGGTGTAGGTATAACATTAAATTTGCGAGTAGAACAGGCACTCCTCAAATGGATTTCTGTCGAAAGCTGTCTATGCGCTGACCGTCTAAATGGCATAGCATTTCGGAGCACATATTTAGATTCTGATTATGCCATAGTTAGAGCACGCATTTCCAGATGCAGGAAGGCCACAACTGGAAAACCTCACGGTTACCAGTTAGTGAACGGAAAGCCAAGAATGAATTCAGAGAAGAGTTAGCTAGACACTTATCCGATCATATTCAGAAGATTCATTCGGAAAAGGCTTGGGACAATTTTGAGGCAGTTACAGATACATCAGCGCTATCTGTTTCCAACCTAAATACAAAAGTTAGGAAAGATCGGTTGGTTCTTGAAACCGAAACTATGTTGATGGAGGCTCGAAGACCCATTCCCGTGAGCTTGGAGAATGATGAATGACGTCGACTACTTAAATGAAAACTGACAAAAAGTTTACGCGGGGATTTTGAGCAGCGGTGAGTGACAAAAGCAAAAGCGATGGAAACGGCTGTGGAGATGGTTAATACCATACAACTGTTTCGACTCATTAAGGAAAGGAGTATTAGAAAGTCGGGCGTTAGTGGGACTATTTCGGAAAAGGGTGGGTTCATGGTCCCCTTTCAATCTAAAAGATTGAAAAAATGGGCCGAACACCTTCATAAACAGGTCAACTGACCTCCAGTTACCCCCCCCCACACACACGTTCCTGACTATTCCCTGAGTGGAAAATTGACATGTGCCTCCTTTAACTCTCGAAAAGACCATAAGCAATTTGAAGCGAGGGGAAACAACAGGTCCTGAGAGGCTGACCCTAGATATCTTTAGGGACAGCAGTCCAGTTTTCGTAGGCACGTTAATTGATATATTAGCTAAAGTCTAAGACCTTGATGTAATCCTGTCCGACAGGTTGCAATTGCTGATCGCCCCCGTTTACCAGAAAGACAAAAATCTAGTTGTGACAACCACAGAGGAATCAGTTTGACTAACATACTGTCTAAGATACTAGCCTCTATAATCACTCGACGATTGTTCAAAGCCAGGAAATAGCAAACTTGAAAAACTAGGCTGGTTTCATACCTGAACGACGATGAACTGACCAGATATTTACTCTTTGCCAGGCCCTACAGCATAGGCATAGCTACGATAGTCCGACAATAATTGCATTCCTTAACTTAGAAGCCGTGTTTGACTTCGTGGCAGTGTTTACCATTAAAAGATGTAACTGAAAAGTACATAAACCTTATAAAAGGCTTTCTATTAGAACATCACTGGTCGAATTAGAGCTTATGGTGGACTGTTACAAGAATTATCAACACCAAGGTGTTCTTCAGGGTTTCGCCTTATCGCCCACTTTCTCACTCACTTTTCGACTTAGAATACGCAGACGACATAGTCCTATTAAGTGAAGACGTTGATAACATACAGTCTCCTGAATACTTTGAGTAACATCGCAAGCGTTTCTCTTGATCCAAATGCAAAATGTTACTCCAGGACTAATCTGTATCATCTCCTAGATTAGTCATAGGGAGCAGAGTAGTTGAGTACGTTGAACACTTCAATTATCTCAGAAGGCTCATCCCCCCCCCTCCAACTAGGTCAATATCTGATGAAATCTCAGCCCAGATTCGGAAAGCTCGTTTGGCTTTTACTAGCCTACGTCACTTGTAGCATAGGCGAGATATCCATCTATCAATCAAACACCCAGTGTGCTGCGCAGCAGACCGCCGTTTTAGCATAAAGGTGTGAAACATACACTATGAAAACAGATGATACATGTGGGCATTAAGTTTTTGATCAAATGAATCTTCGTAGTGTCGCCTGTATATCATGAAGTGAGTGAATAAGTAGTATTTACATTAGACAGAGTACCAGGAAAACATAGCAAATCAGTCAAAGAGGTCGTAAATCTTCATCAACTGAGATAGTTGGGACATGTGTTGAGTACGCCTAGTCATCATCTGCTTCATCGTGCCATGCTGGCTGTGGCAAGAATAGGATGGAAGAGAGGTAGGGGCAGGCAAACTAAAGCATGGCATCAATCCATGAAGTCTCTCATCGTTGGTCTAAGCCATGTTGGTAGATGCAGGCTACCTGGTTGGTGTCCGCGTGATAGTCGTGATAAGTGGCTGGAGACTCCGCGTGACATGGCCCGAAATCAGTCAGAGTGGAGTAAAAGTATTCAACCTCTATGTTCTTATAGATTCTAAGTTCCATTATTCTTTCGCTTGTTTTATTCCTTTCTATTGAATTATGCTGTTTTATTAATCATTATGAATTTGATATCGTCGTGTCAATGTCATATAACAACTTGGACTTATGAGCATACGCGTCGGGTTTTACGTTGCACATGAATGAATGGATTTTACACTTTTCCCTCTTCAAAATTATTCTGTCATCTCTAACCACATTTTGTATTTCTGGTCGTTTTTATAATAGATGATGCTATTAGTAATTTAATATTCATCTTAATAATCTCATCTGATTGTGCTAATGTGGTGCAAAACCTAGCATATATATATATATATATATATATATATATATATATATATATATATATATATACTAGGTTCTGCACTGCTTTTTTATACATAGGACCATGCAGTTTAAGAATACACCGCAGCATAATAATCAACACTATAATTGTTAAAAATGAATTAACAAATAAGAAATTACTCAAAATAATAATTCATACCTCATTTTCACTACAAAGGCATGGAATGGGGAATGGTGAAGCACTCACTAAAATCACATCACCTTTATGCAGTAAATTTGAATGCCGTGAACGTCCATCAAATGAAAAGTGTACAGCTGAGCAACGTGCTTTACTATCAATAGATATTTCTAATTTTATGGATGTTGGAAGTACAATAGCACGTGAACTTAAAGCTAATGAATTGATTGGTGTTAATACTAGAGCAGGTACACATGGATGTACCATACTCGCACCAGCAGTCATTGAATAAGCTGTACTTCCAGTCGGTGTACTTATAATAAGGCCTAAAATATAAAGACAAGTCCATCTCATGAAAATTAATGCAAATAAAACACTGCAAATAAAATAAGTCAGAATGTAAATAAAGTACGATTACTTGCTTCTTTAAAAAAAACGAATAGACATCTGGAAAGTGTTATGAAAGTTACTTTAACACCGACTTCCTGGTACCCCACAATCCCTACCCTTAAACCTCTTAACAGAAAAACAAGTGAGAACTACTGAAGGACTTTTACTTTAAAGCCTAGTTTATGTACAGAAGACCAGGACATTTATACTTAATATGTGACTATAAGATGCAATAAAATTCTGGGAAGATGCTAAATTTATTAACAAAATGGCTAACTGTTTAGTCGGGATATGATGCGTAACCCTTTGACTCCTTGAATTCTCTTAGAAGCATTGGAAGAATGCAGAATGGTAGGAGTAATTTATATATTTTTCAGGCTTTTGAGGAAGCTTAACACGAACTCTTAAAAAAATCACGTTTTTTTTTTAACTAAGCGAAGACACTAATTCAAATCATTTTACGAAAAAGATCGGGTACGGTTTTATTGACGGATTGTAGTAGGTTCTTAGGAAACGCTTCTCCAACCTAAGCTATTATGCAAAAAAGTGTCTCTAATTGTTGCTAGTCCTTGTTCTGAGATCTTTATGGTCTTCAAAACAGAATATCATACAAAAATACTAGGATATAAAATTGGAAGCAGTAAGCAAATACGTACATACAGTTTGTATGCACAGACACTAACATAAAGAAAAGTTCAATAGGGTTAGCAGAGATTTCATCATGGGCTATTGTAGTTATTATGAAAACGATGAACAGTAACGACTGAGTATTTGATCCATCGAGATACATAGATTTAAAAACAAGATATTGATTTTTGAGGAAGGAGATTCGCTTATGGACAGTGTTACATTGTAATGGTCTACAATTCGAATCAGTTTTCAGGAACGTTAATGACGTTTGACCGTCGAACCACTCCATGCGTCTTTCTGTATAATGAAGCTAACTCAAACGTAATGTAGGAGGTGGCCGTGGGAATAATTGATTTAAAATAGCTCACCCATGTTATTTTAATTCTGATTACCATGTAATATCGATGCGTTTTTAAATCTGGATACGGTAACTGCATTTTTTAACTAATTACGGTTTGAGTTGAGATTTCTCACTTAGCATAGTCAATAGGGCAATTGTGAATTAAGATTACCGTTAAATAATGCCTTTTCAAAAAATTGTGTGGGCAGTATTTAAGTTAATATTTGAGTTAGCTGACTCGTTGGTTAGAAAGAGCAGCATATGAAAAGAATACAATCATGCCGGTGAATTTAATTATCAGTTATTTTTCATGGAGCAAGAAAACACAACTTACTTAAAAGACAAGTGTCATCGCTTAAAATCTTTACTTACACGGTAAATTATCCAGACCTTTTACCCAAAAACATGTAAAGTTTGAAGTTTCATATCGCGAGCAAACACTTCCTACTTTTCAATGAAAGTTTGATTAAACTCATACTCTACTGTATGATAACAATATGTGAAGTGTGTGGAAGTCTAAATGCAACCGTATCCTCTTTTAAATACAAAGAAAGTCTTGACTTCCTAACAAATATTCTCCGCTTCTGGAAATTAGATTTATTTTGCCCGAAAAAGGTTGGAATCCATAAAATCCAGAAACTTAGTTTAAACGTGATACTTGAAATTCTTAATGATTAACAAAATTAAAAAACAGTAATAATTAAAAAAACAACCAGAAAAAAGTAGTCTACATACCAAACTTTTATATTAACTTGATGCAGTATACATTAACGTGCGTTTCAGTCAGTAATAAACGTAGTTACCATACCGTATTAATACGAAAAGATCAAAGTAGCAAAATTAGTATCAGAATATGGTTCAACAAAAGAATCGAAATGTGTGCATGAAGGAATTATGGAAAAAAAGTGAATGCTCGTGCACGGTTTTGACTGATTCTAGGAAATGTCACCCAATGTTTCCTACCACTGACCATGATTATCGCATGAACCTCAACGGGGGAGTTTGCATCTGCAAATATAGATTAGTCCAACAATCAACAAGTCCGTCGCTTAGTATCACGTTTTAGCTTGACTACCCCTATTTCTTTTACATCGTACACCTATATCAGGCAACAATGTGCGTCAATGTATATGGTGGTTTGACAAACGTAATACATGTAAGAACCACCTCAATCAACGGAGATTCACAACTTCACTAGCTAATTTGGAATCTCTTCTCTGTTTAGTAGTTAATCAATCTTCTGTTCTTCCCATTCCAGCCTGGGACTGAGTGGGAATCGGGAAGACGTGCAAGGAACAGCTAGGCGTTCACTGGTGTTTGTTATTGCAACTTCGTGAGCATAAGGTCATATCAACCAATTAGTCAAAACTTCATCATAATAACAACCATTTTGACGTCATAACAGGCTGCAAAAATTGATGCAAATAAACTTGAACACTAAGGCAAACAGTAGTCCAAACGGAGTATCCATGATCTGAATAACAGCGGCCAACCTGAATTCCCTAACCTATAACATCTTACTACCACGATGGTTATGTTTGATTATGGTTTAGAAATATGTCATACACTCCAGTGCAAGCCTGGAAATGACAGAGTACCCGTTTTACATTTGGCTGACTTGTTGCAAAGGTCTAATTCAGTGAATGTTGGACGTAAGACCATAATTAGGACCGTATACTTCATGAACTTCTAAACCACAGTGTCCACCCCCCCCACCACCACCGAAAAAAACTAACCCAAAGTGATATTATGCTAAGCGTTTAACTTAGTTATTGATGCTTAACTTTGAGATTTGGTCGAGGTGATACTGTAAACTATCAGTTGAAGATGAAATTTTAGCAGTAAGGAGAATCTTGACGAATTAAAACTTCTGACCCATTAATAGTTCAGACGAATGTGTGGTGATTTTCACAACTATCGCCGGTCGTTACTGTCTTGAGTTGGAAAGAATTTGACTACTTGAATCTTGATTTAGCTTGTGTGTAATACTATGAAAAGTTGATTTTTCGATTCCGAGGCTTGGCGGTGTTGTCGGTGCGAAATTTTATGATAGGGGGAGACAATCATTGAATAGTCTTTGGTTTTCAACACTTCATAAGTAGTTATATGGAGGAAAACTATCTCAGAATTGGATTAATCAATCACATAAATCCATAATAATAATTGAATTATATACCTATGGAACGAAACTTGTTGAAACATAAAACTGTATTTCGATTTGTAAATGGTAACCAAAAGACTACTATTAGATTTCCTAATGTGCTTTTCGAAAACTAGCTGAGCTAGTTAATGACTTTGATTATGCTACAATTTTTTTGAATTCGTGGGAGCAAATAAAATACGGAAAATGCTAATGACAATGTATATAGATTGCGTCAAACTGAAATTATGAATAACAAGGAAAACAGAGGTAATCCACATTGTTATCAATGTTCACTAAATAAGTTGTATCGAGGATTTTCGGTCATTATTCTATTTAAAAATAAGTGAGCGACATATACGTCTGTTTTCGTTAAGGACTTCATTTTAAGCGGTTGCGGTTATAAATATATTCTGTGTAATGTGACCAGGTACATCAAATGAAGGACACAAATAGGACTTAAAATGAAATTCCCAATGAAAATAACATTTTAATATGACGCACTAAATGTAGATAAGAATGGCCGAAGAAGCTGGATACAATATGGATACGAACACCGGGAAAATTGAAGATAAACTGGGCCCCAAAACAATCATTTATCGATGTCATCGAGTAACTCTAAAAAGGCATTTAGCACAAATGACATTTGATTTTCTGGAGCTTGTTTGTCAAGCTTCAAAATATTTGATGATGATGCTTATGAAATCAAACTGTAACTGCCTAACCATCGCTAAAATTAACCCTTTTAAAGAAGATAGCTTACGAGTACCTACAAGTTTTTCAGCTACTTAGATTAATATGAATTATAGCTGTTATGGAGTTAGGTTGAATTGCATGTGTCATAGAAGTGAGAATGCCCAGAATAAATATAAAACTAATACAAGACATACAGACAAATCAGCACTCATACGTATGTGGAAGGTCCGTTTATGCAGAAGGGTTCGGAATTAGTCACGTCACTAAATAGAAGATACAGCTTTGGCTATCCAGCATGTTTTGAAGTAACCGGAAAATAATGAGAATCCAGTTGAACTAGAGTCCAGGCATTCTCAACTTGGACATACAGGATAACATTTAATCCGAATGAGCGTGAATTCGTCACGGTTTACATATAGCGCTCATAATCAATAAACTGTACAGCTAGTTTGTATAGGACAGGACCAATGACTTTGATCTCAATTAACATATAAAAGTCCCTTTTAGCAATATCATTAAAAATCATGGCTTTCGTCACATAAGCACAAACATAAAGAGAATTAAATATTCGCTTACCATCTCCTTCTATAATGGTCACTTCTCTACCATTCACCTTAATGAGAAGATCACAGAGAAATGGTGAAAGACCACGATCAATAACTAGGTCATTAAGAAACTGAAATATAAGAAGAACACGTAATAAAACTAGTTTCTAATGAAAATAGTAACAAATATGCGTAAGTTTAGATGTAGAAATAATTGATCGCTCTATTATTTGAGTTATTTAAACGGATATTACCACAAAATGAAATCTCGCACTAAACTATATATCGGAGCTTTTAATGTTCGAACCTTATGCCAAATAGGACAACAAGCCTCCTTAGCTATGACCCTAGATTCTCGCCCCACCGATGTCTGCTGCGTCTCTGAGACGCGTATACAGGATCCTATCACTGGACGCAAAAGACCCATAAGGATTCCCCTCAGAGTTCAACTTAATGATGAAAAAATCAAGAATACATTTCAGGAAACCAATTAGTCAACTGTGTAAGCGATACCTTTCCCGAGTCAGCTTGGAATGATATCCAGAAAACTGTTGAAATAACAGTAATATCTACTAGTAAACTAAGCCATAAAGCTAAGAAAACTCAGTGGATTTCAGCTGCATCTACTGAACTGATAGATGCTCGGCAACACATCCCGTCTAGTTCTGAATACGATGAGGAGCGAAGGGAACTTAAACACAAACTGATTATAAGCTTACGGAATGATCGTGAGCAGTGGTGGGTGGCGAAAGCTAAAGAGACGGAAAAGGCAGTGGCAGTAGGTAACAGTAGGCAACTGTTCAGACTTATCAAGGAAACGGGTAAAAAAATCGACTGTAAGTGAAACTATCCCAGAAAAAGATGGGACCATTATTCACTGTCAATCCAGAAGACAGAACACTTTA
This sequence comes from Schistosoma mekongi, assembly GCA_034768735.1. Classification (NCBI taxonomy): domain Eukaryota; kingdom Metazoa; phylum Platyhelminthes; class Trematoda; order Strigeidida; family Schistosomatidae; genus Schistosoma; species Schistosoma mekongi. The sequence continues at coordinate 64,309,751 of CM068306.1, read as the reverse complement.
AGAAACAGTTCAACTGGCTTTCGGCCTCATTTCAGTTGTCCACTATCCCCAAGCAATCTGCATGGCAAATTCATATCGGTCCCCCAAGTCTTAGTGAGGTTGAGAAGGCTATAGGGAATCTAAAGCGAGAGAGAGCGATGGGACCTAATAGATTAACCCCTGAAACATTTAAGGATAGTGGTCCATTTTAGTAGCGAGATTAACTGAGATCTTAGCTGGAATTTGGGGACTATACGTAATCCCATCTGACTGGTTCCGAACACCAATCGTCCCAGTCTATAAGAGAGGACAGAAATCATCTTGTGACAATTACTGAGGAATCAGTTTAACGAATATAGCGTCAAAAATATTGGCTTCAATAATACTTCGACGCCTAACTGAAGCTCGTGAAGAGCAAACGCGGAAAAACCAAGGTGGTTTCAGACGGTTGCATAGACCAAATATTTACACTTCGGCAGGCTCTGGAAGATAGGCACACATTTGGACGCCCAACAATAGTTGTATTCCTTGACTTTAAGACAGCCTTTGACTTTATCGATCGTGAGGTTATGTGGCATTGTCTGTCATTGAAAGACGTGTCAATGAAGTACATTAACCTTATACAAGCTCTCTATTCGAACACTACATGTCGAGTCAGAGCATATGGCAGACTGCCATCGGAATTGATTACTTTAAGTGACGTTCGCCAAGGTTGTCCGCTTTCCCCGTTTTTATTTAGCTGTATCATCGACGTGCTTTTAGAGTTAACATTTTCATCGTCTAACTTCTCTGGGATTGAACTCTTTCCAGGAAATGAACTTACTGACTTGGAGTATGTAGATTGTATTTCTATTGGGTGAAGATGCTTGACTACCTTAGACATCAATATAAGCATGTTTGAGATGCGATTCCCCCCCCTTCCACCCGAATGCAAAATGTTGCATCGGGGTCGGCATGCATAGGCACCAAAATTAGTGATAGGGAGCGAAGTAGCTGAATGTGTTGACCACTTTACTTGGGAGTCTCATCAGTCCTGATGATCTGGTGTCTGCTGAAATCTTGGCTCGTATACAGAAAGCTCGATTGGCTTTTGTCAATTTGTGTCACTTGTGGCGTAGGCGAGATATCCGCCTTCCAACCAAGTGACGCATTTACTACGCAGCCGTTCGATCCGTTTTACTATATGGATGTGAAACATGGTCATTAAGGAAAGAGGATATTCGTAGGCTTCTAGTATTCGATCGTAGATGTCTTCGAAGGATCGCTCGTGTTTTCTGGGACCACCGAGTGAGCAATACGTGGGTTAGTAATAGAGTACTAGGTAAATATGGTAAATCTATTGATGAAGTGGTAAATCTTCATCAACTGAGATGGTTAGGACATGTGTTATGTATGCCAAATCACCGCCTAGCTCGACGAGTAATGCTGTCTGGTGTAGGCAGGAAAAATGCTAGGGGCGGCCAAACCAAAACATGGCACCAGTCCATGAAGATATCGACAATTGGGCAGAGCCACGTTAATAGGTGCAGACTACCTGGTTGGGGTCCGTGTGATGACCGCAACCAGTGGTTAGAGACTGGGTGACCTGGCCCAAAATCGTGCGCAATGGTGTAGGTGCATTTATTCCTTGTCTTACTCTAAAGTCTAAGCTTCTGAATTGGTTATAATTTTCTTTTTTTACTGAACTACATTTTCTTAAATTTTATCTTTGGTCTCTAACTCTTTCCATTATTACTAACTCCGTTACTACCTCCACTACTCTGGGATTTGGTCAAACAACTTAATCCCTATCTGTTGACTAGGGCATATCAACTTGAACTGATGTAAGCATGTACCAAGTACCACGTTGTAACTGACTGAATGAAAGTTTTTAAAACCTTAAAGTATTGAATTTTAGTTATCAAGTAAGTGATGCAAAAGGCTGACTGAAATAAAGGAACGAGAAGAAAAGATAAGAAATGCACATAAAAATGTAATAGATATAATAATGAATTAGCGTTGGGAGATATACGTCAAAATTGGTTACAGTGGTATACTTGGATTCACTATTTGTCTCCAATTAAAGTCTTAAGTTTTGGGATTACTTCAAACTTTTTGTTCTGTAAACTGATTCTTTCTTCCTAAATTATCACCTATACGTGCTATTTTTTGGCCAAAGTATAATACGGGAACGAGCTTACCGATTATTAAAATGTCCATGAGGCATAATTATTATAGCTAACTGCCAGCGACCTAACTACGCCTGTAGCCCCTAGGGTTGCTGCCGGTCCCAAGCCCGGATAAAGGAGGAGGGTTTGGCATGGGGCTAGCAACCCCATCCCGTAAAACAACAAACGTGCTAAAAAAACGCTAACCAGTAAAAATCTTTATAACCATTTTTACTCTGCCCTGGGAGTTGGAAGGTGTGCTATGACGCCTCATGGTGAAAGCCGAGTTTCTTCGGAAGCCACGAGGCCGATGTCTCTTCTGACAACCAGAGCAACAATCAATATAGGTACATGGAATGTCCGCACGCTGTGGGAAACAGGGAGGACCATGCAAATAGCTGAAGAAATGAAAAGATACCACCTGAAGATACTTGGAATAAGCGAAACGCATTGGGTGCAAGCTGGACAGCAACGGTTATCCTCGGGAAATGTGCTTTTATACTCCGGCCACGAAGAAGAAAGCGCCCCCCACACACAAGGAGTAGCATTGGTGTTATCCCAAGATGCATGGAAGGCACTTATAGGATGGGAGCCTCACGGACCTAGGATCATCACAGCATCCTTCAAGACGAAGAAGAAAGGGATTACAATGAATGTCATCCAGTGCTACGCACCCACCAATGACAGCCACGAAGACGACAAAGACCAGTTCTATGCGAGGCTGCAGTCAATCATCGAGAAATGTTCAGCCAAGGACCTGACCATTCTAATGGGCGACTTCAACGCCAAGGTCGGAGTGGATAACACCGGATATGAAGACATCATGGGACAACATGGACTGGGAGAAAGGAATGATAACGGTGAGAGGTTTGTGAACTTATGTGCCTTCAACAAAATGATTATAGGTGGCACCATTTACTCCCACAAACGTATACACAAAACTACATCGGTTTCACCGGACCACATTACGGAGAACAAAATCGACCACATCTGCATCAATAAGAAGTTTAGAAGGACCATGGAAGACGTAAGAGCAAGGAGAGGAGCCAACATAGCTTCAGATCACCATTTGGTGGTAACTAAAATGAAACTGAAGCTGAGGAAGCACTGGACAACTGGAGCAGCAGTATTACACAAGTTTAATACAGCCCTTCTCCGGGATATTAACAAACGCAACGAATTCAAATTAATTCTCAGCAACAAGTTCCAGGCATTTCATGATCTACTAGAAAAAGGTGGAACTAATATGGAAGACAACTGGAAAGAGGTAAAGGAAACAATAACTTCAACATGTCAGGAGGTTTTGGGTCTCAAGAAACAACACCGAAAAAAGTGGATTTCTGTTAGTACTCTGTACAAGATCCAAGAAAGGAGGAACAGAAAGACAGTGATCAATAACAGTTGGACAAGAGCAGAGAAAGCCAAGGCACAGGCCGAATACACCGAAGTCAACAAGCAAGTGAAGAGGAGCATCAGGTTGGATAAACGAAAATTTGTTGAGGACCTAGCAATGACAGCAGAAAAAGCTGCAAGAGAAGGAAACATGAGGCTCCTATACGATACAACGAAGAAGTTAGCTGGGAAATTCAATAAGCCAAAACGGCCAATCAAGAACAAGGCTGGCAAACCAATCACTGAAGTGCATCAACAACGGAACAGGTGGGTAGAGCACTTCCAAGAACTCTTGAATAGACCAGCCCCACTGAACCCACCAGTCATCGAAGCAGCAGCCACAGATCTCCCTATAAGCACAGACCCACCAACAGTCGAAGTAATCAAAATGGCCATCAGACAGATCAAGAGTGGCAAGTCAGCAGGACCAGACAACATACCAGCGGAGGCACTGAAGAAAGATATAGAAGCAACTTCAAAGATACTCCACATTCTCTTCAGGAAGATTTGGGAGGAAGAACAAGTTCCAGCAGACTGGAAAGAAGGGTACCTCATCAAGATACCAAAGAAAGGCGATCTCAGCAATTGTGAGAACTACAGAGGCATTACCCTACTTTCAGTACCAGGAAAGGTCTTCAACAGAGTGTTATTGAACAGATTAAAGGACCCGGTTGACGCCCAACTCCGAGATCAACAGGCCGGATTCCGTAAAGATCGATCATGTACCGATCAAATCGCTACTCTACGGTTCATTGTTGAACAGTCAATTGAATGGAATTCACCACTTTACATCAACTTCATCGACTATGAAAAAGCATTCGACAGCGTGGATAGGAGAATATTATGGAGCCTTCTACGACATTACGGCGTACCCGAGAAGATAGTCAACATCATATGGAATTCTTACAAAGGACTACATTGTAAAATCGTGCATGGAGGTCAGCTCACAGATTCATTCGAAGTGAAGACCGGTGTCAAGCAAGGCTGTTTACTCTCGCCCTTCCTCTTCCTACTGGTCATCAACTGGATCATGAAGACTGCAACATCTGAAGGCACTCTCGGAATACAATGGACAACATCGACGCAACTAGATGACTTGGACTTCGCAGATGACCTAGCTCTTCTTTCTCACACACACATCATCAAATGCAGAAGAAGACCAACAATATAGCAGCAGCTTCGGCAGCAGTAGGCCTCAACATACACAAAGGGAAAAGCAAGATCCTTCGATACAAAACAACAAACACTAACCCAATTACACTTGACGGAGAAATTCTGGAAGACGTTGAAACCTTTACATATTTGGGCACCATCATCGACAAACAAGGAGGGTCTGATTCGGATGTGAAGGCGCGGATTGGTAAGGCAAGGGCAGCATTTCTACAACTGAAAAACATCTGGAACTCAAACCAACTGTCAGTCAATATATAAGTCAAAATTTTCAACACAAATGTGAAGACAGTCCTGTTGTATGGAGCTGAAACTTGGAGAACTACGAAAAGTATCCTACAGAAGATACAAGTATTTATAAACAACTGTCTGCGTAGGATTCTTCGGATTCGTTGGCCAGATACCATCAACAACAACCTTATGTGGCAGAGAACTAATCAACTTCCAGTTGGGGAAGAAATTAGGAAAAGACGCTGGAGATGGATTGGACACACACTGAGGAAACCATCAAACTGTGTCACAAGACAAGCACTGACTTGGAATCCTAAAGGCCAAAGAAACAGAGGAAGACCCAAGAACACACTGCGTCGGGAATTGGAAACAGACATGAAGAGAATGAACAGCACTTGGGAAGAGCTAGAAAGGAATGCCCAGGACAGAGTTGGTTGGAGAATGCTGGTGGGTGGTCTATGCTCTACTTGGAGTAACAGGCATTGATTGATTGATTGATTGCCAGCGACCTAAAAAATCTTGATTTCAGCCGGTAAAAAGTTGGCTATTGCAATACCTATACATAGCGCCCGGGATGTATAGTATTATTAGGACAAATTAATTTTCGAATACTAAATTCTCGCTAAGTTTTATGTCGCCAAACTGTTATGATGGGAACGTACGATTAATTGTGAGCACGAAGTCAAAGCGACCAATGACAAATGCGGTAGTCCAGTCAGTGCCTGGTGTCTGACCGAAGACTACTCAGTCCCAGGTCAGAATAGCAAGGACATAAGCTTTTCCCAGGTAATAACTCCACACCACTACACACACTTTTTTCAGAGCTGTTTTTAGAATGTCGTCGACAAAAAGTTGAAAAGGAAGGATGAAATTAGACAACCCCACCTAACCCCAAAGCTAGACTGGAGTAATGGAGAAAGGAAGTTGTATATCCTTACTTTACCTGAGATGTTTGAGTAAAGAGCCTTTAAGAAGTTAATAAGCTCCTCAGACAAGCCTTTCTCGAACATACAATTCCAGAGAACATTCCTGTCTAACAAATCGAAGGCGGCCTTGATGTCAAGAAACACAAGGATTGTTGGCTTGCAATATGTGGGACGTTGTTCGAACAGATGGTAAAAATGTAATCAATACATCCTCGACCTAATCAAAGACTATCCTGTTCCTTGCGAGTCAGCCTTTCATGAGGTTTGAACAATCTGCGAAGTATGACGGTAGCCAATAATTTGGTAGAAATTGACAGTGGACTTACCCCCACCCCCGATAGTTGTTACATTGGTTACGTAAGCCTTTTTTAAAGATGAGGACGACGACCGTCTCATCGCAAAATGACAGAATCCCTTCAGTTTCTCAAACATTTTCAAACAACCTTAACAGTTCCCTCACCAGTAGTACATCACCAATTCGAAAACCAGCTGGAGATAAGTCGTCTGGGCTTGGTGATTTGTTGTGATCCAGAAGCTGGAGTACCTTGTGAACTTTCTCTTTGTTGGGTGGGTCAATTGATACCAGCCATGGAGGGCAAGATAATTTGATCGAGGTTGTCGAGGGAACAGATAAGCTGAACTGATCCCCTAAAGACTCAGCCTATCGTCCGAGACAATCCTAGATATTGGTGATTGGCGTACCATCAGCTTCACAGATTGTTCCATTGATACCAAACTTCTTACACCTTCTTTCTTGAATCGATCCATATTGTAGTTCTCTATTGTTCAGATTTAGTTCACGGTTATAACAATTTCAATACTCCAGGTTATGATAAAAACTAAGATCAGTTTGTGACGTGAAACTTAACAACTTCCATTAGACCCATTAGTAAAATCGATGTGCTTACTACTGACTACCTACAGAAGGTAACATCGGAGCTGTAGTAAGACCATATGACCAAATAGAGTGCATTCAAGTTAGATGCAAGGCAGTTACCTAACAATGCCGATGCATACAATCGCGAAATGAGTGGAGTCAGTTCAGCAGTCAGATGGTTAAACTCATGTCATGTATTTCAAAGGATTCTAAGATTATGATGAAGCGGCTATCTAACGCTTCTTGGTTTTTAGTGAGTGTTTAACTAAGGACAGGTTTTGGTGTGAAAATTAAAATTCAGCAACCTTCACAACACCTATGAATAAGAAACTACAAGAGTAGAAAGGTAAATTCTGTTACATTTTGAAAATAATTACATTAGAAACACAAAAACAATACTCACATGATATTCCGCATCTAGTGAGCTAGAACGTGGAGAAGAATCATTAGAATGTGTCGATTCATAAAGTTTATCTCCTGTGGTTGAAGTAGTTTGCTTTTCGGGATTATTATTGCCATTGTGACTAGTGATACTATTACGAATAACTTGGCAACAAAGACGAGCTCGTAATACGCAGTAAGATGAACCTGAATGCCATGCAAAAAACACAACTCCAAGTAAAATCATATATTACAGCATTAACCTCAACATCTTCGCTCACTACGTGTGTTGCATCCAGCATTTTCGGTAACTTCACTGTTCAACCAGTGAATGGTCATCCTATATTAATGTTGTTTTCGTCAACGATTTCATTAAATCTGTAGCTATCCGCAACTGTTTGTTATAAAAATGGCGGCGTAACGAAAATAGATATGCTGGGTAAAAAAGTGGAAGTTATGGCTTCAAATGAAATCGATAATGACAATGACACTCTAGCATACGGTACAAACCAAATAAGTGGAAATATAATTGAGATTGCTGGGTACAACACATGCAGTGAATATTGAGAACGCTACGGATAATCAGACAGAAAATACTTTTTAAGACTTCACAAACTAGATAAGCCAACATTTAAAAAGTATCAACCGCAATCTAATAACTTGACGTATAGTGGATCAACCGATTCTCATTGGCCAGATTATATGACTGATAAATATATTGAAGGTACATAATTACTGCACGGATTGACATATGTTTCTATGTGGGACAGTTAAAGAGGATCAAACAAACTGGATTTTTCATAAGGTGTACTTGTCTTTACTGAATTGAAAATTATATCATTTCCTAGTAAAATAGACCATATATAAACACTTATTTTCACCAGTACAATATAAATAAAATCAGATTCCTACATTCTTTATATATATATATATATATATATATATATATATATATATATATATGGTCAGTTCCGATACTTTACTTGTTAATATCAAATATGTGATTAAGACAAACCTTAAACTCTTAAATGCAAATTAAGAAGCCGACTACGATCCAGTATTTGTAAAATCTCGATTCAAAATAGTCTTGCAAATGTAAATGTTAGCTTATAAGTTCCTCTAGTTTCGATGGTTAACTTTCACTCAACGACCGATAGGCTTCGATCCAACGTCAGTATTAATTCGAATAGCAATGAGCTATTCACCGCCCTTACCATAGACGATGTGGCACTGTGAAAAGACCAATTGGGCAAGCAATCACTTATTTGGTGAAAACAGAGTATGTCATACAATATTACATACCTTACTTCCAAGCATCAATTTGCACATCCTCCGCGTTCTCTGGACTGTGTCGTTTATTAGCTTGCTTCTCTTGGTTGTTCTCCATTCTCCTCTGTATTTTAATCATGCTTTACTTCTTTCCACCTCGCAACTCGCCTTGTATGCTGTTTACTGATTCTTCCTAATTCCCTGTGACGCTCTGCTACCTACTACTTATTGATGACCTTATAAGTAGTATCCACCACAGTACTATCTTCTGTATATATGAGTTCCTGTCTATGAACTGACGTGTATTCACTATTTATTATAAAAGGTGTCTTGCTGTAAAATTGTATGTTTATCATATCTGCTTGAAGCTCCTCTCCAGTAAGTTAATTAATTTCAAACTCAGTAACTGTAATTTTTCGGTGGGGTCAAAACACTTTCGTGTGACCAAAAACACTCTAATTTTGTAAGTATAAAATAAGTCCTTGATAATTGTTGTTTTCATGTGAAAGATTGTTTACACTTATTAAAAACGATGAATTCTTGCTTGTAGGCTAGCTAACATTTCCAAATGCAAATGACATTTAGTTACTTTAGACCATCATTACTTTTACAACGTCCAGTGGTATAAAAGTCTAAATGAATTAGTATGTACAAATAATAGCAGTTATCAAAAGCTTTATGTTTGCAGGATAGTATCTTGAAAGCAAATGTCGAAGTGAAGGCAACTTATAAGAACCATTCTAAACTGGTTTAAGTTCATGACAATTCATGAGTTACGACAAACGACAAAGTATGTACATAGTGATAACCACCTAATGAATGCAACCAGAACAAAAGTACCAAAATTTTCAACCATTAATAATATGCACCAAAAATACACTGTGGTAACTTTGAACTTAGTCATAAAATTACAAAAAATATTGTCTGACCTTCAAGAACACTTTTCATATGCGTTCTAAATGTCTTGAAAGGAAACGGAGTCAAAAATCCTAATGTGCCGAGACGAAACGCGATTACAGGTGGAGTGACTCCCTACATGATGAAGAGGAAGAGTAAAAATAACAGATGTGAAAGGTTGTATATATATATAAAACTTAAAACCTATGTACTGTAATCGATTGAAGACTTGTTAATGCGCTCGTCATTGTGTGCATCAACTGACGCTAACATATCACGTTAACAAGAGTATTTCTCACTATTCTTGTGTTTTGTGACTTCGACTATAATACAAAATGTCTTTAAATAAGTTACCGAGTTCAGTAAGAACCAACAAATAAACTACAAACTAAGATTTTTGAAATGCACCAATATCTGGATTCGCGTTAAATACTAAAGGATAGTTGTAATCATTGTGTAATATTTACGAGTCAAGGTTCAAAAGAGTTACGATACTTTTAAGATTTATTCATTTATTCGCCTGCTACCCATCAAGAGGCTACAAAATATGCAGTAATTTGGCTTAAAGTCTACAGCTTCCAAAAACTGGTATGGTTATTTCGAAGTCACGAAACGTTAGAAATTGCTTTAGTTTATATATAAACCGCTTTATTTATAGGGACTGTCAATAAATGTTTGCATACTTATCACAAGGGCTTCGCAGCAGGTTCTTAAAATAGAGTTGTAGTGATAATAACGAGTTTGTTCGATGTTACAGCAAAAGTGCAGTTACATAAAATACTCAAACATATAAGTGTATACATAAATTCCATACCTGAAACATCGATGCAATCTGTAAAAGAGTCCCATCACCACCAAGGCAAACAATCAGATCAATTTTACTACGCACAGTGTGATCAAAGACTCTAATTGAGCTTCTTGAGTTAATTTTAGAAGAACTTTCTGCTGTACTGTCATGATGTTCGCAGGTATTCTGTTCAGCAGTGACTTGTGGAGATTCGCCGTTTCCAAAATTTACATACTGCTGAACGATAGGGTAGAATAAATCATCTTTCTTTAATTCGGATAGTGTAGTCGACTCCAAATAAATAGTTAGGTCCCATTTCTATTGATTATAGGGAAAAAAACTGAAATACATCCGCATCTAGTTTTTATAAATTGGTCAATTTTATGACTGAAATATATTTATGTAACTAGTAATCCTTTTTCTCATTTTAAGTTAAGTACAGGTACACTAAGTGCTCTAACGTGATAAACAACAAAGACTTTAGTGAACAAGTGAAAACAGAAACAAATCCAGGCATACGAAACCTATGTTACCTAAAGGAAAAGTAAAGCTAAGTTTAAGTGTAGACTAGCCCTCCGCTTCGTTAAAGGCCTATTCGTGTGTGCTTCACCGGGTTATGTAACGTTTACAAGAGATTATAATCAGCCTCTACATTAATCTTCAATGTAACAAAACAATCCACAGGCCAAGACTTTAATTGTTAGGTAAAATTAATGACATCCGTCTTAGCATTACGCTGGATTCTTCAAAATGCTATTCTCATTTTGGAGATGTTACAATGTTCAGTCCAATGTATTTATAAACTTATTATATTGCTGGGAGATAAAATCACTAACTGGTAACTACATCATGATTACCAACTGACAGTTCGCCAACTACTTATGCATTTATTAATAAGTAAAATAGCTCTATTTATAGCCTTACCCTAGAGAGTGAGCTGTTAGCGACTGTTAGGACAAAGTGAAGTGTGGCTAAGAATTCTCTAGATTAATAATTTACTTCACTACTAAAAATCTGTCGTGTTGTTGGGGTAATTAGGTAAAAGACAACAACAAAAACATAGGACACCAACCCAAAAGATACTAAGTTCATGCCACTAATCTTTTACAGTTTGATACATTTTATGATAAGTAACACTCAAACAATGTAAATTAGAAAGTTGTTCTATCCTTTAAAATTCCAAATAATATGGAGGCTCAGCATTTTTTTGAAAACAGCACTATCGATATTACATACTATGGCAGAAAATGTTACTTTACATTTATAGTTTTATGTATATTTATGTTATGAAAAAAACATTATAGGAGTTAAGATTGGAAAATGAAAAATAGACCGACCAAAATAATCAGACCTGTCACAAAAGCAATACTCTGAAAACAAACCTTTAGCGTGAAGTGAATAAATGACTTTAATCTCTCAACGACGCTGGAATCACATAATTTATGAACAACTAAGACACCTTTTATGGCCTCTTTCCACTCAACACGAGAGTAATCAGTGCTAAAATAGAAGCTATACATAACATTTAAATGTCTAGACATTTACTTGCAGTTACGAGGCAGAAGGGTATCACACATCGTTTGGCGCTCAGTCTTTGGTAGGTTTGCGTGAAGTCCGAAGGCACGTCGTGAGATGGGCGTGTATGGCAGTTTTAACAGTCACAAGTCCGCCAATCTAGAGTAGTTGTAAGCTAACGACTTAGTGAGTGCATTGGATGCACTTGCATCTAATAAGGATATTATGACAAACTGGCATTCGAAGATAAAAGAAAGCAGACCAAGGTTTAGAATGAATCACAGATCATGGATCACAGATGACGCTGACATTAGATGTCAGCGTAATATTTATGTTCCGAGCCAGTGAGTGTGTGCCATAACTGATTATCTATTGGCTGATGAAAGTGCATTATTTATAATCTTATTTTGTCATCGTTTGTGTTCATCGATTTATAAAATATGAAGCAGATTACGAAAATGACCAAGTTATAACCTCAAAATGCTGGTAGAAATAGACAATAGTGATTAATCAATGAGATGTGAGAATCAATTGTTATGGTCAAGGAACATTACTGAAAGAATGATATTGGAGGAAGAACTAGTGAACAGATACGAGCCAATGAGGAAGCATATTGCTACATCAAGGTCATAGAGGTTAGTTTAGCTAACAATGTTGACGATAATTTTAAAGAGTAAGTCACTGTCAAATATTTGCGGCAAAAAAGTTATGGGCATGACTTTTACGAAAGAGACTGTAGGAAGATCAAGGTCACGTATGAGTTATCGAGTATGTGGTTAAACACTGGGTTTCCGGTTTTCGTGCATGTTATGCATTATCGAGTCATTTTGGAAAATGCTTGTTTATATATTTTTTTAGCAGATTTTGATCTTCTAATCTCCATTTTTTTCATCAATAAGCTTATATGCTTCGTTTTATGCTAAACAAAGGGATCTTATCCTACACTACAAACTCTAAGTAGCCAAATATTGATTAAACCCGAACTTAGTATTTAAAAACAAGGAAGCATCAAGTAAATTAAAATATTTTATAATTAACGTTTATATTTTGGTTCTATTCCACTTTTAACCTTCAACGACTTATGTTTAGAACTTATGACCGGGTCAAGTGCACAATTGTGCACCCATATTTATGTCATTAATGACGTAAATATGCAGTAATATCGTAACACATGTTACTATATGCTCAGCTTTTACATATTATTTTAATAGTTTAATCACTGTATCAGATGTTTATGCACCTGTTATTTAACACTCATCGAAGCTTATATCACTTAAATAATATATCGGATACTAAATTGTAGCTAGCTAAAATTCTTGGTCATTTTAGGTCAAAGTTCGCTTTCATCAAGTAACATTCTAGGGCGAAATCACTGTACATAACAACATCACAGTGGATTTTTCTTTGCTAAACTTAGGAAGTCTCGTCGATATAAAATTAGATAATAAATTCAGTCATCAACTCGAGAAATGATATCTAGGCCAGAGACAAACAGTTTGCAACACAAAAATGTTATGACGCATGGAAAAATCGTTGATATCTCAACGCCATTGGGGGTGTCTAGTCGATATATGCGCGTCTGCCATATGCCCACTCGGTCCAAAGCCGTAGATAAAACACAAGACGATAGACCAACCGGACTAAATCATATTATATTTCACACATCCCTCTATATATACACAAAGCCTGACCACACAGTCAACCAATTAGGTAACTAGCATAAATACAAGATAGGAGCAATGGTGGATGTGAACTGGAGTAGCGTATACACAATCAATTAACCATAGTTCATGAACGAGAAACGATATAACAATGGATAATGTGTCAAATGGAAGGACAAGGCAAGGGGAGCTGAATGGTAATAGAGATAAATTGTTTACCTTGAATATAACCTAAAATACCGAAATAGTCTACAGACAAATATCTTTTGAAGACAATCAATCTTCTTTAGGTGCTCGGCCTATCAAAAAATAAGACAAAACAACCATGAGTACGATCACAATGGGATGAGCCAAGGCCACCAAAGTGCAGAAAATAATTTTGCTGTCAAGTGTGTCGTAAAAGTTTTGCGAACAGAAAAGAAAGCTGAACTTACGGATGCCTTACTAGATGACTACGAATATCGTCGAGTGTTTTGTAGTGCAGATTTACTGTCAGTCGATGGTTGATGGCTAAGATCAGTGGAGAGCTTACTTAAGGTGAGTACTGATGGTCTGAATAAGTCTACAGAGATATATTAAAACCGGATTCAGCAGTTAAGCCTACTGAAGGATTCCCACAAGTATTATCCTTAAGTAAACACAAGCTAATCAGAAGTAAATCATTCTTTATGCTTACTTTGAATCCTGTTTTATGTTTTGTCCAGTCATTATGATTACTACGCAAACAAATCGTTGAGTTGAGCTAATTATAACTATATTGCCTCTGCTCTAATAAAAGATATAACTGATAAGGAAGCTCTTAACCAAACAGAGGCTAGTGTCACTTTTTATCTGGTCGGTTTGAAATAAATAGAGTGTAGTGGTATGCTATAATTACGCGCCATATATTTTGTTGTTCGTAAGTTTGACAGTTACAAGAACATTATTAATGGCTCCCGTAGAGTTTTGGGATAAGAAACCTCTAAATTCAGTGATAAAAGTATGCTTCAGCTGGGAAACTCAAGAAATCATTGAAATATTAAATCCCTTACTTGTTTATTAGAGGCAAGAAGCAAAGTGTTATTTCATGTATAAAAAAACTTTGATTTGAAAATAACCACATCTTTCATGAAAGCCAAGAAACCAACTCCAAGCATCTTAAATCAAGAGTTCCCCAATGTAACCACCTACGGATTTATTGATAACAATGAGGTTACTAGTTTGCTTCATCCAAACATACGTCACTAAGTTGTCTCAAGGACTGCAAAATAAACCTTTGTGGTGATTGATGAGGATATAGAAAAAAATTCTACAATTTAAAAGGACAGACGTAAAAAATCGTCGTACTACAACTCGCAGTATAAGTGATAAATAAAACAGTATCCCCACCACCTCGAAATGTCAATGAATTTCGCGTAGTAAGACCACTATATTATCATTTACAGTTGTATTGTAACTATAAAATTCAAGTTAGTTTAACTACAGTCAATTTAATGGATACTGGCCAGGCTTAATCTAGTTAGTAATTTAGAGAAGTAACGAGCCTCATAGGAGATAATGATAACTAACATACGTTGCCATATGCCTCACGGTGATAAATTTGCTGATTTTTGATGAATACCGCCTATTGTGTCCATGAATAAATTTTGGAAAACAAAGGTCACTTAGCTATCGGTATTTCGCACTTAAAATATGGTAATGTAACTCTATATGCACATTAGATTATTCAAAAGATGTGATATCAGCTAGGCCTTTCATTAGTTTTCCTTAGCACAGTTTATCACGCATATTTTCCGTTTCGGTTGTAATAGCTGTAAGTGGCTATTTTCTAAACAGTCTACGGCCTTGTAATAACTGTAGTTTGAAGAAAACTTGATTTTAGCTTACTTGGTGGGGCTGTCGGAAAATACTGATTATCGAAAGCATAACACTACGAGTGAATGATATTTAAACGACATAACCCCACTGTACCAAGCACCACTTAAAGTAAGATACTTCCCGGAAATCTGATTATGTGCATTTCAATATGGAAGTCAGCCATTAGAGAAGTTGAGGACAACATTATGTGACGAAGTAGTTTACTTGAAAGGTATTACAAATTAGAAAAAATACGTAAAGGAAAAAACTGGAACTAAACGTCTTTAATTGCATAAGCGAAGGAACGTTTAATCGTAAGCGGCGTTGTCTTGGGGCATGACTTAACCTTACAACACTGTTGGTAGCTTCATGGAACAAGCTGTCGACGATTCGTTGTGATCCATCGATTGCTTGGATTGCTCGCGTTGGGTCTATTTTGTTTAGGTGTGCGATGCGTGCACAAAGACGCTGATACTTATTGCGGAATTCAACACTCGCTTCCGGTACTTGACGGACAACTCGTGGCAACTCATGAAAACATTATAACTTCTGGTCCAGCGTTCACTATTGCATAATATATCTAGAAATAAAAACTGTAACAAATTAAAGTACCGGAATGTAATAGTGAGGATAGAAATGTGGACACGATGTGTCTACACGAAAGTCTGTATGCACAATAAAACCAACACGTGCAAGTAACAAGATGGAGATCGACGAAAAATCTGTGGTAGCCTTCCTCAAGTAACGCTTCAGTTGTCGATGAGAGTTTTCCACCCGGTTGTTGGTATTGTTACCCATCGATAGGGTGAATCTATTGTGAGAAGCAGCCCAGTATGACCGTGACCTCAACCAATATGAACGTATATATGTGCCACCAGCCCGATCAATAAGGTCTATAATCCGGACACAATGACAAAATCTAAACAATAATTTAACATTAAGTAACATACGTGGCGTAACTACGCGTATGAGCCATTCGATACAACCATTTTTTGACAAGTGGGTTTGAAAACTAAACGGTAGCTTTTGTCCATATAATGAACTTACTTTCTTCCGGAAGCTTTGGTATACGTGAAACAAGCATAGAATGGTCGAGGCTCTTGGAAACTCTTCGTTCAGAGCACGAGGTTGTTCAGGTGCGCAGCCAACAGTAAAAGTGGTTGTTTTCGATGTGTCACCCATTATATTTTTGAACGACTGGAGAATCTGCTTTATGTCTGTTCGTTTTTCGGTTCGCGTCAATGCGAATAATACAGTTCGTCCTCTGCCAAAACCATCAATTATTACAAACTGATACAAAGGCCACCTATAAGTTTTCATAAAAAATACTACATAAGACATACCCCATTTTATTGGTTTTATATGTGGAGTCTATACCAACAACCTCTGGTAACTTTCCATAAAGACTAGCCATGTCGTTCCGTGCAAAGATGATTTTTGAAACATTACCACCACTGTCCCGAAGGACCTCAACCTTCCCAATTGTACTTGAACGTCGTATAAGGTCATTAAGATTACCAATACCTGGACAATTTACACATACATAAATCTTACGTTCATAGACTTTTGTCCTCATATTTCTGATATCACTGTAAAGGAGGACCTTGCCAAGTTCTGCATGCGCCAGATCCATAACTTCGAGAGGATCCGTGTTCCTCTCGACAAAAGGTTGGATAACACTACGCTCAGTATCGCACAATCTACGTCTCGAGCAATCTGTTGCCATAAAGGTGGTAGTGCATGGTTGGTTATGCTCTGTCTGGAAGTGTGATATTTCATATCCAACTGGAGAGTACCGCAATCATATTTTTGACTGGCAACCTAAATACTTACACCTAATAGAGCATTAGTATCATAAGAGCAAACAAACTCGCCCCTTATTATAGAGTCCAGCACCCCGAGGAGGACGTGAGATACCGAACGTGCATTGGTATAGCGCATACTGGCACTTCATGTCACCGGACCTGTCTAGGTAACGACTTGAAGTGACAACATAGTAAGTGTTCGACTCCTGAAATAGGTTACTTAATTTTAATAACACTTACACTCATGAACTCCTCCAGTGCCTGATGAAACTGTATCCAAGTAGGAAAAGTTCGAGACAGCATAATTCGTCGGAAAAGTTCACCTACGTTGGACGATCCGCCCACGACAATACTAGAGCTAGCACTCGGCAAGTTGTTTTGAGGCAACATCCAGCCAAATTATAACAATACTTAACAATGGGAGTCACTATAAACCAGTTGAATTTATACAATGCTAGACAAAGCACTGTCAGGAACACTTGATATTGATTGGTTCTTAATCCAGTAAACCAAAATACTGCCCAACATTTGGCATTGTGCATATAAAGGTAAAGTGAATAATCCGAGGTTCAGCAAGGCTGCATTTAGAGATGACATTTATAAATGACATAATTGATCATCTGGGTGTCACCAAATAGACATTTCATCCCATTGTTTGATAAAGCTATGTACTGTCTAAAAAATATTACTGCTAGCATACAGCTGTATAAAAAGAACATGTCAAATAGTGTGAATGTATTCAACTGCAGCAATACATATTACGTAAAGTAGTTATGAAGAAATGACATTTCAAACCGTACAAAAGTATCCAAGTGTCATACTATCGGTTTAACAGACAAGAATTAAAGGCAAACTACATTTCAATCTGTTCACCTGTACCAAACCCAAACAACAAACTGCGTATACATAAAGGCGAGCCCAGTGTAAATCAAGGCGAACAAAGTGTGAATTATCGTTAATTTGCCTTTAGATAGACTATTTAGGCGTATGTCTACAAATCTACACTTTAAGTAGACTATTTAGGCTGACTTTATAGACAGGTGACGCATCAAAGTATGCCCAGGTCACGACCCTGCAATGTACTGCTGTCAAACCAGACAAATTATGGGAGGTCAATTAGTAAATAAATAGACATGTCTATTTATTTACACCCGACAGGCGTAAAATGCTACATTGTCGTCTTTATTTACACTTTGTTCACCATTGAAATTGGCCTTTATTTACACTTTACTGGTTGTTTGGGTAGTGACGTAATTTGTTAACAGGGCTTGACACTGAGTGGCATATTCCTTGAATTTGCCTCCAACTGCCTAAGAAAACCAACCAATAGGAATCAAAATAGAATTTGAGCGCAATTTTCGACGGTGACTGTCTTTAGTTATTTTGGACTTTTACGGCCGAACCAATGAAGAACGAAGGAAACGTTTCAAGGTCACGGTGGACACCTAGATGCAGCATGTTAACGAGTGTGTTTTAGATTTTATTGGTGATAAAAACTTCGTGGTTCGTTTGCAAACTATAGGATTATTGAGAAAAGCACTAAATTGTCAATGTGTCAAGGAAATGATAGTTTTCGAAACACAAGGGGCATGAGATGGCTATTGCTTTGAATGTACTTAGTGCTGGTGTAAAAGTCCATCTGGATGGATTCCTCTTTTGCTCATTCCAAGTTAGACTTGAAACAAATCCTCGGCCTAATTATCGAATGGATGATTGGGATTAAAGTAACGACAGCCGCGGATGTTTCTGAAAAAGGGGCAATTCAGTAGTATGAATATTCCCATGAAATATGTTCCGGCATGTTAGTCCCCTTGCAAATCAAATGTGGAAGACGAGGAAAAATTGTCGAAATCGATCAACTATTCATTCGTTTGCGAAAGTATAGTAGGGAACGCCAGGCTAAAGAAGAATGGATAAGTAGCTCTGTTTTCTAATATTTGTAGCTCTTTGGTATATGGAACAAGGCATTAAATAAAGGACATTGTGGCAAGATTCGCGATAGATCGGCTACTACACTTCTTGGGCTGGTAGAGAAATCCACCTTGCCCGGAACAATAATATGTAATGACAATTGGAAACCTTATGGGTCACTTTCATACATGGGGTATGTACATAGGGTCGTAGTACACAAGAAACACTTCGTTGATCCGTCAACAGGTGTTCATACTAGCAATATCGAATCAATGTGGAGCCGAGTTAGGTGTCACTTACGACCGTACCTTGGATCTCAAGGAGGGACGCTATGGAGTCACCTAGAGAAATATTTATATAAAATACATCGTGACATTAAGTCTGCAGGATTCAAGAATAACTTACATAAGTTGGTGATATAAAGTAGTGTATCTTGCATAATTTTTCATTTTGATGGGTCTATGAGTCGTGATTGCTGCTGCTTTGGCTTATTCCTAAAATTTAGTTTTCTTGAGAGTACAATGCAGTGAAATGATCGGTAGACATGACTTTTACGGCCGAACTTGAGAGACCATAAAATGACTTTGGAAGCCTTAATCGAAATGAACCTATCATGGCCCTCTAGTGATTTATTAGAGAATTCTAAACCCAGACTCATTGTATTATGCCTACCCTACTGAAATCTTGGGTAAACGACGAAATATTCATCCTTTCGAATTATATGCATATAATGTTAAGACTTAACCATAACCCGGAACGCAATGAGAAATCTGGAATTTCTAATGAATTATTTATGGTTGGAATTTAAAAATTATACAAGATATATTACTCTCATATCACCGACTTATGTAAGTTGTTCTCGAATTCGGCAGACTTAATGTCACAATGCACTCTATATAAATATTCATCTCAATAACTCTATAGCCTCCTTCCTTGCGATCCAAGGTACGGTTGTAAGTGACACCTAACTCGACTTTCTCATTAACATGCAGCTTCCAGGGGCCTACCATGACCTTGAAGCGCTTCTCCCGTTCCTCATTGGTTCGGTCGTAAAGGTCATGTCCACCAAAGGTTTTTTTGAAGAGCATATTTATGCGGGTTGTTATGAATCTATGAATTTAGATGTACGCCTGAAGAAGCATAGTGACTTTACATTTCGGGGTCATAAATTCCGATAAAAGAAATCACCTTGGTTTGTTTCACTTTTTCAGGTGGCCCAAATATTCCCTACCGTTGGTAATGGTTCTTGTAGTGCAGTTGTTGTTATAGACACCTGTAACTACAGCCACGGACATGTCAAATGTTATTGAAGTTTCATCTGCGCAGTGGTATCAGGACAGCAGAGATATCTTCTCGAAGATACTAATGAAGACGCCAATATCTATGGATGGTGTTGGTAAAACTGTTGAGATTAATGAAATGATTATAAAGAGGCGCAAATATTGTCAAGGACGTTGCGATCATAAGGTATGGGTAAGTATCTATCATATTGCAAACTCTAGCAGATATTTAGGATTGATATCTTGGAACAGTATACTATGGCGACCTCCGATATCTAGTTCAGGCGAGTCCAGGCAACCCTGTATGTATTCCCATACGTGTGTCTGCTTGCTGATTCCTATGTTATGTTGTTTTGGTGATTTTTGTTAGTTTGACCTCCTCATTCCCTTCTGTTCACTGACTGTCCAGCTCTCACCTGTTTGTGACCCTAGATCTGGGACGTTGTTATTCCTACATATATATATTCCTGGTTAGATCTCTCACTAACGGTATTCCTGTATTACTGAATTGTTGGGTTCTGTGATTGATAGTGCTGACTGCCGACTTCTTGCGATCCCTATTATTGATGGTTACAGTACACTTCTACCACTACATTTGAGTTCTCACTGTGTTACTGCGTGACTGCAATCCATAATTCCAAATACTGATTATAACGTCGTTAATACTCTAAAAGGATTACAGACCATAAGAAGTCCACCTTAATCCGTACCATTAAGAAACATGTCAAACCGGAAACAATAATTTACACAGATGGATTTAAGTCATACAAGTGCTTTCAAAAATTGGATTCAATCATCATGTCGTTGCCCCAAACCAGAGCTATGTGGATTCTCCAACAGAAATTCCTACAAACAACACAGAGGCTATATGGTTTAGATTAAAAAACAATCCTAACAAAACTTAAATGTATTAGTGGAAAAATGCCTTGTGTCCACAAGAATGAGTATTTATGCAGAAGATTTTCTGACTTCAAATGTCCATGGACACTATGACCTTAAAGCATTCATTAATCACTTAAAATTACTGTGTAAAGTTTAATACTGATAATTAATTTAGCTAGTTTTCTATAAATTATATGGCTGTCGTAAACCGCTTTCTTGTTGGCCATTTTCCGCTTGGCTAATGCTTGGATCGAAGCAAGAGTTACTTAAGCTCGTACCTGTTCTTTAATCCTTCTATATTAGTTTCAAAGAGTAGGCCGCGTAATTTAGATACTGTTTCTATAGTTCATTCGGCAGGACTATAATATAGGGTCGACCTCGAAAGTTGCTAGGCGACCACTGATATCGAAATACTAGTTTGTCACTCACCTCTTAATATTTCTTCAAGGGCATAGACGCCCCACATTCACATTAACACTTTCTTCGTAGTAAATCTTTCTCCTGTAAATTGCTAACGATAACGTCATCATTGTCAACCAAACTGTGAGCAATGACCTTAAGATGAAAAGTCGCAATTTCATTGGCTCGTCCCTATATTACAGTCCTGCCGTTCATTCCTATTAACTAAACGATTGTGAAACTCTTGAGCGACTCATAAAGTGACCTCAAGCTAACTTTTGACACTAGGAAATTAGTACCTGTGTGTTGTAAGATTTTGGCATTAAAATGTTAATAAATAGGGAAAATCAAAGTCTCTATGTCATAATTTCATAATAGCGGAGTTTTTTGCAACTGTTCAGTGGTTCTATGTCTTTGTACATTCTAAGATCCAAAAAATAGGATACAAATTTCTCGTTACATAGCATTCTCGTGCGTGACTCATAGTAGGGTCTGGGATTCGTTCTTAGTCTACTCTGCATCCTTTCAACATCATTCGTATGGATTTCAATAATCGGTACCTACATGATGTAATATCATAAACCAATTTCACCTATTCGCGATCGAGTTTTGGTCCTGGCTCTTTAATTACGTTTATCAATAGGCATCTGGCTGTACGATCGTTCAAGCTTAGTCAGGTTCAGCTATAGTTTCATATTTATGCTTTCAATTTACTAGCTTTCCGCAAACGCTGTTCTTTAATATTTTATAGTATTGTTTCTATTCCCCTACTTTTATTATTGCCATTATATTTCTTTTTCCTCTTCCCCTTATGCATATATATACGAGTTACTCGTTGGTTATCTATGTGACAGACTGCTTGTGTGATGCCTGGAGTGTAGCAGAACATCACGTGAAATTTCTGCATGTTGAGGTACAGGCCATTGTCATTTGTCCACCACACTATTCAAATCACGACTTGTTAGAGGCTCTTTGCATCACATTCACTTAACATGACTCCCCACAGCTTAACGTCATCAACGTAAAGAAGAATTGGCGAGCAAATATTTAGTAGTAGATCGTTTATGGAGGTGGGAGACAGTAACGGCTCGAGGATTAAGCCTATGATACTGCAGACGTGGACGTCCTTCAGTTTGAATGCAATTTGCGCCCTATACCACAGAAACCCCCCTTTCGAAAAGTGGTTCCACAGCGAGAATTGCTGTATTTCTGTGAAGCCTATTACAGCTGCCTTGCGAATCGAGAAGTTACGCGACACTATGTCAAACGCTTTAACGAAGTCGAGAAACACTACATGGGTCGGGACGTTTGCGTCCCATCAAGCCGTTCGATCGTCTCATGCAAGAAGAACGATCGTATTACAGGACCTACCTATCCGAATGCTGTGTTATACCTTGTGTAATAGGTTACATTTTTCGACTCGAGGATCCGATCGTGTACAATACTTTTCACGACTGTAGGTAGTATTTGGAGCCCTGCTACGTGTTTGTAGCAGCAGGAACATTTCCTATCCTATCTTGTAGCATGGATAAATGGCTACTTTCTTCCAGTCCTTCGGTAACATTTTTGATGGTCGCAACAGCTAAAATGGACCACTGGCGGCGAAGGGGGTAACTAAGAGCTTTAGCACACCCTTTCAGTACTATTCGCCTCATGTTATGAAAGTCTGGCGATTTGTTGGACTTTAACCTCAATGGTTTCTTTCGAATTAACCCGGGGTGGATCTCGATGTACAGCTGTTCTGTTTTGGGAGATATGGACACCGGTTGGTTGTTCAGGCCTTAATGACCAGTTTAATTGTCTGCTAGAGTTAGTGATAAATACTTCGGATTCATCAGCTTTCTGCCAGTCTCTCTACAAGATCCTTTAACAGTTAGGATGCTCGGATTTGAGGTTGGCTTCTGACACATAAGTCAGTCAAGCAATTTGGGTTTTATTAGTATTTCCTGTTAAGCAGGCTTGTAATTGCCATTTGTCATTTTGGACTACACTGTTGCTCCCATTAATCCAGTGAAAGTATGAATCATGGTCTGCAGCCCTTCGTGGAGTGTCTCATCTATGACAAACTTTCTTTTTGCCACTAGAAGGTGTTCAGTTCCCCACCTTCACTACAGATTCGCTTTAGCTAGTTTGGCTGTCACGACGAGAGAAAGTTTTGATGTTGCTTTGTTAACAATGCTCTTAACGGCTTACCAGTGTTCATCTATGGTCAGGTTCCCTAAGTCCTTGGGATATGTGGCTTGGGTGAAGTACTCGTTCATGACCCGGTAGTCTGTTTTGGAATGGTAAAAACATGATAGGCTTTCATTCTGTAGCAATGTTTCCTAGGTAACCATGCCAAACACGATCATAGCATAGTTGCTCCTCACTATAAGGACACGAGTTTCAACGTTTTACAACATGAGTCGATCGCTAGACACTAAGTAATCCAGTTTTGTAGCTTACTAAATGTCCTTCATCTGGTGCCGCCAACTACCTGCTCAGTGAAACATCTCCTGCTACCATGACTTTATCAACCATCAAGCTCAAGAGTAGTTTCTCATTGTACCCATGATCGCTGGTGGGCGAACGATGGGCCCCACCAATCAAGCAGCTGTTGTTATAAATGCTGAAGCGGCACTAGCTGACCTCCTGTCAGTCCATCACCGTAGTGTTTTTGATGGGTATGATCTTGGGTAAACTTATTAAGTGTATCACAACTCCGCCTCCTCCCCACTGTTCTCTGTCATTTCTAAGTAGTGCCATGCCTCTGACATACACTTAGTAGTCTACCAATTGAGGAGGGTGTCACATTTTGATGACCATGACTATCCTTTCTCTAGATATGTGCATAGTTGTCGGAGTTCCGTCATCTTACCTCCCAGTACTCTCACATTACAGTAGAAGGATCGAACTGATTATTCGATCACCGTGCTCCCCAGCAGCTGTCTTGATTCCTAGGGTCTTGTCAAGTAGGCCGGGTTCATTTAAGTTTAGCTTTCCTTCTTTCTTTGGGTGGGGGGGGGTGATACGTGTAGGCGATGCTTCTCCTATATATATCACCATATGCAAGATGATGCCATTCCAAGGCCAGGGAGACAGTTGTGAAGGTGGAACTGGCAGCAGATCTCAGCAGCCGTGATCTGGGCCTACTTCTACAATATTGGATGTGACAATGCAGGTCACTCTTGGATGTGTGCTACAGCTTCAGGATTTCACTGAGCTTCTTGTGGATCGGGAATTTTACATTTACCAGGCGATGTGAGCTTAGTGAATCAGGGTGGGCAGGCAGAAGTGGCCTACGGACTTCCACTGTAGTGACTCCACTCAGGTTAAGCTGGTGTGAAGGCTACTTCCATTTTAGTACGTCGTGACAGTAGTGCTTATCTGAAGAATCGTCAGGTGGTTCATGAACCCCACAATCCTCAAAGTAAGCGTTTAATTTCAAGCCCAGTGACTGTCTTCTTTCTCACCCCTGCTTTGTCCAAATTCTACCTGGCAAAGTCCTTGTCAGTGTGCCCCTAAGAATGGATGGTTTTTGGCAAGTAAGCAAGACCACCTACATCTATTTGGGTACATTGAACGACGCTTGCAGTGGTGTAGGGCTAGATGGGGAGGTGTTGCTGTCTCGGTGCAGCCTGTAGGGCTTCAATGATTTAGTTTCTTGCCCTAGAAAATGGCAGTATTCTGGCCACTGTCGTTTTTTGGAATGACCACCCAATTTCAATCAAGCCATTAAAAAATCAGCAAACTAACTCGTCGGTCATCATTATCAATGAACACAATTGGTGATGTATCCGTAAACACTATCGGGTGACTCTGCCTTTTGGTCCCCACTAACCATGACGTCTAGGAAAGAACCTTATTTATTCGCAAATGCGTGGGAGATGTTCACTTTCAGTCAGAGCACATCTCCTTCATTCGTTTGAATCGTCCACCCTGCAGCTGTCATCACTCACAGATTCCGTGAGCATTTTATAAGGCTGATGGGCCTAGGTTTTCGAGCTAGTGTTCCTCTCTCTCATAAGTCCGTCAGAGTTGAGTATAAACACAAACACATGTATTGGAACCACTGGCAGAGGTTAGCTATCACGGAATTTTAGTGTGAGATTTTGTGTTATTGAAAACTCAGTGTCCATGTTTTGCATAAATTGTATTCGAAAGCAGAATCTCTTTTATTGAGCTACTTTGTACCAACATCACATTTATCCCCGGTTGACCGTAGTTTCTTCCTATCCAGCTTTTTCGCTATGTTGCGCTAATGCCAATTACTGTTACGACGAGTAATAAGCGTGGTGTGGGGTCGTTATACCTCCTATTCTTTTGGATTGACAGAGAACCAGGCGGAGGTTACTAAGGTCTAGGTAGATGCAAATTTACCTTGTCCAGTAGTACGTGGCCTGCCCACTGTCTCTTTAGGTGAACTCTGGGATAAATAGAGTGAACAAATGCAAGAAAATGTGCCGATAATAAATTACTCCTGATTGGTATGCCTAGTAAACTTTAGACTTTACCGTGACTAAACGTAGACGAAATAGAGACTTTGATTCTAATAACAACTAATTACGCATTATCTTGCAACTGTTATGGGATTTGTTTGACTGTAGAGGTTGAGTATTGGAATCGGGACAGTGTTTTGGTAGTCCAAATGAAAAAACATATAATAAGACTTTTCTGGACATTGAATCTTGGCACGGATGATGCGTATCTATTGTTTGATCTTTCGCATGTTTTGTTTTGATGCCCGAACCTCACTGACAAAGCGTATGGCTCTCTATATTCTCATGTCATCCGCATAGACGCAATGATTTCGTAGGGACGGCCGATGACAAAAATGAGAAAAGATAGGAAGGTCCAGCTTTTCCCTCTGTGAGATTCCGGATGATGTTTTATTCCAGTCTGTCCAAACTATCTTGCAAATAATTCTGTAGCTATGAGAGTGCCGGGTCAAGGAAACCTTCAAGTGGAGTTTTGAACAGCGAGACTATGTGGCACTGTATCGAACGTCTTGACGAAGTCGAGGAAAATGGTACGGAGTACTTTATGATCCTGGCAGTCTGTTTAGACATCTCAGACTAGGGAGGTGTCAGTGGCGTAAGATCTTCTCATTAAACTATCTTATACTTTGTTTATTAATGAATTTTCTCATGATGCGAACAAGTTCAAATGAAAATTCAGAGCAAAAATCTGTAAAATTCTCTCTCTCTCCTCCTTTCTATTATATTTTGGCGATCCATCAAATTTACATGACAGACATATCTCATGCCAGTTAGGCAATTTGTCAGAAACTGTTCGGAGGTTACGCCAATCCTGATTATCAACCACTAACGAACTTTTGATTGTTGGTACTTTACTTTTGTTGTCTTTGTTTCATAACCACACTTTTTTAGTGTATATAAGGTCTTCAGTGGTAAGGAAAGCAGATCTAGCAGCCTATGTTAATTCTTCTAGCACTTATTTCAGTAATAATCCACTTTCTCCTTGAAAACGTTCACTATTAGGGTGGTCCCTTTGTAGAGTCGACAGATTACCCAAACTTACCACACTAATCATCATTCATCTTGAAAGTCCTAACGACTAATCAAACACTTGCGAATAAGAGGAAGTCAGAAGGCAATATTAGATAGAGAGGAAGATATATTTGATCAAAAGTAGGGCATAAATGAGATAAAAACTCCTGTGCTGGCCGGCTAGAAGAGGAATTGCGTTACTTCGTGATTTGGTGATGATTGAGTGCCCTCAGCTAGTCGTGTCCACTAAAACAAACGTGGTCATCACCATGTTCGGCCCATACAACTAATTGCTGCTACAAACTTGTCGTAACACGTCATGTGTTGTTGAGTTTAAAGCCATTCATATTATTATTATTGCTATTATTATTATAACTATTATTATTATTATCATCATCATCATCACCATAAATTCAGCCCCATGGGTTATGGAACAAATAACTAATGAGTCCCTTGTAAACCACAAACTCCACTATACTACTGGAGTTTCAATAAATTGTTCCATTCGAATCCTGAGATGCTAACCTGAGTTTGATTTTCATAAATTAATAATATGATTTTGCCACAGCAAATATCCTCGTACCTTGGTAAAAACGAATTAAGTGTAACACTTTATAAGGATCAAATTTTCTTTAGGAGTACAGTTAACATGATTAGCGAGCCAAGGAGAATGACTAACTTAAAGTACCATTTTTCGGAAGATTATTCCACATATTTTGATGTTACATTAATAAAAAATTTTGTTCCGATTATTTTTGTACCCCCACTTTCCGTAACCTTCTATTCGACTTATTAACTGCTCATATGTCATTTTCCTTCATGAACTGCAAACTAATTAATGGAACGCATACTCTTACAGTTTCCTACTATTGTTGCTTTTCTTGTCTTGATGTTATTTTTTTGTTTGGTTTGTTCCAGAATCTGCTTTTGCATGTATATAAGCGAATGACTGAAATATATATTTAATGCGGCTAATTGGCCTATCAACTCTCTGTTAGTACCACTCCAGTCTAGAACTTGTAACCAACAGGACGGACGTAGAGGCTCACTGTGGTAGTTCGATAAATTTGTATCTGTAATTAATCAGCTGTTCACAAAACAGTAGTAACTCATATTATTTTTTGGTTGAGTTGTCTAAACCTAAATAGTGATGCATAAGTATCTACATCGTAATGATTACATGGAATATTCAGGCTTGGACAGCTTGTATAGTATATTATGTTAAATTAATCATATCGTATTCTTCTAAAATCCCTATGATAGACTGAAACAGCAACCTATCCTCGACGTTTTTGATATTCATATCCAATGTGTACACGTCATTTATTTACTAGGTAAGTTCATCAGATCAAGCAATGATTTTTATTGGAAATTTTGTTTTAAGTCTTAACTTTCATTATATGTGTATTTTTCATCTGGCTTACTACCCCACTTGATTTCACAGACAGACTAGGGTAACTCTAGGTATGTGAAAAGAACTCTTTAGTGAAAATTGCACTCTAATATGGGGTAATTACCCTCTTCTCTCAAAAGTAATTGTATATGCTGGAAACAACACACTAAACGAACAATGAAAGATTAGTGGATGAAACACGTATATCAGGCTTTTAAAGATAATATTATCTGATCAACTATTATTGCATTTGAATTTCGTTATCATTAATTTGTTGTTGACTAAATTCGTTGTAATCTAAGGTAATAGCATAGTTTAACACACTTGACTTTTCAGAAAATAAATCTACCTTGATTTGAATGTTTAAATAACTTTTAATTAGCTTTTGTGCGTATATAGTAAATTTGACTATATAAAAGCTTTTGTAACTGAAATGAAAGTTATCCAGATAAAGTTATGCTATTTATGAAGTTAGTGTCTTATTTATTAATAAAATAACCCTTTCTGTTGAAATGACTTTCATATAAGTATGTAGGAACCACTTCTTTAGGTAATGAAAAATATATATCCGTGCATCGTGTAAAACAAGTTGATTTAAGTGACCAGTTCTAGGCGGAAAACTATTTGAAGCAGTATTAATGCTACTCGAATGCAACAACTAACATATCTTACAATTCTATCTGCTTACACCACACTGTAATCAATCATCCTGTCTAAAATAAGCATAAAACAGAGTTTCGGTGAGAGCTATTATTTCGAGTGAACGTTCATGAATAGTCATACCTGAACAAAGCACTCAATTACAAAAAAATGTCTAGGTAACGATCAACTAATTGGCATACAAACTAAGGGGCTAAATTTTATAATACTCAAAATTTAATTATGCAATTTATTGCACCGAGAGGATTTGCTACAGTAGCCCTGACTGCTTTATACTAGTATCAAGTTAACACAATCAAGAAATATAACTTTTTGACACCATATAATTTAGTATTATGACCAATAGCACATTTTTAAAAGCAAATAATATAAATAATATAAGTACATTCGAAGAAATATGATGTTTTATTGTTCAGAATTCCACTACAGAAAGAGATCTTACATACTAAGTAGGAAATAAAATAGCATACTCTAAACATCAGTCAAAAGGAGATGATGGTTTATAATTTTCGACTTCTCAAACAAATTTTCATCGATTTCTAACACTTGTTTTGTTTAACTATCACTGTAAGTAGTAATCTGATATTGTCGATCAACCTATTTTCAGCCTACCAGAATATCTGGATTAGAAAAGGAAAATTATTGGGCATCCAATTACTAATTCCGTTATCATAGAAGGAGGAATTACGGTTTCTAAGGAAAGTGGAGAATCTTTTTAGTTCATAATAATGATTACAGAAGTGTTATGTTCTCTAACCTTCATCGTTTGATTCTGTAGCCTCGGAAGCTTCTGTGTACAATCTGTCAAGAGAGATATCGCATAGATTAAAAAGTTCAGTAGGCATGTACAACCACTCTATCAAGTCTCCAACACAATTATTGGACAGGCCAAAAAATAATATCAATTCTTGACAAAAATTTATGTCTCGCAGAAAACATCAAACTTCAAAGCCATAGATATATATTAAACAGTATATTCTCAACGCAACAGTAAAATTTGAGAAAAAGCAAAGGAAGTGTAACTGTGTATTTCTACTATCCCGATAAATTGGTGAAGCGTAAATAAGGGGGATAAAACCGAAAATTTGGATAGGTTATGTAATCAAAATATTCGGATCAGCTGGAAGTTTCTTACAGTTCGATTAATAGCCTCTTCAATAACATAAAATTTACATTAGAAACTCTAGTTTATGGATGAGTTGGTTATCAGAACCAAGTAAGAAAACGTAAGACTCAGTTATACTGAAAGAAAACTCTTAATAAACAAACCTCAGTACGAACAGCAAATTCCTGATGATTCAAAAAATTAACTATTTGTAGACCCTGTTTAAAAGCTCTAAGTCACACTGCCACACTCCAGTTCAATAGATAAAAGAATGGAAATACCTACTGATTATATTTAAGAAAAGTGGCTACTGACAAACTCCACAAAGTGATATTTATTAAATCTATAAGAAAGTACAAAACCAGCAGCCAACATCAGTTAGCTGGCAGACTTACCATGGATAAAGGTAAGCGCTAGATCGCAAGCGTACATGAACAATAAATCGACTAAAACGTATCATGTTGGTGATTTGTATCCACTTGTGAATTTATTAAGTAGATGTAAATAAAATATTATGCTTAGTTATAACATAATGAAATTAGTGTGGTTTATTTGTAACTTATGTTAATTGAGATTAGATTCTGTCAAAATTACTAGGTATTCTTCAAGTGTTAACCACTGGAATAATAATAACACTGTTGATGACAATAAAGCTAAGCTGTATAATTAATGGTAACAGTAATATCCGGACAGAATAAATTATAAGTCATGAAAACAAAAGGGAGGAGAAAATCTCACACACAATGTCAACTCATCATCTAATATTTAAGATGACATATTCGGCTTTCCTTAAACAAGGTAATGCAGGTATTCGCATAGATTTTCCTTTGTACACATAATTCCAGACTAAATACGATTAGTTGTTCTTTCTGACATTTGAAAAACTTTGAATGTTATGAATTTTGGCGTCGATCACTTTTAAAAATGACTATGATTGGTTCCAGTAAAGTGGGTGAGTACTCATCTGTAAAATGATTCAAGGATATTTCTGCTTTGTCATGCTCCAAGGTGTTTGTGATCATGAAACTAAATTTTTAGTTTACATTACGTGGTCATATTCAACAAATTTCTGTTTCTCACTTCTTCCTGTCGTTTAACTAACTTATCGCAAACGCTTTATAATTGGTTTCTTTAAATTAGCGAGTATAATATCTATGTCTCTTGATTGAGCGAGATTCTCTCGTTATCATGAAATCCTTTATATTCATATGAGCTTTTAACTAAATTATTTCGTCTAGATCTAACCAACCACTAGTTACTTATGTTTTCTAAACAGGATACATATAAGACTGTACTATCAATAAATTTTATCTTTCCTATTCAAGTAGTAGCTAAACAGTGCGTTTAATTAGTGTGAACATTATGGATTCGAAGTAGTTTATGAGAAATCTGTAAAATAGAGGTAACTTTTGTTATTCTGCTTTAATCCCTCTTCCTTCTTTAATAAAAGTATCACGATATGAAGCATAGCTAAAGAGTAAAACAATTTGTCCCTTAGATAAATTTTGATAACGCAATAAGAAGATGAATTTTATCAGAGCTATGTGATATATTTGCGCAATACATTTCGAACAATCTGATCATACATATACCTATTAAGGCATTTATATATGAAAAATAAAGGTCACTAGACAATTAAGAGTATAAGCAAAGTAAACGGAGAAAATAAAGAGAACAATGTAAGTCACACTATACCAAAGTAGGTTGAGGGAAAGCACAAATTGTTTTTGAACACACAAGGAGGATTTGAACTTCCGTATAGCTAAGGCTTCAACAAACTTTAGCATACGTCCTAAAGCACTTTTATACAACACCACAAAAGATGATTTGATATCAACTACGTGACCTGTCTCAACTAGGTGTTTAGTGATAGACGATGAAGGTTGTTTATCCTGTACTTTTATTTTTCCTTTCGAGTCCATTTGTTTTTGGAGCCATTGAAGTATGTGTTCAGATACTCTTACATGCAGATAACGATTGCTCTTTCCTATGTATGTGTGTCCACACATAGATACACTGGGATGTGATGCATTCTTTGTTTACTTAGCTTATACTCGTAATTATCTAGTGACCTTTATTTTTCACATATAAATGCCTTAACAAGTGTATGTGTGATCAGATTGTTCGAAAAGTTATATGTTTGCAGTTAATAACTTGAACAGGTCACTTCCGAGATTCTGTTGAGGGGTTATAACGAAAGAAGTTCACCTTTGTTGAGTGTAAGATAAATATTGTTAAGTGCAATGGCTGGTAGCTGCACACTATAGGGAATTAATAAAAATTAGAAATGCAAACCACCCGATGTCGACTGAGTGATCTGATGGTTAACCACTCGCTGTAAGCCGGTTAGTATAATTTACGCTATGGTTAATCTAAACAACAAATAGCTCATTATCTATCATCCATTATGTAATTACAGGTAGCTGTAACGTTTCTTAACTCCGCCTACTGCCGGTCCCAAGCCCGGGTAAAGGAGGAGGGTTGGACATGGGGCTACCACCCCCATCACGTAAAACCCAAGCTTGCTAAAAAAACGCAAACCAGATTAAACAAGGTAAACCATTTAAACTCTGCCCTGGGAGTAGAAGGACTTATGACGCCTTATGATGAAAGCCGAAATTCCTCGGAAGTCATGTGGCCGATGCCCCTCCTTCTAAAAACCAGAGCAAATATTTTTATAGGTACATGGAATGTTCGAACAATGTGGGAGAGCGGGAAGACAAATCAAATAGCTACAGAAATGAGGAGATACAACTTGACAATACTCGGAATCAGCGAAACCCATTGAACTCAAGCTGGACAGAAAACATTGGCTTCGGGAGAGATGCTGCTATACTCCGGCCACGAAGAGGAAAATGCTCCTCACACCCAAGGAGTTGCTCTGATGCTGTCCAAAAAAGCACGTAATGCACTTGTGGGATGGGAACCACATGGACCCAGGATCATCAAAGCATCTTTCAAAACAATGAAGAAAGGGATTACAATGAATATTATCCAATGTTATGCACCAACCAACGACGGCAACGACGAGGACAAAGATCAGTCTTATGATAGACTGCAATCAATTATAGAAAAGTGTCGAGGAAAGGATCTGACAATCCTGATGGGAGACCTAAACGCCAAAGTCGGAATGGACAACACCGGATATGAAGAAATCATGGGACGACAAGGACTGGGTGAGAGAAATGAGAATGGTGAAAGATTTACAAACCTATGTGCCTTCAACAAATTGTTTATAGGTGGTACAATATTCCTTCACAAACGCATACACAAGGCCACATGGGTCTCACCGGATCATACTACAGAGAATCAGGTCGATCATATATGTATCAATAAAAAACTTAGATCAATGGAAGATGTGCAAACCAGGAGAGGAGCTGACATAGCTTCAGACCACCACCTGGTGGTTACTAAAATGAAACTGAAGCTAAAGAAGCAGTGGACAACTGGAGTAGCAGTAGTACAACGGTTCAATACAGGCTTTCTCCGAGACACTGACAAACTCAACGAATTCAAAATAGCTCTCAACAACAGGTTCCAAGCCTTACATGACCTACTAAAAGAAGAAGAAACCACTAATAGGGACAACTGGAAAAGAATCAAGGAACCACTAACTTCAGCGTGTTAGGAGGTTCTGGGTCACAAGAAGCACCATAATAAGGAATGGATCTCCACTGAGACCCTGAGCAAAATTCAGCAAAAGTGGAACGAGAAGATAGAAATAAAAAACAGCCGAACAACAGCAGAGAAAATCAAGGCACAAACTGAATACACAGAAACAAATAAGCAGGTAAAGAAGAGCATTAGAGCCGACAAACGGAAATACATCGAAGGCCTTGCAACGACAGCGGAGAAGGCTGCATGAGAAGGAAATATAAAACAGCTATACGACACAACGAAGAAACTGGCAGATAAACATGGTAAACCAGAATGACCGGTCAAGAACAAAGAAGGCAAGACACTCACTGAGATTCAAGAACAAAAGAATAGGTGGGTAGAACACTTTGAGGAATTCCTAAATAGGCCAGCTCCACTGAACCCACCGGACATCGAAGCAGCACCTACAGGTCTTCCGATAGATGTCACTCCACCAACGATGGAAGAAATCAAGATGGCCATCAGACAAATCAAAAGTGGGAAAGCAGCAGGTCCTGACAATATACCAGCTGAAGCACACAAGTCAGATATCGATGTATCAGCAAGGATACTCCACGTTTTATTCAGAAAGATCTGGGAGGAAGAACAAGTGCCGGCAGACTGGAAAGAAGGACATCTTATTAAGATACCAAAGAAAGGAGATTTGAGCAAATGTGACAACTACAGAGGGATCACGCTGCTGTCGATACCAGGGAAAGTCTTCAACAGAGTATTGTTGAACAGAATGAAAGATTCAGTTGATGTTCAACTTTTAGATCAACAAGCTGGTTTCCGTAAGGATCTGTAGTGCACAAACCAAATCGCAACTCTACGGATCATCGTTGAACAATCAATTGAATGGAACTCGCCCCTGTACATCAACTTCATTGATTATGAGAAGGCGTTTGATAGTGTAGATAGGAGAACACTATGGAAACTTCTTCGATACTACGGCGTACCAGATAAACTCATCAACATCATCCGGAATTCTTACTACGGAACACAGTGAAAATCGTGCATGGAGGACAACTGACAAATGCATTCCCAGTGAGGACCAAAGTCGGACAAGGCTGCCTACTCTCGTTTTTTCTCTTCCTCCTAGTGGTTGACTGGATCATGAAGACCTCCACATCTGAGGGGATGCACGGAATTGAATGGACAAATAGGACGGGACTTGATGATTTGGACTTTGCAGATGATCTAGCTCTTCTAACCCATACACACCAACAAATGCAAGTGAAGACAACCAACGTAGCAGCAACCTCAGCATCAGTAGGTCTGAACATACATAAGGGAAAGAGCAAGATCCTCAAATATAACACAGGGAGCACCAAACCAATTGAACTTGATGCAGAAACTCTGGAAGAAGTGGATAGTTTCACGTACCTTGGAAGCATCATCGATGAATAAAGAGGGTACAAAGCAGATGTAAAGACAAGGATTGGCAAAGCAAGGGTAACATTCCTACAGTTGAAAAACATATGGGACTCAAAATGACTGTCAACTAACCTCAAAGTCAGACTTTTTAATCCAAACGTGAAGACAGTTCTGCTATTTGGAGCTGAAACGTGGAGAACTACTGCAAACATCATCGGAAGGGCACAAGTTTTTATAAACAACTGCCTATGTAAGATAGTGAATATCCGTTGGCTGGGAACCATCAGCAACAGCCTACTATGAGAAAGAGCAAACCAACTTCCAGCCGAAGAGGAAATTAGGAAAAGACGTTGGAAACGGATGGGATATACATTGTGAAAACCATCATACTGCATCATGAGACAAGCATTAACTTGGAGTTCTGGAAAGGATTGCTCAGGATAGAGCTAAATGGAAAATACTGGTGAGCGACCTATGCTTCTCTGTGAGGGGTAACGGGCCTAAGTAAGTAAGTAAGTAAGTTAATTGAGAAATAGAAAGAAATTCCATAATAAGGTATTCAGAAATTTCATGTATCAAAAGGACTGTGATAACGTTACGCAGTGGTTCAAACGATGAGGAAATGTTCTAAGATGAAAATAATTTTGAAATCGGACAATTACCTCTTTTCCGGTTTGCAAATTATTTTCATCTTAGACCATTTCCTCACCATTTTGATCATTACGTAACATTCTCATAGTTCTTTTAATACACGAAATTTCTAAATACCTTATAATGTAATCTCTTTCTCAATAAACTAATATCACTTAAATGTGCCACAAGATATTTGGTTGAAGGGTTATAATAAGTGATGCTGTCATAAAAAATCGTTTCATTTTGTTGCATAGTTTATACTACTTTTTTTTATTCAGTAGGATAGTTGCATTTGAAACTTATTTTCAGGCAGATATCTATTAAGTACTAGCATAGTTCTCAGGCACACCTTTCTTGAACAGACAGTAAGAAACCACGGTTCTATCCAACGAATCGAAGGCTAATCCAGTACTGTGGAACATGATCGTTGTTCGACTGCCATGCATGACAATGCGGTCAGAGGAACTGGATGCCGATGCTACAGGGGCTCCCGATATATTCATTTGAATCACACTTCAAATCTACAAACACGGCAGGACTAAACTACTGAATGAGACAATTAGCAAATGAAAATGTAGAATGGAAGCTAGATGGAATAGAAAGATGAGGGAATTTAAAATAAATTTATCTGGATTAACTGAAGTGTAAGCGCTGTTGCATTGATAATGTAGGAAGACAAGTAAATCAGTTTACTTGTAAGTATTAAATTAATATATTTCAGTGTTGGTTTGGATATTACTTGGGTGCCTAGATAGGTGCGTATGATTTTCTAGGAATACCACTCTCCTAGCGTTGCTATCAAAAGTCCCAATTTATAGGGAAGTGGATCAAAGTAAGGTGACGTAATCCAACTACTACCAGTGACCAGTGCATGTCCGTACACAAGAACTCTGGTAACCATGTATTAGACTGGTTTAGAATCTGGGTTTTCCAACTCCCCCCTAGGTAGACTCTCCATGTTTAACAACGCGATTAAAGTAAATGATATCCGCTTTTATTCGCTTACCTCGATAAACGATATTCCTTCTACGTGTAGGCAGTGAACCAAACCTCTCTAGAAGGGACTATGAATACCTAGTCATATGACATCACTAAAAGAGGGGAAACAGACTTGCCTTAATCTCTTCCATTATCAATTCATTTTAAATCTAACAAAATTTTTTCTGAATTTGTTTTTCATTATAGTGACTAACAACACCATGAAATGCATTAAAATATCATAAAGTACTAGAAAGTTAACTTGTCTGAATTCGACACTCCGCCCTCCATCACCACCATCACCACCACTATTTTATCTCATCATATCCCACATTAATATGTCATCATTTAATCAATAATTTTGAAATTTAATACTTTATCATTTCAACTCTTAAAACTAAAATTTATTCAATGTTTAAAATCAAAAGTAGTACAATTTAACTCATACATAATATCATATATTATGAGTTAATTTAAAAAAATGCTAAATAACTTAACGAATTATTTACGCTTGATTGATTTTCATCTTTTTATTTTAATAACTGACTAAATAAATTAATCTATCCATCATTCATTCTATTAGTAATTCAGTTAAATTTATTTTTATTTGTAAGGATTTATTTATTCATTAATATAAAATAAACAAAAGATAGATTTACCACATTAAGAAATTATTTCTATTTATATATAAAATGAAGTAATAATTTCTTTACAAGTGATTTTTTTTATACATCTATTCAAATAAAATTATTGAATGAGTTAACTACTTACGTAGTTAGTTAGTTAGTTAGTTATGTAGGTAGATAGATATGTAGGTATAAATTAGTCATAAAAAATGAAATATGAAAAATCAAATTGATTTCAACTAACTGATTATATAATTTAATTAGATTGAAACAATAAATAAATAAAAATCAAACAATTCAAAATATAGTATGCATTGAATATGATGAACAAATCATATACTAACCACTTTGAATCATATCAGAAATAAAATGAATACATTCATAGGATATAAGTGAATGTAGTTATATGGATGGATTTGGAAGTTTACTTGTTACTTTTCTTGTGATTAGTATAATTTTAGCAAAGCTTGATGAAGATACAATCAAAAACATTATTGTACGGATTAAATATATTTTTTCAAGTAGTCTAATTATTAAAATTAATTTCCATGATAACAGCTTTCATTATGTACTGTATATATATATATTCATCAGTTCCGTGTATTCTGTAACAAATCGTTACTTTTTGTATCATCTAAATTTTTATTACTACGCTTAAGGTCCTTCTCACTGTTCTCTTTCTGTTCTATAATGAATACACAGAGAACGGTATAAATATTTTCAACATCTTATGGTCACTTAGAATGAAGATGATACACACTTAACAGAACTTTGTCATGCACCGCCTGATAGAATGTCCACAGTTAGTAACTTAATCTCTGTAGTTACATTGTTTTATAAAACTACATACCTACAATTTTAAGCATGGCATCCTTATCAGCAAAAGGAATAACAATCGTTTTTGATGAAAAATGGATTGCGGCTAAGAAGCAGAATTCAGAACGAGCGTTTTACCCTATGTAAGATTAAGTGTTGTGTTTATGGTGGAAATTGAATGCAGTTCATAGATTCATGTATATTCATCTGACAAGTGTCGAATAGAACGAAACATACGCCCTGAATTCCACTTACCAGTCACAATTTTCCTTTATCGTACTTGTGAAATACCTCTATATTAAGACAATTCACTCACGCTGCACATATAGTGAGAGAGATTGATCAACTTTCGACCATGACAACGACACCTGGAAGATATAAACACTTTCAAAGTAAATAAACATTTATGCTCACTTCCAGAAATTCATTGCTGAAATTTACATCAGTAACATTCTGTGCTAATATAAACGTGACTGTTGATTGGAGTTGGAAATGCAAGCCATTGGATGACAACTCAGTGGTTTGTGATATAAATATTTTGGTCCATATCTCTGGAGAAGTTGTGGATATTTATCTCTTCGAATTTCTGTAATTGGACAACAGAGCTATTCATCGTTTCTAACATTCATTAGTTATGTAATTACTATTATTTCATGATGTGAAATAAAAACAAATCTAATTGAATTATTTGAAGCATGATATTTATCACCTAAACGCTCAATTTCATGATAGTCTGTGAGATCTAACTAGAGTAAATGATATGTTCTACATCACCTGTTCTACAACTAAATTGTCTTTCCAATATGTAAGTTGATAGAATTTAAAAATTAACCTCACCTAATAAAGTAATAACAAGGGTAGTCAGATAACTGTAAATGTAATTATAAAAATGTTATTTTATATAAAACAAATGAGGGTATTCTGTTATAATATCATGTGCTAATTTGCTGGAGATAATTCTTAACGATATCTCATTACAATCTATATGTAACGAAGATTTATGCCTTGCTTTCTTGTTAAATAAGAAAGATTATTGACGATATTACAACTTCAATTTGCCTTGGGGAAAAGGAAAAAACACATCAATGTTACAAGCAAGGTAAATAGGTATGTGTATGCATACAAAGTTTAATTTTCAGTTGAACTTGATTCCAAAATTCAATATCTTAAAATGTTGATTATCTGATGGTGACTAAAAGTGGTGGAACTTAGATAAACATCACCGATGGATGGTGGTCGAGCAATATCTTGAAACCTTAGAGATGAGCTACTGAATTTTAACTAAATAGCAATAAAGGTCAGGCGCCAGCAGAGTTGTCTTCATTTCCTGGGTTCCATCCCGATATGGTCGTAGATGCTCGTTGTCGTAGATTCTCATA
Source organism: Schistosoma mekongi (assembly GCA_034768735.1). Classification (NCBI taxonomy): domain Eukaryota; kingdom Metazoa; phylum Platyhelminthes; class Trematoda; order Strigeidida; family Schistosomatidae; genus Schistosoma; species Schistosoma mekongi. The sequence continues at coordinate 64,270,314 of CM068306.1, read as the reverse complement.
TTAATGTGAAAGCAGCTATCCATTGCTTACTATTTTAAATTGTTTTATGGGCTAAATGAGTTGTTGATTTGAACAACAAACTAAACACTTAAATATGATTAAATATCACAAGGTAGATGGTTGTAAATTATGATTTTTGTTGATTAATCGCCAATCAAACAATCTAAAGACTAGACGGTCATATTTAATTATTGCCAGCCAATAGATTACGTGCTTACTAAATATGAGTCATAAAGAACCTTATAGTTCTTGTGGGTAACTATGCTTTGAAGAGGAAGCCAATATTTTTGTGATTGTTGGAACAATCCTAGCTGTGTTCAGAGTTTTTAGTCATTTGGAACTTTTCTTTCGTTACTGTGGGTACTAACGTTTTAACAAGAAAGCTTGTAATACGTCTTAAAATCAAGACTTATTCCTTTCCAAAGTTTCTTAGAATTTGAGGAATAACAAGGACCCTACAAATCCTTATTTTATGAGGATAATGTTATGTGCTAAGAAACTTTGTTATGTAATTTCATATTGCTACTCAACTGTTTCAATTCCTGATGTAACTACGTTAAATTGGGACAGGAACAGCAACGAACTAATTAATAAATACCAAGTTACATAAGTAACAGTTGATCTGCGATTGATAAATTAATTAATGTAAACTGCTATTATTTAGCAGAAGTCTTGAAACCGAAAATAAAGACCAAATGCATATGTCTATAGGGACGAATAGACATAAACCCTAATACACAAACGATAAAGTGAAGAAAATATCGATCTTCGCTTAAGAGTTTATGCGCTCTATATACAAAAATAGAAGATGCTATTTCACGAACTGTGAAATTATGGAACAAATATCTCATATGTGAATTTTCGAAAATAGATCAATGAGGAAACAGAACGATATACACCTCTGTTGAATGGTAAGTAGCAGCCAGGCGAAAATCACATTAAACTCTGAGTATAAGTTTCATGCGTTTTAGCATTCATCACTTTAGTATTTCTAAATTTTTAGAGGGAGAGCTGGTAAACTCTGAATTTTGTAGCAGTATCATCTAGATTTACAGATTAAGGCATCACCAGTGAGATATTCTGACTGACTGATTCCCTTTAAGGATGAGATATTTACACCTCCAACTGCTTGGCATCAAAACATAATGATTGGGATTTCGAGTTACGTAGTCTAGTTACCACATTATAATTTGATCAATAGAATTAGATCACACTAAGGACTAGGCCAACAACCAGTCTACTACCCAATTAATGTAAATGTATCAGTTCTGCAGGATATTAGCTGAGATTCAGTGGTACGTTTCCAGAACGTGAGAGTTGAGTAAAGTAGACTCGATTTCGATTGAACAAGACGAACTAGTAAGAAACATCTTCAATCAATTATGTAACAGTTTAAAATTGTTTTACGAATCAGTGATTAATTAAAATAAATGAATTAAACACATGGCTTAAAATCTTTTAACATTTACTAATCAGATCATTTTTTATAGGATTTTTAGGTGACATGCAAATAATGAGGTGTAAGAATGGTTATTCATTGTTTCTTAATCTCATTTATTGATCTGATGTGGAAAACTAATTATACAACTAAAGCAAATAATGGAGGATGTTTGCAATATAGTCATATCAATGTAGTACGTATTAATTTATTTAAGTAATTTTTATACATTTAATCACGTGTATATAGTTAGGTCATTCACTTTAAAAAGAAGTAAACTGACAAAAGAACACGTGTTTAAATGTTTCAATAAATTAGATAACAATTGATTATGAATAGATGTATGACGTTTGATCTAACTTTCTGTTGAAATAATTTCTCATGATAATAATTGGAATAAGAAGAATTAAGTAGAAATACTTAATTTTATTTACTAGTGTATGAAATACTGATACACATTTGTGGTTTTAAATCTTAAGTTTACTATGCCTAGAAATGTTTATTCATCTTTCTGTTCATTTAAGTTGGATTGTGACTGGCAAACGAAATCCAAGACTCGCATTTCGTCCTACATGGGACTCAATGGCTGGGTGTACCTGTATCCCAATGTTGATGTTCATGCTGGGATTTGGACTTAGCCCGTTCCATACCCAACAAAACCGCGTACACTACTAGACTACTGAGTCCAGACAGTCACACTTTTGTGCAACGGGCATATAGGTAATTAGGATGAACTTGTATCTTCACGTTGATTTGTTATTTCTGTCCATTTATTGAGTTATAATGACTAATGGAGCTTCGAATGGTAGTCAAAGGACCAACTTAAACACGAATCAAAAGACTTTGAATATAAGTGAAGGTATTATGTAAGGAAATTCAATTAACCCACCACTACTAAGTGTAATATTATAATACTGTTTAATACAAACACCGCATCCACCACGGCTTGAAGGAAAGTTAGTGTTTTTATATTCCTTTCTGTGTTTGTTACGAAGATTCTTCGTGTGTTCCTCAGACTGTTTACTGGAAGTAGCCTCTGCTTTTTCTAGAAAAGATTCATTGGTTTGTGAATTAAACTTAGAAACCGGAACAGACCCACCAGTCTCCTGGAAGTGTATTCGACTAACATGACGATTATGTACACTAAAGTTTTCAGCATCCAGTATACACACGTGACCTCCCAATTCCCTCCAGTGAATTTCCCGTGGATAGGTTCAAATCATTCTTACAATAATGCGCAGCCCTTCTATGCTTTGTGGATTTAGTATCCGACTGTAGAGTTTTTCCTTTCAATAACTTATACAGAGTTTCCTTCTGTGTCAGCGTGCTTAGTAATTTTGTATTGTAATAGAAGTGTATTCAATCTCTTTTTCAATTCAGTGAATATCTTAGCAGGAATAGAATTAATACCACCTTTCGAAGTTTCCATAAAATCCTCTGCTCAACTATCAGCAGAATGATATTTAGAGGCTATGAACAGATGTTGGCAATCTATACTTTTCAACCATGTAGTGAGTGACCCCACTTTAAGATGCTAACCATTGCTAGTTACTAACACCTGTAGTACGCCCTAAAGGTTAAATATTTTTCACATTACTTGCATTGGTAAATCAAAAGTTGGGAAAATCATAAAAATACCTAAGGTCACTTGGAGTATGAAACAGTGTTGACAAGTGCATAATATTTGTTTAGAAAGGCACCACAATAATATGCATGGATTCTCATACAATCCTCAGTTGATGCTGGCCACGAAGTCCACTTCGAAGGACGAATTTACGACATGTGACAACTGTCATATTTGCTTACCGTAAGACATATATCTGCATTCAACTATGACCACCAACATGTGAGTCTTGCCAACGATTTCATTTTCTCAACAACCAGATGCCCATTATGCAAATTGTCAAACACAGCCGTGGGTAGTAAAGGGGGGGGGCAATAATGACACAGTTATTTAAACACAAAGTACTATCAGGAATAGTATGTAACTTTTCTCGTATGGTAAAATACATTGGAAACCTCTGTTCCAGTTTAACATTCCACCCTTTTCGCACGATTGATAATAAACATCTAAAAGATTTGAATCTTTCCCGAGTCATGTCCTCACGGTTTACAGATAATGGTTGCACTAACGAACAAGTTCATCTCGCAATAATTGTTATGATATATGAACCACATATTGAATCTGTTTTGCACTTCAGTGGTGTATAGTATAATCAATAGAACTCAGCTCAATGCCCTAGCGTTTAGAATTATTTGGAATGAAAAGCTAAGTTTAATTCTTCGTGATCTGTATAATGATGAATTTATTCACATACAGATATTAATGAAGCGTTTAACACCACAAAAGACGGCTCATGTCTCACTGAATATGAGAATAACCTGTCTCAGAAACAGTAAGTTTCCGTGAAATGCCTTTCTGCTCCCAAACTGCACCAATACCAACAGCAAATACACCACTAATAAGTACAGATTGTAAACTAGGATAAGAATTTCTTGAATCCACATCACTATACAGGAATTTTAATGGATTTCCGAAATAAGCTTCTTGATCACCTGATGCAAATAAACTAAACGGTAAAACATGCAAGTGACTATTAAAGTAATAACAAAAACTGCGAATAAAACTTGAGTAGAATTGTAGAGAACCCATTAATGAACGCTGTTCCGTAAGGTGTTTTGGTGATTGTGTATTTATAAAAGCTAACTGTTTTTGTTCTGGTCTAAAATTATTACCATCAACTAAACATCGGAGACATTCTAAACTAGATGCATAGAATGAACACCTTATTTACAAAACTAATTTCTCCTAGAAATGACTCAACAAAGATACCAGCATTTAATCATGAATTGCCTCATCAAGATTATGAATAATTAGATTGCCTTGATAAACTTCTACACCTCACAGATTACAGTCAACACATCGCTTCTTGTAAAACAGCTGGAGAACAACTAAGACAAAATGGAAGACACTTGTGTTTGAATGAACCAAATAGAATGTTTATTGTTGTTAAAACTGATGAAGTTTGGTCTAAAGGGATTTAAAAATAGACATCTTGTAAATCAACTTTAGAGAACATTTGAGAACCATGAATTCGATTAAGAGTATCTTTAGCCTCAACTTTGGTGCACGTTTGCTTTAACAAACGTAACTTTAATGTTAATCTACAATTAGAACATTCTCTAGAGGCTTTTTCGTCTGATTTTAAAGGTGTAGCAATATTAATACTACATTCAGAGGCATGGACTGGTCCAATTATTTATTTACTGCACAAATCATTCGGTGTCTGATGAACTGCTTCTCTTAGACCATAAGGAATTATTCATCTTTTCAAAAATATTGAGTCACCTTGTATTTGTAACCGTGTAGGCTGAATTTTCATTCCACCTTTATGTTTATATAAGTAAAACAATCAAATCTTTAAGCGATTTACCAGGGGTACCTTCGGAAGTTGACGAGGATAATTCTACTTTCAAGTTACCTAAGCCAAGTATTAACTGTCTAGTTTTACTGACCAAAACTCACAAAGCATGTTTTAGTATTCTTATTTCTAACCTGCAGAGTGCAGTACCCACGAATAGAAAGTTTATGTCTTGTTATGCCCAATATAGAAACATCAGTGGGTCGTGCAACCACACTGGCATTTAGCAACTGAAACGATAGATTTTGTAATTCCAATGCCAATCACGGAAAGTACGGTGGGGCAAATTTGGTTGCTTATGAATGTACGAAACACTATTTGATACTGTAGCCAGAGAAAGGATCCGTTGTTCTTCAGCAGCATTATTGATTGAATCTGAAAAGGGAAATTTATCGTGGCATAAAGTGGAATTAGCTGTCACACGACCTACTGACTTAAATAATTTATCTTGTCACCTTTAACACATTTTGCATTTCCGAAACAACATGATTTATGCGAATGTCACTGACAACAAGTCACACATTTTTCAACACAACTCACCTTCATCCAATACTTTAAAATGTAATTCCACATTATTGCCAGTATTTCCTGGAGAAATGGCACTATTTCCAGTTAACTGGGACTATATGCGACCTTGATTGTGCAATTGGCCGGCGTATCCGACGAATGTATTAGAAACTTTCACCGAAGTTATATCCATCTCGTTGATAAACTTCATCAATATTTGGAAATGAACATTTTAGACTCTTCATAAATCCTCATTATAAATGTAGTATATTAATGCCAGGTATTAATCAATCTCTCAAGTGGACATTAGGTTGATCACCAAAACTGCTTTTGGCAGATTGTATTTGCAGATTAAGCATAAACTTTTAGACCTTTTGATCAAGTAGGCGTATCATTTATGAAATGTTGTCCTTTCTCAAGAGCTAAAGTTTGTCGGTTGCGAACGAGAAAGTGATTAATTCATGAGTTTTTCAGAAGGTAATCATATAAGGTTATCAAGGACAGCAAAATTCCGTAGTAAATAGTTAGCATCCCTTTTAATGAAAGTAAAAAATAGGCTGAAGTTTTGTCTTCCACAACATTACCTTCATGCATACATAATTTTTCGAAACGCCCCATACAGTCCTCAGTTAACTTAGTACAGCAAACACCATAACAGTTTTGTGTATTAAGTTGTCATTTTGATTAAATACTTTGCTGCAATTTACGTAGGTTTCTATCTAGAATGTTGGTTGTGTTACATTAACACGTTCATAGAAGTCAAATAGGAATATATGTGAAATCAATTCAGTTTTCACGGATTAGATTGTCGATCGATTAACCTGTACCAATCCTTTCAACACGTTTCCCAATGAAGACGAGATTCCGTTTTGAAGACGTTCACCACTGGGTATGATATCACTTTTTCTGCTCCAGTGTTTCATTTATTGACCACTAGATGAAGAGAACAGAATACTACCACGTGTTTGTTCGGTCACTGTTCACAAACTAATTCATAATAATTAGTCCTTGAGGAAGCGAAATGATGAGACATTATCACTCAAATCGTTATATGTGACACAGAATAGCAATATAAGGCCACTTGATGTTCTACAATGTGAGGACGGGGAAGAATTTGTGTTGTAGTCGCTCCAAAAAAGGTAGCTTTGACAGACATGTTTCTAACTTTCTACTCACCTAGTGAATCCATTCGAGTATATCAGCATCCTTAATAAGGCGAATACTTACCTAACCAGTTTGCTATGTACATAGTAGAACGTGACATATATGCGTATCGGTCCAAATCGCCACACCTTATAATCACAGCATGATGAACACCAAATAAGTTGAAATAGTAGTTACGCTGATGGCAGTAAGATAAAAATGTGGACATACAGAATTTGATGTATATAGAAGAATTTGTTTGTAGAGTGAAATAACTTAAAGTTCACGAATTATGAGAAGACAAGGGGTGAATAAGTCTCTGGTATGACTTATTTTGAAGTATGCTACCCACAGTCTCTAAACATTGGTTATGACAATCGCCCCAAACATGTAGTTGGCATCTACCAGCAACGCCCAAACCATATGATACCCAGAAAACAAATATAGAAGTGGGTTATAATTATTTGGAGATACAGTTGAACTGAACATATGTAGACGTATAGAAATGTGAAACTTCTTAGATGGCACTCTAGTGAAGGCGAAAACTGTCACCTGAGATTGCACTGTTTTACAGTCATTTTACTAGACTGAAAGTCATAATGGCATAGTATATGTCAGAACTAACAATACATTTAAAGCATATAGTACGAAAAATATCCAACATTACTGCTAAACTTGTTCATTTTAAAAAACTTAGTTGGCCAAAGTGGCATAGCAGCGCATCTCTTGAATTTGTTAGTACACCACCATTTGTTTAAATAATGTACCCAATAACTCGACAGTCAGATCATCAGTTCCACTATTGTCTGCTTGTTTGTCTAAGCAATCGGGCAACTAACCCCCTATTATGTCACTGTTCAACACTTGGGATAGCTTGAAGTTAACGTCATTATAATCGGCAAAACTTTGTTAAGGTTTTACACCTTAAAAATAAGTGATATCTCTATACGCGAATTTTGAAAGCCCGAGAACAATCGAAGATATGTATATGATGTGAATGGTCATATTGTAAGCTGAAGTTAATGGTTTTAAAAGTAAACAAGATATGCATTTAAGTAAAGAGTCAATATATTGAACTGATTGGTGGAAAATAGCTGAATCGGTATATAAAGCCAAATTGACTGATCAATGAGCAATATATGTACTTGTAAATGACTGGCAAATGGAAGTTATAAGCTTAAACCAATGGATGATAGCTCGGTAGTTCAAAGATGAGACATGAAAAGTCTTGGCTCCGATTCCTGGTGGTGCGTGGATATTAACCGCTAAAAATCCTCAACTAGGACAAAACAGCTATCCAGGGATTCCTGGTATCCAACAGCTATAAATGTAAAGTCAGTTCACTGTGTGAGACCCACTTCCTCTCCATATCTTTCCAGTGCTAACCATATGTATTTTCTTTCGGTTTCTTTTTGCTGTACCTCAGTTATCGTGAACTTCTCTCTCTAATTTGTGTCCATTAATAGTAATGGACTAAATCCTTTAAAACAACACCCAATTGTATTTAAATATATTTTGACGTTAAGACTTCTTATTGTCTATCGTAAGAAACAGAAGTCATGGAAACTTGTCATCCATTATTGATAAATAACTCCGTTTTATTTATTGATTGTCTTTTTTTCCACCTCTAAAGTACATTGAAGTAATTTTTCATCCCGAAATTAGGTTGTTTTTTCATAGGAAACCTAACGTAAATCGATAAGTAAAATATGACTAGTAGAAAAATTATTTCATGTTGTTCTCGTCTACCAGAAATTTTTATACTGTTGTTGTCAAAATAGGAGTCAACCACATTCGGTCAGACATATGGGTGAAAACAGTGAAAGAAACGTTTGCTTGTACATTTCATGTAAACAAATGTATTTAATCACGGATTTTGTATTTATACGGTTATGTCAATGTTTTTTTAGAAAAAACCATATCATAACACATATTTCTTCTGAATCTATTGTTATTCTGGTCCTGAATTCCATTCTCTCACAAAATACGTTGTTCATTTTTGTATTTGTGTGTTAAATAATACTTTTTAATCATATATCACCCCTCCATCTTTTGTTGCACATGCAATAAACACAACAGACAACAATATCACATAGCGCTAGAATTAACCAATCAGGGAAAAATATATTTACTTCCTTCTAATTGGTTAATTCACTTATTTGTTCAATAAAAATCCGTCGTACTAATAGAATTTGTTTGTTAGTAATGGCATTAATGAAACTTTATGTTTCTGTTGTTTTCCCTCTTTCACTACCTTTGAATTTCTTCATAAGAGGGAAAAGTATCTATATGCATGTATGATATATATTATTGTATTAAAAAATATTTTGATGTTGTAAACACTGATAACTTTTTGCTTATCTACACTTCTCATAGGATAAGTTGAAAAATAATTTGTTAGGTAGTTAACGGTTGTCATTAAAATATCGTTTTACAGTACAACTACAAATCCAAACGCCGTAGTTAGGCAAACAGCATTAACTCATCTAGTCCAATCATAATCAAAGACACGTGAACAACTAAATCATAGACGCACACTCATATGCAACATACATGGTTCACATATATATGTTGACTACCCGCCCCCCTGACAAATCAGAACTTCACCACTCAATTTATTTGGAATAGTGAATTAAAAATATATCCCCTTCACACAAGAGAAAGTTTATAAGTTAGCTAATCATTAAATGAGTGGATGGGTATGTATTTATTTTGACGTTAACACTTATGTTACATCATTTTTAATCAGTGCCCAACCATTATCATCACTTTTATTTCTATATTGTAATAACGTGTAAAGATTGATTTGCAATATACCCACATATATATATATATACAAATCGGAACAACTGTCATTAATCATTTTTCATAGACAATAATTTTAAACTTGTCAAAACGATATTTACACATTTCCTATTTCTTTCTTTTAAATAGATAAGACGATTTATCATTTTTCTCATATACGTGCACAAACACCTACATATACAAACGCACTGATAGTAGACAGACAAACGTATGTAAAGCTAGTAGTTTGTAGATTGGCTTTTTAGCTTATAATAGATAGGCGTAACTTACACTCTCTTGTCAAGATAGATTAATCTTCAAACACTTTGACATGAGTTCATTATTACTTTGACATATTATACTGGAAGAATTCATATGGATCGTTTTCACTAATTGAATATATATATAAACATATATTGATTTTTATTTTCCTAACAATCCCTTTATGTAAATTACATTTTTTTCATTTCATTCATGAGTTCGAGTTATTTTTTTTAGAAGTGTGTGATTACTAATATTATCACTACTACCATCACCAACATTATTGTATGCTACTGACATTAAGAACAGTTTCATTAAGCAGATATTGAGAATCTAGAAACAAATAATTGGAATATTGAATTGATGGATTAATTTGAACATAATAGTCAGCAAATCTGAAATTTCTATTACTTGAAAGTTTGTTTGATTGAATAATTATTTAAAATGAGTACATTATCGGTAAATCATAAATACAACTTCCATTGTTATATATGATTGTTTTAACTTGCATAAATAATCATTTTAATCAAATTTCAATATAAAATAAAATAACATCAGAAGCTTATTTCGTTATAATATGCAATAAAATGATTCATGGATTATTACTATGATTATTAATTAGATGTCGACTATAAACTTGGATGAGTCAATACAAAATTAACTAATATCAGGTAAGATATTACGTAACTGCATTATTATTATTTCTATTAATACCCTGCTAACGTTCATTATAAGCTAACTAGTAATGTGTCATCTATCAAGACATCCACATTTTTTATGTCGACCCTAGTAAGAAGACATAAATTGAAAGCTTTACAGAACGTTTATTAATTATTGGTACTACAAGAACGTACAACACCGTTAAGCATAAAAATTCCATTAGACATTAACTATGGAAGAAAGTACTTTGCTTTATCGATTATTATCTAGAATGACTGAGAACTTACCTAAATGGATTTACTTTCAACGAAAAGTTTGTTATATCTAGTGTTCACGGTCATTTATGGATTGCCATTAGCATGCTGTGTCAACCAGTCAATCAATCGATGCCTGTTACTCCACGTGGTACATTGGCCACCGACCAGCATTCACCAACCAACCCTTTCCTGGGCTCTCTGATCTAGTTGTTCCCAAGTGCTATTCATTCTTTCCTTGTCTGCCTCCAATGTGCTGTAGGGTCTTCCTCTTTTCCTTTGGCCTTGAGGATTTCAAATTAGTGCTTGTCATGTGACACAGTTCGGCGATTTCCTCAATGTGAGTCCTGTCCACCGCCCATCGTCTTTTCCTGATTTCTTCCTCAACTAGAAGTTGATTTGTTCTCAGATTGGAATCCCCTTAGTGTCGCCGCCATTTACAGACACAGACAAAGGAGGAGGGTTCAACATAGGGTTAGCAATTCCACCCCATAAAAAGAAACCTTGATAAAAGCATGCTAACTAGCATGCTGTATATTAAAGATTTAATTACACAGGCTAATTTTCACTGCATTGTATCTTTTTATCCCGTATCTTGTATACTTATAGTAGATAGCTATGGATAACCATACCCGTTTGAAATGACATCTCACACTGTAAATAACACTTTTCTGTGCAGCACTCACCTACTAAGTGGATGAGAAAATAACCGAAAATTCTAGATAATGAGTATTTATTTAAAATTAAAAAGCATTCAGATGATGTCTATTCTCGACATAAATTATGATATTTGAAAGGCTATATGTATATATACTAAATGTTACCATAAAGATTAGTATTCTTCGACGTCTTTAAATAATACATAAATGATGGTATAATGAAACTACGTTTCATGTGATTCATAGTACAATACCATTTTTTTTACTTTTCATCTTTTAGGTTGGGTTGACAGACCATCATGTTTTAGAATAAGCTAGCGGAGTCACTAAATTTAATAGGAGAATTGAACGGTTTTAAAGACATTTTTATTAGTAAAAAATATTAGGTGATTTACATCATATACTGACTGTATCACTGTAAAGTGGCACGTTAGTTAATGTTGTTAGATATTCTGATTGTAACTAAAGCACGAGATAATAAAGCCAATGATGATATCTACACGATAGGGAACAGAATATAATAATCATAGTCACAAGCTCATTGTGATCATCCAGAGTCACTAACATGCGAAAGTTAAGTTAGTAATCAACTGCATCATGTTGGTGTAACATATAGACAGCTATTTAAAATCAAGAGACAGTAGATTACTGTCTGTTTCTACTATGGGATCCCTCTGAATTGTTTATCCATGATCCTGACTGGGAACAAACCTAAGATCTTTAACCCTCACAACAAGCTCCGAACCTATACAATAGTAGGTTGCCACCCAGTTGTTTACGTTTTTATCTATTAATATTTGGATTATTTGAAATTGTTTAGTTTATCTACCATCAGTTGATTTTCTTCTCCTTGTGAACACAACTTATACAAGAGGGGTATGAGAGATCATTTAAAATTAAAAAGCATTCAGATGATGTCTATTCTCGACATAAATTATGATATTTGAAAGGCTATATGTATATATACTAAATGTTACCATAAAGATTAGTATTCTTCGACGTCTTTAAATAATACATAAATGATGGTATAATGAAACTACGTTTCATGTGATTCATAGTACAATACCATTTTTTTTACTTTTCATCTTTTAGGTTGGGTTGACAGACCATCATGTTTTAGAATAAGCTAGCGGAGTCACTAAATTTAATAGGAGAATTGAACGGTTTTAAAGACATTTTTATTAGTAAAAAATATTAGGTGATTTACATCATATACTGACTGTATCACTGTAAAGTGGCACGTTAGTTAATGTTGTTAGATATTCTGATTGTAACTAAAGCACGAGATAATAAAGCCAATGATGATATCTACACGATAGGGAACAGAATATAATAATCATAGTCACAAGCTCATTGTGATCATCCAGAGTCACTAACATGCGAAAGTTAAGTTAGTAATCAACTGCATCATGTTGGTGTAACATATAGACAGCTATTTAAAATCAAGAGACAGTAGATTACTGTCTGTTTCTACTATGGGATCCCTCTGAATTGTTTATCCATGATCCTGACTGGGAACAAACCTAAGATCTTTAACCCTCACAACAAGCTCCGAACCTATACAATAGTAGGTTGCCACCCAGTTGTTTACGTTTTTATCTATTAATATTTGGATTATTTGAAATTGTTTAGTTTATCTACCATCAGTTGATTTTCTTCTCCTTGTGAACACAACTTATACAAGAGGGGTATGAGAGATCATTTAAATTAAAATGCTTAATGGCTAAAATGATATCATTATAACTTAGCAACTTTTAAAATAAAAATATTTTTATTTAACACTATGTATATCTAGCACAGTGGGGTGGGGGGGGGGAAGTACACCTATTAGTTAAGTACATGTAATAGTCATCATTCCTAAGCATTATTTTGGAGTCGTTGTTTGTTCCAGTATCATAACATATTCATCAGTTTGTTAAGCTTATGTAGAAAATGTGTATAAATACTTCATTTCCTAATATTTGTTTGTCAAACTTGTTGTCAAAACATATAAGAAATAATACGAATGGCTAAAATCCACTGAACTAATCTTTAAGTCAACGGACATTAAAGACAGTTTTCCTTAAAATACCTTTTTCAGTTTGTCGTGCATTATATTTATTCTGTCGTAGTATATTAGAAAACCACTTATTCGCCGTTGAAGCAGTCTAATTTAGATCATACGTTAGTAGATTTAATAAAATACTATTTTGTCATGTTCAATGTCGTGTAATGTTTAATTACTATCTGTTTGTGTTAAATAGATAGAAGTAGATTGAATCATACACTGGGAGGATCAGTTCAATCGAGATTGTATGTTTTGTTGACGAGTGCCAACCATTTTGAAGCCTTTATCAACAGTTCAATGCTGATTACTTTCAAACGTGTAGACATAGTATGTAGAATTTAATCACTTCGATCTGTAGTTACACCTCTACTTCATCGACATAATTTGCACAGCGTCAAATAACTTTATAAGCACGACAATTAACGGTATTAGGTGGTTTGTTCTGCGTCCTGTTTTCAGGTCCTACAATGCGTATATGTGTGACTGCTGAACACTGTATATGTTAATAGTGAAAGAAAATGAATTAAACGACTTTAAAGAGAAGTGGTATTATCCATGATAGAAAAAATAATTGGGGATAGAGAAAGCTATGCACATAGATGGGATAAATTATATTATTAGGTATTAATGCATGATAAAAATTGAGTATACGAAAAGATAATTTGAATGATTTTAGCGTTGTTGTGTTTTATGAGCTATATGATTACAGCTGGAAGGGGGCAGTGGCTTTCGTATTATTTTGGACTAAACTGTCGACACCTACTTCATGTTGTCAAGATCAATAATGAAGGCTTTGCATCAAAATAATCTAGTTGAGAGGAAATATTGAATGCGTGTGTACTGTGGTGATCAATTTTGAGATATGTCATCGAAGTTAACCAACCACTGATCATCATTATCGAGGTGACTAAAAGCAGATAGCCTGAAGTTACTAATAAAGCTCATGCCTGCAATCAATAACTTCCTAATATGAAGTTGTATCTTGGTTTAGTAGCCTATAATTTTCCTTCAGCCTACTGTCATGTTGAGTCGATAATCAACAATAAGTAAATGGTGTTATATAAAATACAAGTTTAAACTTCCCATAATATCAGCAATATTTTCTTAAAATATAATAGAATTAATTTGTCATAAGTCTGGTCCATTTGTTGTTTCAAATAATGGGGACGTAAGATATTCTGATTAATAGAACAGATATCTGTATGAAGTCCTAAATGAAGTCACAATATTTTTAAGTAAATAAAACTTTTGCTTAAGAATTGACTGACTGATTTATGAGATTTACAGTCAATCGGTTGTCACCGTAGTTAATGAAACTCAATCCGGATAACCTCATAGTATATTTGGTCATCATATAATGGATAAAACTTTAAGGTGAGTGAGTAAGGTAGAACACGATTAGTGGTTTAAAACATAAATGACCTCTTATTTACAAATAAGAACTAGAGATCTCTTCGTCGAACAAAATTTTCGTCTTAGAGTAATAAAATGTAATACAAATTTACAGGTATATAAGTTCAAAGCCTTCTGTGTTTATCTTAATTAAAAATTTACTAGAGAAATTCATTTATTTTGATGTTGATTTGAATAGATCTCATTGAATTCAGCATATTTTGACGATCAACTAGGGTAATATTTGAGATATTTAGTTTCTGACTAGAAGTAAAGTCCGCGGCATGCATTTTGCTCTCTTTGGACTCATCAACTGTATGTACTCTTACTCGAGTTTCCATATTTACAAGGAAACAAAGGAGTTCAGATAATTCCAGACTTATCTTACTATGGTTTGAGACTTTCTATAGTTGGTATTCCAGACTGCATATATAGTAGCAAAGACTGATCAACTGTTGTTTAAACATTAAAAATAGGGAATGATAAACCTAAATTAACATAGATATATACATTTAGTATGTCATTTTGATAAACTTGTCGATTATATCCAATGAAATCTAATTACTCGTATTTTTATGTTGGATGCCGCAGAGATTATTCAATTTAAAGTTTCACTTCACGGACTGATCTTTGATAAACAGTAATTGACAACCAGTAAGCACATTATATTACTGGACTCTCTAGCAGAGTAGATTCACTATCTCCCCCCCGGGGGGGGGATCAAATCAGAGGAATCTTGGATTTGTTGCGGGTGCTTATCGTTTAAACCAAAAAATTGGTATTCAGAAATTTTCACTTCTAATTTCAATCTATTAGCAACTGTATGCGGCAAGGTAATTCCAAATCTCTAGTGAGATGTAAGGTAGTTAACTACGAATAAGTGATAATAAGTGATGCTGCATAAATTTACTAAACTGAAATTCGAAGTGAAAATTACTGAATGCCAATATATATATCGTCGCACTATGTATCACAAACTGACCCAGTGGTGCAGATGGTTAAGGGTTCGCCGTCAACCTGAAGCTCCCGGCGCGGAATGTACGGTGCGCACTGCTGAGGAGTTCCACGCTAGAACGAAACAGCTGTCCAGTTCTCCCTGGTTTTCATTGGTACCCTGCCAACATCAATCTGTGATATATTCAGCTAAATAAGTAACCAATCTCCACAGGAATAACCACCCCAATTGATATATATATATATTTCTATTCATCTAATACACCTGCACAGATGACCACTTATTATTGTTATGTTTAAAAATACATTGTTTGCTGTATACAACGCTTCATTAGAACATATTTACAAAGTTATGTACTCATTGAAATGTTTAGACTCTTAAAATAAGTAAATTCACTATACACCCAAGTAAGCACTTATGACTGGAAAAATGTTTACATTGCATAATTTTACATATATAAATAATCATTGCTTTACGAATAGAATGTTAGTAAACTTGGCTCTAGTTAGTGATCAATACAGATAAAAACACTGTGATTCATTGATGTTATTATTGACCGACGAATGATCAGAGATATATGAATAGAGACAAAGTTGTCTGAGCAATGATTTTTTCGTCTAAAGAGAATAGATTAAAGAAGACTATACATGATCACAAGTACTAACTTTAGAACAACTAATCTATGATCCATTTTAAAGTAAATATATTTATCTTTTCCAGAAAAACAGTATTCTATTAGCACTAGAAACTACTTAAACTACTCAGTAATTATATAGTTCAGTTATCGTATTCTTATTGAGCGTCAGTTCAAGTTTAAATTACTCAGTGATTATGTCTAACCCTGTGAAACTGGGTGATATGGGTCTGAACATCACAAAGTATTAGTTTTCTCAAGATTACAAGTACACTTTATGGATAGGTGCTAGCTGGAAAGAAATATAAGTAAAAGAAGCTTTCCTGTTTTAATAAATAAGTCCAATGTGTAAGTTATTTTGTTTCCTGGGTATAAATGCATGAGGTTATTTTCTAATTGCATACTTTTATGAATTTGTTTGTTAGTGAACTAGGTACTCGAATTACTGTCATTTTTTTGATCATTAACAGAATATTTTAAATGTTTCCAATGTTCACAAGTTGTTTTGAACTCTGAACTCTCCACATATTTTTTCATTAAAGTGATGGGTAAATGTTTCATGTTAAAGTGCAATTTAATAGTAACCGATTGTCTACTATGAACAATTCCAGTCTAACTGGACGCAATACACCGAAACAAAAACATAAACATAGTAGGTATTACGGCTTAAAATCCTTGATGAAAATTACATCCAAATGTGCAAACTCACTCAGTAAATGAAATGAAAAGTAACCGAAAAGTCTTGGAGACATCACATTAATGAACGTTAGAAACTTTCCAGATTGCCCTATTCGATCAAAACTTGACACTTTTAAAAACAAATATAAAATATATTTTTGATCTCAAACAAATTACAGAAGATTTCATCTTATGAAGTTAGTTAGTAAGAATAAGATTATTTCCAGAGCACTCTCAATTCGTTATTCGGAGGAAGAAAATTTTCAATGAGGAAGAATTATTTTGGCAGATGATCAACCAGGTGTAATGTACACCACTAAAAGCGGAAGTTGCTTTATAACCGAAATAAATAACAGGGAGAAGTCGAATATGACATTTAATGAAAATGGAAAACGAGAAATCAACTGTGCTATACAACCTTCAAAAACTGATAAATCAACATGTAGTTCAGCAGCAGAATTACTCATGTTAATGGGATAATCAGGAATAACTTGCAAATAAAACGTAGTTATATTTCTCCTATTCAATCAGTTTATTAGTGTTCATACTAAGATAAGTGTTTATCACTTCAAACGTTAATGCGTTACCTAACGTGATGAGTTCAGCTGGCAGTCAACAAATTCAATAGGAATAAAGGCGTCATAACGCTTTGATCAATTTCAGTTGACAAGAAATTTCTAGCAACGATAATTGACAAAACTTTTCATTTTTAATTAGTGTACCTTTGTTAAGCTTCTGATGTAAACTGTTGTGCACTTCATAGTACTTCTTAAAGAGAAATAATTTTTTATCTTTATTTTGAAAAAAATTTGTCGAAATTCTACAAAGATAGACTGAAGTGCGTTTTTACGTTTAAACTATGGTAGATAGATGATTATTATTATCAATATAAGATAATCGTATCTATAAAAAATGTCTGTAATCTTGATAAGTACTTGTGTAACATGATAAAAATAATGTCTGTTGTAAACAAATGTCGGTGTACTAAGTACATTTTAATAAAATCCTGAAATTTGATTATTTGTGACTGATAGTTTTGTGTGGATTGTTATGTTTAACAGTTTACACTGTAAACTGACTATTGAAAAGTCAGAGAGTACTAGACAATTGTTTCATCCTAGTAATTAACTTCTTAATAATGTGCATTCACCTTTCCACTGAGGATAGAACCAAGAACCTGCAGGTCATATGGGGGAGATCCCAACTACCGAATAGTTTTACAGTCGTTCATATTTATAACTTCAATCAATGTATATTATTGTTCAGTGCTATTAGTGAGCACCCGTATTGCCCTCAATAGAACTGAACTCCAGTGGTCATGATTTCACATTAGAATCCTAGGAGTCACCTCTTGAAGTTAGTCTCTCACGACTAATCACATGATTATTATTATTATAAAGGGAGAGGGCCACTGAAAATTTGGATGAAACATTGTTTGACACTCTTTGACAAGAAATACTGCTGACTCCGCCTAATATTTAATTAAAAACATTAACTTTATTTGGTGGTTAGAATAAATTGATGTTAAAATGCAGTGGATATCATTTTCCACTCCGAACATCATCAAATAATAACCACCACCCTAGCTATTTAACATCATAAATATTATGAACAAAATTATTTTTCAGAGTTTGCATTATTACGCAAGTGGTATTCATCTCAGAATGAATTCAGTTTGAATGCTAGTTAAAATCACGGATAGCTAGATAATTCTTTCGTGTTTGTAGAGGAAACCTCAACGGTGTCTACCTGCGACCACGCTAAGAATGTTTTATAATTAATAGGTTGACATCCATTGGTTTACACTTCTAACTCCAACTAGTTCGCAATACTGCACAACTATTTCCTATGCCCATGGCTACAGCTGTTTGACTACCAGAATGTCTTGACTCTATTAGTCATATAACAACGCCTCAAAGTCACTAGTGAGCTGACATTTGTAGTTTAGAAATGGTCACGTTATGCAAGATATGTTTATATGTTCAAAATATTTGTTTCTAATAGTCCTCATCTTGGGTACTACTAGGAAGCATTAAGAGCTGGAGACCAGTTTTGTAGAATATTGTCATTTCTATGTGAAAAAATATCAGTCCAATTAAAAAAATGTATCTATATAATAATTCTCCAAAATATTGTATTGGAACCTAATAAAACGACATGAATTAAGATTGACAAAGCCATAACATTTTCTTTCTATTGAACTTAAAGGTGCGATTATAAATATACAGTTCAAGAAATCGGTTCACTTAGGTAGGTTGTATATATTTAAACGTCAAAAATATTCTGACAAAAATATCAAATATTTTGCGGCACAGGTTAATTAATGGGTGATGTTACCATGTCAACAACCCAAACTAAAAAGTGATAGTATTTTCAAAATAAACAACACTTAAAGGGTAATGGACTGTTTAATTATGAGGTCGAGAGTCGGTGTAAACATTGTGAATGATTTAAGTACTCGCATACTATCTAACGTTACTTATTCTTTAGTTAGACAAAAGGTGTATATAGTATATGGATGGTAGACATGAAGACATCTAACTTATCTTTTAATTCATACCTCGCCATTTTCTTATGTCCGAAGTATTTACTCACAACTGTTTTAGCTTGTCGAGAATAATAAAATTCACTTTCTTAAATAACGTCTACAGAAATAAGACTTAACTAACTTCGATTTCATGGAATGACCTTAGTCTGGCATTCGAAATATAGGAGTACTGGGCAGACACTGAATTTCATCGGGGATTGAACCCAGGACCTATTCCTATTTCACTGTTAAATTTGTACTTTAATTCTTATTTTTATTACAAACATAAATCATGTTTTCAAACTTATCGCTAAATAATTATGATCTTATTGAATTCTGTTTACTTGAATTCTATGCAGATGAATAGCTTGACTGCATACCAAGAATACCCAGAGTTATGTAAGATGATCAATGAAATACAAAAGAGAGCCTTAGTTCGTGAGATGCTAAGTTCAGTGATTTTGTATTCTGTTTGATTTTCATTGAACTACCTAGTTTAACACATTAATTTCACTTAATTCTATATCGTTTGAAGCTCAATAATGCCAATTTTCAATTGGTACGTATTTCTATTTATTTCAACTTAAGATATATGTTTGAACGTTATGTTTTAAATCCAATATCTTATCAGAAAATATACACACTTGCCTATAAATACCCACTTTGACATTTATCAATAGATAACATATTTATTTGGCTTATTTTTAACTTTGAATATAGGGAAATCTATGTTATGTGTGAACAAACTGATAGATGAACGATGAATAACCTCATATATGCATATATATGTATATAGTGAACATAATATTATAATACACAACTTCTAGTGATCTCTTGACCTTACTTCCTCTTGATTAAGAATTATTAATATCAAAATTGATGTAACAAAGCAGAAATTATGATGAATGTTGGTGTTATACTACTTGATTCACCCCCCCCCCTCCTAATCAGATAAACGTTAGTTACATAAATAATAACTCCTCTGTTTATATGTATGTGAATTTAAATTTGTCTAAACGCCTTCTGTCTATGTGTTCAAGCATTCGGGTACATCTGTGTTCCTTCACAAAAAGCAAACCAATGTTCACTTAAGGAAAGAGCTTAAAAGTCTTCATTTTTCTTCATCATTAAGTGATCGATATATAATTAAATATATCAAAGTTTCACATTTTTTTATTCCCACTTGCTTCGTTAATTCACATGTTACTGATATTTGCAAAAAGAGTAAATCTATCAACTTTTCATAAACTACTGAACGCGTAATCGTAAAAACAAAACAAAAACAAAATGTTCCTACCAGTTTATCGATAGAATGTAGGAAACTAAAAGTTAATCCGTGAACCATCTAGAAGCCATTTTGTAATTGTTTTCAAAGTATATTCCTTAAAGCTGAAGGTAAAAAATCTAATGAATAACACTTAATACTGTTGACAATTCATTGGTGATAATACATTGTTGAAAGGGTTAATTTAACTTTGGGTTATTATATAGCAACACACTTAAGGTTTAGAAGCTGGACCTGTCAATATGTTGTCAAGTGTTTAGGGACCATTGACAAGAAGTTAGGTTTCATGTTAGCAAATAATCATCAGCAAAACGTGTCTAGAATAATAGAGAAATGAGAATCCCTGTGAAATTCAAATTACGTGTGGTTCAATGTCAAAAAGAGATTTTACCACAGGAATGACATAGAAATGAGGTGTTTACAGTCAGGACAATTATATTCGGCTTCTTATAACTTAGAACATTTTGTAATAATAATCAAAAACCGATGTGCGTTGTATTTCTTATTGACAGAAATTAGTAGGAAGTTAATTAATGTGGAAAAATTAGAAAAATGTCCAAACAGTTGGATGTGTGTGAAGAAGAACATGGTATATTTCTGGAAAATCAGTAATTGTGACAGTGGGTAGATTAATATATTCCAATGAGTAAGGTGAAGTTACCAGGATCGTGTGATGCTGACAACTGCATAAATTCAGTTCCAGCAGTTGTATCATTGTGTACTTGAAGAAATTTCATAGATTTGGATTTGTTTACTTATCATTTATTTCTAAATATTTAGAAATGTAAATATCACACCTGTTAACGGTGCTTTTATTTTTAATGGAATCATAATTTAGTAGTTGTTTGGAGTATTATGCTTTGAACGAAACCAAACCATAAGTTTCAAAGTGTAACAGGAAGCTTGGTTGATTAATCCCTAAATGACCAGATCAACATGGTATTGGTCGACACCCTATTACCAACCAGTGAAAATATATCAGCTCTGCAGGAGTCCAGCAACAGAATGGCCAGGACAGTTCAGTAATAACGGCTACCGACTGGGTATTTAGGTAACCGAAGTTCGAATCACACAAAGAGCATTAATTCCCCCAAGAATTATGCAACACCTTGTTGATGATCGCCAACCAATAATGAACCTAAGTCTTGCCTACTACTTTCAATCACCTAACCATGAAAACAGTACTTGCAATGCTGTATCACTATGATTAGTAATAACAAGTGATCAATATAATTTGAGCAACACTTAAGTGAAAAATCAAACAGGATAGTGGTCACTACTCAGCTTTAAGTATAAAATTCGTTTATATTATTTGTACTACTTCAGTCTAAAGCTTATCTACTGTCAAAGTGATCATGTGTTCGCTCAAGGGTCTACTAAAGGGTTGAATGCTTATTTCAATTTACAGTAGATATAATGCTCTATAATTTCTCTTAAAATCGTTTTGCTTTAAGTGACTATTATTCCGCGTTTGGAATTAAGAGCATTCGTTCAGGACTCGGTCATTTTCAAACTTGCAACTAGCCAACTGATGAAGGTCTAATCCAAATTTTTGTATTCATAAATGGGTCCTAATGACAGAAAAACAATGCTATAAATAGTCTTGGACTGTATTTAGAAACAAAATATATTGTAAGTTTCACATCACAAGCCGACATAAATTTGGCAACTATTGAAAGTTAAGAGGCACTGGAGATATATTTTGCCCAAATATGGGATGGCTCAGTTGTTCACGTATGTGACTAAACAGGGATTTAACTCAGCAACTTCACGACCAACAACCAGCGTTTAACTACTAAGTAGGTATTTGATAGCTTATTTATCTAGTTCTAGTTAATCACAGATACTAAACTTTAGATTCTAAAATCTTCACAACATGAATGTAGAAGTATTATTTAATTGATCTTGATCATTGAGCTTTATGAAAAATTTTCTCATTTTTGCAATCTATAGAAAGATATCGACAAAACTATACACGCTTCCAAAAGTAGTAAAAACGTGAAGATCTTCGATAACCACATTTGAATCAAAAGTAGAAGGATATCAACCAGATTCGATTGGGAAACATGAACAGTGAAGTTTATGGTGCTGAAGCATTGTTAGGATTATTTAGTCCGCCAACAGGTGGTCAACTATTACCGAACTTACTGTTGTCAAATGAATCCGATTCATCAACTGATGTTCATAAATACACAATGTCCATAAATCCTAATTCATCACAAGCATTTTCTAATACTAACAGGAATAATAATTCACAACATTTACAACAACAACACCAGTCACAACCACAAAATCACTACGAACATCAAGGATATTTTTCATTCCGAAATTCATTACTAGGTTCGTCAATTTCAACAAATGGACCCATAGTAGGTGCAACAACAACATCAACAATGATGACAAATGTTATCACCCCTTCGTTGAATTCATCAACAAATTCAAGATTTCCTAATTCGCGTATGATCACTACTTCTACTTCGTCGGCTGCTGCCAGTGGTGGTAGCAGTTGTTCCGGTAATACTAACAGCATGGATGAAAATGGGACTGATATAAAACAGAACATTGAGAAGATCAAAAGGTTAGTTCTCAGATTTACTCGCTGAAAGCCATTTCTGGCACAACATAATTGAAATAAGCATTATCCAGGCTTGAAGATGTTTTAGAATATAGATAAGCGTTTTTATATTTTTGCCTAATTTTCATCATAAACTGAAAGCAATGGGTAAATTCTTAAAACACAAGAAGTAGGCCTGTGCAACTATAGTCAATGAAATTTAGATTCATAGAATTCAAGCAGCTAAATCGACCGAGATCGGCATCGTACCAAATTTATTTAATGAACGAGTAATGCATATTAAAGTGAAATTGTCATTTCAATACTTAACTGTCTCCATATTTGTGTTTTTATACGAAATGTAAGGCTAGGTTATAATCAACACAGTTTCCGATAACTCTAGACACCTGAAACAAAATATCTAGTGAGAATTACACTGCTCAGGACTCGTACACTACATAAACGCCAAAGCTACTGAGTGTTCTGGTGAGTGAACGCTGAAATTTTGTGGCAACTCGTTGTCACTAAGTCGGAATCGATTGATTCTCATTTCCACCCTCATTTCGTTTGTTTTACTCTAAAATCGTCTTATCAAACATTCCCTACAAATCTCCTAGTATTTATGTTAAGATTTCATACATCACTGACAGCCTATTAACCATGTTATCCTTAGTGATTTTTATAATATTGTTAACAGTAATAAAACATTAATTTTGCTTAATATTACAATTTCAATGTTATAATTATTTCTATATGCAAAATTATGAGTTCACCTTGGTGAATTTTCTGAATTTTATTTGAAAACTCTTGATTCACAAGTCAGGAAACAGTTTAAAGCTCTAAGTATACACCACCACATTACATATTATTTTAAGAGATACTTAATAATAATGAATATGCTTTCTGTGAGATTGTAGGATAATTAACTTCTCCAAGTAGTCAAGTTGTCTTTTTTTGAACAAATAAGCTTCATACTAAATATTGATTGAACATTGAACTTATGGTTTATTCATTTAATTTGCTTTTACAGTCATCCCTTATTCCCTTTACTCGCTTTAATATTTGAGAAATGTGAACTAGCCACATGTATACCAAGAGATGAGAATTCTATCGGTTCACCTGATGTTTGTTCTTCCGATTCATTTCAAGAAGATATAAGTGTGTTCACAAAAGAAGTAAGTTGCACTCATTACTTAGTATATCATTTTTCAAAATGATTTATATATTCTGGAAAACTATTCCTTTTCAGTAAGTAGATAGCTTCTTAACCGATTCACGTAAAAAATAACACTGAAGTTACTTAAATTCCAAAAAAGGCAAATAAATAGATCTGTTATTAACAATCTCTACTTAATTTACACTAATGCACTAATTTTACATATAAAAAACAACATCGATCAGTGACGAATTCACCAACAACTAAAACTAAATGTCAACCTACAAACTACCCCAATGCAGAACCGAATAAGGTGTAATTCGTTTAAAGTAATCGCTACTATGGTAGAAGTATTCTAAAATTTACTAAAATTAGCAATATGAATATTCGGAATTTTTAGCTCCATCGTCTAGGAGCTAAAAGTTAATCTCAAATCTTATGGTCCTGACCTAAGTATCTCTGTGAACGTGAATGTACGCTACTGACGGATCCTATACTAGAACTATTGAAACTGCCTATAGTCTCCTGGTTTTGAACTGTTGTCCAACACAGGCCAATTTGTGATGTTACAATCTGTCTCAACAATCTCTACAGGACCCAACTATAAAATATTTAGGTTAAAAGGTGAATTTAAGGCATTTTAATAATTAAGTTCAAATACTAAATTAGTTACGAAGTATAGCCAAAGTATTGGTACGTTCAGTTTAATTTAGTTAGCTGGATAATTTATATGTATATGGAATATTTTTTATAATACTATTCTAAAATACTACTTCATTTAAATCATTAAAAATAATTCAGTCTCTTATGAAATAATTTCACCTTTGACTGAACACTTAATAGTGACCAATACCATATTTATCTAGTTCTTTAACAGTAATCGAACTCTATCGATCAAGCTCCAATGTGACCATTAACTTAAGTAACTTAGTATTTCATGAACTGTTTTTCTGCATGGGGGGGGGTTGTCTTGAAGATGTTATCTTAACTTGTAGATCATAGTTTTGTGTTCGTTGACACTTGTTAGCATAGCATACCTATATTCGTAAGGGAAATGTTGAACTCAAATTAACACAACTCAACCCTTCGACTAATCTTCTATTTTCTACCTAACAACCAACTATCAGATACCTTACATGGCTGACTAAACATGTTTCTTAAGACTGTACTATCTAAGATAGTGATATTCTTGCTATAACTTTCAGAACAAACATATCATTAAAAAACTTTACATGTTGAGGTGATACATTAGGGATTTATAAATTTTATTAGTTGTTATTATCTATGTTGTGTTCTTGTTCCTGGAAAATAGTGAAACATGATATACGAAAGGAAACTGATAGAAAACAATCTGTTCACATAACTTGCTGTCAAATGAAAAAAAGATGAGAGAAAAGTATCTGCCATGTTTAACTTTCTTAAGCTCCATTCAATTGTCCATGTTAATTTAAAAAAAATGATGTATGCATATATTGTGTCATTCATATGGTCAATGAAAACTGAAAATTTTATACAATACTGGATATTGAACATCATGAAATGAGAAATTAACTAGTTTTGACAGTTCTGTGTTAAACCTTGGTTATACTATCTTAGCGGTAAGAAAACACAACATTTGTGGCTGAGATTAATAAAACCCATTTTGTCATCTTTTCTGAACAACGTTTATTAGAAAAAATTTGTTTATTAATCCAGACGTCTCTTTCAAACGAGAATCTACTAATCCGAAACGTAATTCTCAGTTATGACGAGATGATATATCTAATAGAGTACAGCCATACTGGATACGCGACAGTTGCTCACCAATCACATTAAGTAACAGTTGTACAGTATTACGAAATGACTCAAGTCAGATAAATAAACTAGTGAATATCAACTCAGTGGCTTACATGTTATGCCACCTCTCCACTAAGAAGTATAAGGGTCATAGACTTGATTCTTGGAAGACTTCCAAATGCACTCTACTGAGGAATCCCACATCAATGTGTAGTAAAAATTCAATGTTTCCTGGCTTCTAGTGGTCGTCTTTTCAAAGTTATTCCGTTATATGCAATTTCGAATTCAATAATTTTCGTAAACCTTTCTTATAATAATACTAATTCGTTTGTTCTACATCACTAGATTATTTAATTAAACAAAATGACACTAAGTGGTAACAATGACGTTAAAATGAAGTATGTCGACGGTGGCTTATTTCGAATTAGTTATTAAATTTCTCAGTACGTTCATAGCATACTACCCCCCCTCCCTTAGGTACTGTATATTTCCCTAAAAACAGTATTCCTTTTGAAGCTACATTCGATTTTTTGAGACACATGTTCATTATTGACAGATTACTAAAATTATATCCAGCAGATAAATTTATCTTAGATCAAGTTTTCCATCTGAGACAATGTAATATATTAGTACCTTTAAGTAGAAAGAGTAAGTTTTTTCTGTTCTTTAAATAAACATTAAAGAAAATAGCGATTTCTGGATATCTACCAAAAATCATGGAGTAATAGACGCAGTTGTTGCTCTAGTCTAAAATCATGCATTTGTGGTGTTAATTGACAGCGAATTCATAATTGTCATTTACCAACGTGAACAGAATTCAGTGGAAGGTGTCCGTCAATAAGGGGAATCTTCGACCACAAGGAATCCGTTATTAATTTAGCTGCTTCTCATTCATCTCATTATTTATCATAAACAAGTATCAATTTTTTGGAATGTTTAAGTTAGTCATGAACTAGAACGCATGACATTAGTTATTATTTATTGTTCGACGAAATCATTATTGTCCCATTAGGTGTTTGAGTGAATAAGTGTCAGTATATCCCACTGTTGAGTCTGGTGCTACAAAATCATAAACACAGTTAGAATCGTTAGTTTATTGTAAATTTTAAACAAGTTTAGGTAGTAACTAATAATCGTGATTGTTTCTAACACTTGTTGTTTGACATTATCATTATCAATTTCAGTGAACAGTAGTTATGACTGAATAAATTTAATGACTTCACTATAGATTTGTCTTATGGAAGCCGGTTAGTTTTAGTGAAAAACAGAATATGAAACCACCTTGTATCTCAATTATCTGACAAGCTTGACTTAACTGTATCTCACAAAAGTGCAAGTCATTTACTGAAACATTTCGGGTAACATTTAATACAAATCGGTAAAATTTCTAAGTCAGAAATGGTGTCAACTGAATAACTACTGAAAACTATCAAGCTCAAACCTTAGAAATTCCTGGTCATGAAGAAGACGTTGCTCGCAAACTTAGAGTTTCAGCGTTGTTTAACTAGTGCTGTCTTGTGGTGAAATGTACATCCATATTTTTCATTGGAAAATATATTTTATATTTTTTCATAACCTTTTATCATACTGAAGGATGTACTAAACATAAAAGGTATGAACAAATAATAAAATTTTTTATGTAGTTACATACTGTAGACTGGTTTTAATTAGAACCAGGAGGCATCTGACCACTGTTTATTCCTGTTATGCCAATCCCACAGTAGAACGCCGTCTCAACTGCAGACTATAAAATTTCAAGGAGGTTGATTAACCTTCATATCACCGAATGAACATCCACTAACTTACACTTCTAACTTCTGCTAATTTGTGGTTGTTTCATTTATAGTATTGCAAGTTAACGAGACTATATAGGTGACGATAGGCTTTAGGAGTGAACTCTTCCAATCAATCTAACATTCTTTGTTGAAGTTGTCGACACCTAGAGTTACAACCACACGTTGAGTTAAGCATTCTGTCCGTCAACCATTTGATGAGTGAGTCCTCAGTAAGCAAGCTAATAAGTAATTCTAGGTTATTAAAGTTTTTTAAGTGTCCATATAAATTTTACATTCTGTGGGGGGGGGGGGTTGATAAATAAAAGAAGAGTCACTGATGCCAATTTATAATTAATTAATTTACAGGCCATAATTATATCTGCACTGGTCTTTTTGTATAACAAAGGGGGTGGGTGGGTTAAGTTTAGCTTTCTATATATAGTAATTTCTGGATTCCGAGAATTTGGTTAATTTCTGTTTGTTGAACTTTTGCTAGCAATTCGCCGTCGTTCAATGGAAATCGGTTGCTTGTATGCAGAATAACTGAATTTGCATTGCGTACAAACTAATGGGGCTCTTAGCACGTACAGGCTACAAGGTTCTAAAACTCATAGCAGTCAACCCGCTGAAGTATATAGAGGTTTTAAAGTCCCGATTGATGATGAGTACCAGATTATTGTGCGTCTGGACAACAGGGAGACATACATTATTCACAATGTTTGTCCTTATAGATGTATTCATTTGCAGTTGCCAAATTATGAACTATTTTTTAATATCTAGCGATTACTTTTAGGCCCTGAATGATTCCCTTTGTTTCATATTGCTCACCACATCCTTATATAATTAGCATTTAAGAAGCGTGATGGTGAAAGTAGCCTAGAAAGGCCACTCACCTACAAGAAGATCAACAACGACATCGGCACTTTACACAAGTCAGCGAAATATAGTATCAATATTACATTTATCATATAAGTATGGTTAAATTCACAACTGTTTATTTATGCTAAAAGTCCTGAAATTGTGAAGAGTATTAAAAAGGCAGAAAAGAAGAATGGATACACATAATAGCAATGAGGTCATATATCCATATGAATTAAAATTAAGGACCAGTAAATGTTTGTCTCATTTATCTTCACTAACTAATGACATTATTACTATTATATTTATTATTGTTGTGAATATATTGAATAATGTTAATAGTATTTACTCTCTTCAACCTATGGAAAAGAAAATGAGAAGGAAAAAAATGATAGTGAAAAGAAGCCTACTCACCTAACTAGCGAATAAACTCATCCATTTTATTTATCCATCTTGTCTATGCTTATTACTAACTACTTAGCAATACTATGTTTCACTCCTAGTCACTTTTTTTTTTATCCTACTTTGTTTTCTTCTGGTTATATAAGCTCCTCAGTACAGAATATTGATTTAATCTGGTAATTCGATCCTAATTCCTTGATAGATCATATAATAAGGGTTAAAATATTGAATGAATAAATGAATAAGTAAATTAACACGTGTAAATGCTTTGACGGAGTGAAATTCCATAAAAACCATTTTAAGTTGGTTTATTATCATTCTCCTTTGCTTCCCTCCTTTCCTTCTTGTTAATATTATTATCATGCTAGGATTTCATTAAGGTTTATGTTTACATTAGAGAAGATATATATATATATATATATATATATATATATATATAATCAGTTTGTGAAGAAAGTTTATAACCTAAAAAGTACATATACAATCACCCGAGTGAAATACGATTATGCTTATCATCACAATGATTATTCAATCATTAAATGATAATGACAATACAAAGTCAGTGATTTAGTTTGTGTTTACTACATTACAACGTATTCCACCTATGTTAAGCGTCTATATTTTTATATATTTTCTGTAGTTCTGTTGATTTGCTAAAGAATGCAGTAGTACATCGGTAAAATAAACACACGAAGTAATTCAGACATAATACATTGGCTAGGTTGACTAGTTACTGTGATAGTATTCGAAAATTAAACTAGTAAAAAGTAATTTAATTCACATTTATGTCACAGATTGACTCTGGTTAAACGAGTGCTGAAAACCAGGAAGCACTAAACAGATAATTCATCCAATTATTACTAGTTTTCAATGTTTACCTAACTGAAGTCGGTCTGTGATTTTGAACCACAAAATTAACTAATCACTGCAAACCACTGTTATAAAATATCATCACTTTTCTAATCTTTAGAAGCAATCCCTAGAGTTCTAGTGAGAATATGTGACTAGTGGGTTTTAATAAACCCATATGAGGAACACAATATCACTAACGATATTGAATATTAGTTGAGTAATGTCACGAATCGACCGGAGTTAGAAATGTAAGCCATTGATTGTTAAGTAGTTTTGTAATCCAATATTCCCCTAAAGGTTGTGGGTTGGACTTCTGGTTAGGCTATTGATGTGTACCACTAATGAATCTTATAATAAGAATAAACATCGTTTAAATATTGCCTGATAGTTTAAACAGTGTCAGTTTAATATTTAAAACTGAAAAAAATCAAAGAACTGCCCAACTGACCCATAGCAATAAATGTCTTTTAAATCATGATAAAAATGTAGAATTCAGCTGAACAGACTGATATCAGTTAAAATAACCGATTATACGATCGTTTGTTTTTATTGTATAACTTATAAACACTACAGTGTTTGCCACTAAACCTTTGCTTTCTGAAAAAATATGACTTTTAACTTTTCGACAACTGGAGAAAGTAATAAAAAATGTATTGATATTATTTAACTATTTGAAATACAATGATCAAACTTGTCAATCTAGTACATGACTACACAATGTAAGCTAAGTCATATTTAGTGCATCAATATTAAATGTTCTAATGGGTTTTTTAAATCAACTTAAGTAGAGGGCTAGTCTTCACTAGTGAGGCGATAATCAATAACAGAAGATATGATTTGTATACTCATAGGTTCAGTAAAATAAAGCGGCTTTGTAGAGTAGACATTTTCGAATTTTGATGATATAATTAATCTACTAACTGATTCATTTTTCAAATCAGAATATGTAGCATGATTGCTTATTTAATTCGTGTGTTAAACGGATCACAGTATAGTAGTTCTAATAACGTTTGTCAACTTCAACAACATCTAACTACATCCTATAACTACTACTTCACACATCCAATTCAGAATATTCTACCCTTATCAGTGATATTAAGTAATACCTACATGTAATTGTATCTTGCTAATTTTGATTAAAATAACCTTTGTCTATTGATCTTGGAAATTATTCTGATGACCTTTCAAGATAAGCCTCTTTATTGTCAAGATTAAGTGGTGAGATCAATTGCTTAAGACAAAATGTCATAACGTTATATCTAAACGGCATTTTGTAATCGCATGAGACTTTTACTTTTTATCATCATTTTGAAGCCAATTTTAGGCGGAAGTTAGTTATACCTATTTCGTTTACAATAAAATTTTTGATCTTAAACATTAATATGAGAATATACCGATGAGCATATTACAACGTTTGGATGTTTTTAATGTCATATATATAAAAAAATAATGTATTCCAGCTTAAATAATTTTATATTTAGAGTTTATTGAAATCACATACTCGTTTGTGTTCATCACAGACTGGTCTCATTTGAGAGCCATCAGAAATCACGGAAACAGTAGACAGCTGTTTCACGCGGACTAATGGTGGTGATTGTTAAGTATTTATCATGAAGCCTGGAGGCCCTGTCTGAGTTGGACTCTCTAGTGAGGTCGTAAGGCACGTACTACTGAATAATACCATATCAGGATGATATATTTTTAGATTGTTTTCCTTGTTATCATTGCTACACAAATGGGATCAGTCTATGACAAGTAAGGCTAACTAATGATAATATGCACGTTAGAAATGTTGGAGGACAGTTGAGTGTGTATATCTATATTTTTCGAATATTTATCCAATTCTCATTTACGATCTCACAATACATACTGAACCTAGTACTAATAGGAGGCTTTTCATATTTTTTCCATTTGTTTTTAGTTCATAAGTTATAGGTATTACAGATTTCATTTCAGTTAACAGGATTTGTCCCTAACTGTCTATTATAGTTACGTCTAATATAGAGGTTCCCACCATGGTGTACAGATTGCAAAAGTTTCTAAACCAATGCGTTATCATTAACATGAAGAGTTTCGGTTAAGTGATAAAATGATAAGCAAAGATAATCTCATCTCGTCTGTTTTAAAAAAAAAATTACGATAGATAAGCAAGAAAAAAGAAAGGATGAAGAAGGGAAGAGGACTTAAAAAAAATCACATCATTTATACGCTTTTGTTTAACTGAAAATAATTCACTTTGTTCTAAACGCAGGCAAAAATTTGACATCTACATTCTAACTCGCTATTTCATAATAAATTGAAATTTATTCTCCTACTCTTATGACTACTATTATTGTTTATGTTCTCCTTTTGTGTTTTCAGTTGATTTGATAGAACTAAACAGATAGTTGATTATAGTTTCCTTCTTTCTACCCTTTCGATGATAAGGCTAGTTTACCAATAAAGAACGTTAAACCATAAAACAAGTTTAGATTTAAAGATACAATGATCAACTAAGCGAGAGTGAAACAATGAATATTTCCCTGGAGGCTATCCTATCATAATCATCTACTATTTTCTTTTTTCTGATAAACAGAAATGGAAGAGAAGAGGGAAGGGTGAGAGGACAACCAGCTGAACATCAACCGGCATTTATTATATCGGATGATATCATCTATTTAAACATTTAAAAGGAATAGAAAAATAAACAAATCCTTTACACATTCAAAATAGATTTCATTGTTTTTGGATGTAGCTGAAATATTACTTAATCCAGAGTATTTTTGTTTTCATAGCTATGATCTTATTATTAAAACTATCATTATAAGTGACATTAAGTTCGTATGATTATATACAATAATGCTTTGTTAACTAGTAATTTCTCTGACTGAATACCGGGTTAGATACACGCTAAATGTATATATTACAAAGATTGATGCATTTTATTTTCACTTACTCATCAAAATTTGTTTAATCACAGAATTAATCTCTCTTTTCAAATAGTCTTATAGTATTTACTTCTAATCTTATTTCGCTTCGTTAATAGAATCAATTTTTGTTTTTTTCGTGGATGTGTGAGAGACAAATAATCTGTCAGGTTTCATGTAGGTATTTTCCGAGTTCCGATGTTTGTGCATGCCAACACTCATGGAAGACATAGGTATTTACGTGCACAATCATCTTCCGTTTCTAAATTTAAGTCTCTTTTATATCTGATTCATGCAAAAGACCTAAGTTAACTGCAATACTATTAATATATACTAAGTCAGTTATATACTGTATTCCCATCTTTTCGTTGATTAAGTGAGCGAGCACTCTATATAAAAGAGCAATTCACATTGAAGTTTTTATTTTAAATAGTATGTTGGATTGAACAACACTGGATATGCTCATACGAAATAGCTGTGAATAACTTCATCCGCTTAAGTAGGAAGGAAGTATTTATTCACTAAATATACTAGAAACTGGCTGAAATCGCTGGGGATATGGGACACTTGATAAACATTTAAACTGTTGCTGATCACTTTATTTCGTTTAAGTTGAACATGAAAATTACACTTTCATTTACCACTAATCTCACCTAACAACTGCTTTTAAGGAAGAATTAAATATTGCTCATATTCGTCACAGATCGGTATCATTTGAGTACCAATGAAAACCATAGAAACATTGAAAAGATCTTTCGTCTCAGCATGTCACTCCTTAAAAATACACAACCTCAAGTCCACCACAAAATCAAACCCACATTGAACATTCACGTTTCACTGAGAACACTCATCTATCATTACCAATAGGCAGGCATCAATAGTAGAATTTCCGTTTCAGTCAATGTGACATATAATACAGTTATTAGTCAATGTGATTGTTGTCTATTATTTTTCATGTTATGAACTGTATCCAACTGAGATCAGTATGTGATGAAATGCAAACAACAAATTAAATATCACTCGAACAAAATTATTGCAACTAAACTATAATAATCTACTCAACAGTGACTAAATACACGATGCTTCTGAAGTTATAGTGAGAAGTCACAACTGGTGGATTTCGAACATCTCTAGAGTTAAACGTTTTTGACTCATAGTTGTCTACAAATAAAACTCACTGTTTCCGATGGCTTTTTGTCATTATAGGTTCTTCATACTGCATCAGTTTGCAAGGAATAATGGACCAAAAATTTATACATTATCTAACCTGTGTACAAACTTTGATAAAAGTAGATTTTTTGTGGGAGTAAGTTGGCAAATAATCAATGGAATGAATTTATAAAGTGGTATGTAGGCTATACTATGAATGCTTTTGTATAGCCAGACACTATACTTCCTGGATGAAATCCAATTATTTTTCTACGTACTTATTAGAGCATAATAATACACTACTTAATTCAGGTAGCTTTTGTAGCGATAGGTTCTAAGTTAATTTGTCCGCACTCTCACTACTGAAGAATTCCATACTAGAGTAAAACCATTGTTCAGTGTTCCCTGGTTTTCATTGATGTCTAACTGAAACCAGTTTGTGACGAATACCAACAGATATAATGTTTAAATATAATTCCGTATGAATATTTTTAATCACATCCATAGACAGAATATTTTTTCATTTCTGAAGATTTTGGACAAAACGGATTATTTGTACCATCCCCTTCAATATGAATTTTAATTTCTAAAATATAATATTGTTGTTAACAGAAAGTGTTCTCTACTTAAAGATCATGGGATACTTTAATAGGACGATTACTAAAAATTGGGATGGACCGAAAATCTGTCTTGTCCTAGTATAGGGTCCTTAATAATACACAACCACGAACTCGCTTGGAATCATGTATGCACTTCTGACTTTCAGATAAATTAGTTGATATCTGTTCAGCATTCAATAACTTAAACATAACTATTCATATTTCCATCATCTAGAAGTCAACAGAATATTCATATATGTATATATATATATATATATATATATATATATATATACAATAAATTTGTATATAAAAACTGATTGAACATAAAAATGGACTATTTAGAATCACGTTTAAGAATTCCAGTAATTATATCATTTGAACTGTTATTCCTTCATTTATTTAATTAGCCTAAAAATTTAAGCAAGGAATGTTAGAAATTATATTCAAAGTTGATTGTAAAACTGATCTCGTGAACAGATTGTGCTACTGACAGATATCATCAGACAGAGTACCTGAAGCCCGGTGATAAGCGATCGACTTATTTTTATCTGCGCAATACTCTTGTCACTGTAATAAGAATAACTAAAGTATTATATATATACAAAGTCGTATCAAACCTTATAGGTTTAACTGTTATTGAGTGATTGGGTTCTCATTACGTATACTTTGAACATGGAACAAATTGACTGTCTATTATTATTAACATAGTTTTAATAACTGCTTATACAACAGCAGCTTATATTAAAATAAAATTCTCCAGTTGACTTGGGATTAACTAGTAGGACTTGCAACGTAACAACCTTTAATATCTAACCCTCATTTTCTTAAACTAAAAGAAATAGGCTTATTCAAAAGCTTCAAAAAAGGATGCAAATTAAGTTAAAACAAATGAGTTGGGCTTTATTTTACATTTTATACATAAATGGTAGTGATAATTTTCGATTACTAAAACATAAATGTAGCATATTTTCAACTTACAATCAATTTAATGAAAATGTAGCAAATAAACCGATAAATATTTACTCTACTTTAATCGAATACTGAAACTTGTATAAATTAATTCAATTTTCAAATAAAAATTAACACTTTTAGAGGTTATTTTATTTAAATGTATCCTAATAATTTTTTTAAATTCAGTCTCTAAAACTTTAACATTTTTTTTTATTTGCATTTACATTTAATGCCTTTTCATCACTTCATCATTCATTGAACTATACATCTTATGGTTAACTCTATTCATCATCATCATCATCATCATCATCATCATCATCATCATCATCATTGTGAACAGATGGCTTCTTCAAATAGACCAATGTTTACTTCAGAGCAAGAATTAAATTTGTTAGTAAGTGTGGAATGTTTTTTTTTTCATTAGAAATAAATATTTTGATTATACATTTACTTGTTATTTATAATTTGTTCATTTTGCAAACAACTATTGTACTCATCTTTAAATTGTTCCTTATTGTTTTCTATTTGAATTCATATATTTACTTGTTTTGTTTTTATGAAAGATTATGCTGTTTTCTAAATTTTTGCTTATGTACATAAAATCATTATTATTTACATTTTTATTCGATAATGAGTTAGATAAGATTTCCTGTGTCTACTTATGCGTAAGTACATGTTTAGCTTGTGTGCGTGTGTGTATGTGTGTGCTTGTGGAATGTATGCAACAAAATGTACATGTAACACCCAACAAGTTAAAGCTACAGTAATTAACCACTATCTTAATTTAAAAAATTAAATATTTTCATACATTTTAACGAGATAAATTGATTTTTTAACTGATTAAAAAAATTAAAATCAGTAGCTGTTTATATTCAGTAACTCAACGAATAACATATTAAATGTTTAAAGCTTAAAGTTCTGGGTTCGAGTCCCAGTATGAGCATAAACAAGGATATATCAAATAGTTTTCAAGTACTATAACCTTAAATATAATGTAATTATAAGAGTTTTTAATACAACAAAACATATTACAGAAGGAACTGAATTTCTGGTTAAATCAGCTCACTAAATAGTAAGTTTTGTTATGATTTAAACAACTACTCATCGACGTATCTTTAGATTCCTCTGTAGCATAAAATAAAGATAAATAAAAGGTGTATTCACATAGGGAATTATTAAGGAACTGAATAGTAGAGGTCATATGTTATTGAACTCATAGTATTCTATTCACCTG
Organism: Schistosoma mekongi; assembly: GCA_034768735.1. NCBI lineage: Eukaryota > Metazoa > Platyhelminthes > Trematoda > Strigeidida > Schistosomatidae > Schistosoma > Schistosoma mekongi. The sequence continues at coordinate 64,233,453 of CM068306.1, read as the reverse complement.
AACTAATTAGATGGATCAAAATCAAATATAGCTAGATTTTTCAAGGAGGATAATACTAATAAGTAACCCATAAAGAAAACACTGTGTAAAAGTATTTAAAGTGGGTCGAAACTAGTGACGGATAAAAATTGAAAATATGTTATGAACGTGCAGTAGCAGCAGAAGAAGTATTCTACATATCAGAAGTGTCTATTTAACACTTCATTATATTATTTCATGGGTATTTATATGTTTCACATAACACTTTATAATGAAAGCCATGTGTGAGAAACCACCATGTAACTAGCCAATTATTGTTCTTATTGTTGATATGTTTGATCGTAAAAGTTACGAAATTATCCACTCACATTTGCATTAAAATGGATTTAGCAGTGAGAAATGGGTTTCATATCACGTAAGTTGGTATTTGCAGCACTGTGAATAAATTCGAAATGGTTTTTGCCAAAACAGTAGTGCTCGATTAAAGTCGATAACTTTAAGTCAGAACTTATAAACATACTACCAAATTTTAAGTTGGAATGTGACTGGCAAACGAAATCCAGGACGTGTGTTTTCTCCTATTTCGGACTTGTCACCTGGATGAATCTGCGCTTGTAATCTATCGCTATATCGAGGCAATCCGCTCAGGATGCACATATAGTAACCAGACTCTATCCATGGTAAATCAACGGGAAGATCCAAATACATCCCAAACTATCAAAATGTTCGTCGAACAAAACTGTCGGTAAAATCGTCGAATTAGATTGATTATGTGACGAGTGATATATAATTTGTGGTTTGCATTTCGTTACATACTGATCTCATTTGGATACAGTTCATAACATGAAAAATAATAGACAACAATCACATTGACTAATAACTGTGTTATATGTCAAATTGACTGAAACGGAAATTCTACTACTGATGCCTGCCTATTGGTAATGATAAATGAGTGTTCTCAGTGAAACGTGAATATTCAATGTGGATATGATTCGGTGGGGGATTTGAGGTTGTGTATTTCTAAGAAGTGACATGCCGAGACAAAAATTTTCTCCAATGTTTCCCTGGTGACGAAAATATACGTCAAATTAATCGTGAAATTAATCTGTGATGTGTCAATGCAACTAAATCTAATACCTTTCACAACAAAATTACCTCACTTCAATAATAATAAAATAATCGAACTCTTCAATGATAATTTGAGTTAGTGAATGATCATCAGTCTTTGGTGTTAAGAATAGAAATTCAAGTGATCTGTGGTAACTTACATTATTTGCAGTACTGTGAAGATTAAGTTTTACCTAACACTTACTACCAGAAGATACTTACATAATGTATTCTGGTATAGGATTCTAGCAATTCATGACTCATTACAAGAAACGAAACTTCATTCGTGAATCATTTAATCCAAGTATTTGAACACTGAGATTGAGTATGGTACAAGCAAATAAACAATCATTTCTTAGTCTACCGGAAGATAGTGGGAATAGGTTAGGTCATTTGAATGTGTCACCAAACAGTATGCTGGTCGTTTCAGGCAGCTTCATATTTAAAACATGAAGTTGCCTTTCCCATTTAATATTCTAAATGCAATCTTCGAAACATTAAATATAACGCCCTAAACATTTATACATGGAAGGTGGTTCATGGTTTGTTGGTAGGAAACTTTGTATGCAGGTTTCGTGATAGTTACTACCCTTCATCAAGACTTACTTCCAACTTATGGGAACTAATAATCAACGGTCGTTGCCACTGAGCTATTCGGATTCCAAGAGAGTGCCCTTAGGAGATAATTCAATCAGCCCTATAATGTTCTAGGCAAACGTTACGTAGGATTCTACTCAGTAGTCGATCTCCGTAAACACCTCAATCATATAGTGGGTTAACGGCTGACAAAATGAGAGGTTAAGTAATCCACCAGAATGCACTAATTTGTTCAGGATTATGAGCACAGCTTGCTGTCAAGTATCCGTTAGCACGAAACTTAAGCCCGGGGTTTCGTTTTTTACCCCACTCAAAACACCTTTCATCTCGATGTAGTACCAGCATTGTAAAGTCATTATGATTCGTAGCCACACTGCAGCTTGCCCATAAGAATTCTGTCGGTAATATGAAGGATAAAATAGACATAACATGGGTCACAATACATTGATCGGTCATTGTATACATTCTGGTGCAAATTTCTAGATTCCTTAGTAAATATTCACTAGATCAGCAAGCCTTTGGTATTCGTTACCTTACCCATACCCATAGTTTCAAGGTTATTATGAACTATGATTCTCATATCGATATAAATAATAACACTAGGCAAACACATTCCTAAGACGAAATTGTTTCATGAATTTAAGTTAACAACTCAATCGAACAATACTAGGAAGTAATTGGACGAGGTTAGATAAGACGATTAAAATGTCAGTGAGCTTGTAGAAGTAAAATACCTATGTATTTATAAATATTAGTAATAATGAGTAGTAATAAGTAGTTTCAACATGATCATGTGATTTTTTAAAATCTCATTTGAGTTATCGTCAGTTTACAGGTAACGGTGTATTTTCGACTAGTATGTCTCTAACAGAACTAGAACCTCTTTTTGCAGCTAGAATGCGTAGTCGTATTCACGCGATCACATGGACGATTTCTTAATAATTTTGGAATTCAGTACATAAGTCATAGAGACTATCCTATTTGAGACTTATTAAGTGGATGTACCTGAATCTCGGTATTGACATTTACACTTACAGGATTCCACAGCCAACCGCCATCCAACTTTGTCAAAATGGTAATTAAATAGAGATACCAAGGCAGGGCTCTTAGGATTTACTCACTCTATGTAAGGCTGAAGTTAACAGGGGGAAAGCCTGGAACCTTTCGAAGGTTTGATTGAGACCTAAATTTACATATTAGCTTTAATACATGTAATATATCAATATTATAGTCGGACATCTACCTAGGTAATTGATTAGATTATGCATATTCGATACAATTTCGTAAAATACCGATAAACTTATGATGGTTAACTTAAATCCATTGTGATATAGGCTACATTGCTTTCAAAACCAAAAGTTTAAATGAAGTCTGACAGCTTTCAACAATACAGTTTATTGCTTCTGTATAATTAGTAGTATGTTCATAAAAGAATAGAAATTAGAGAATGTTAGAGAGAACAATTGGTTTCTGTGGATTCTTCATCAGACTCTACATTTGTAAATACAACGTTAAGTCAGATAATATCATACTCTGGGAACGAAGGTAGTGTGACTATGTCGAAGTTGTGTATTAAAGTTAATCGATCACAAGTCGTCCTAGTCTCAACTATTACATAACCCTCCAAGTACTATCATTGCACAACTTTTTATGATTATCTATTACTATTTCTTAGTGTTTAAGACCCGATCTACGTGCAATTTATTAATTTTAACACTCTGATATATTTAGTTGCATTGCTTACATAGAACCTATATGTTGTTATCTAATGTATTTATAAATGTACAGCCTGATGTGGAATTTATCGAAAACCAAAGTGAAATTGTTTTTGGTAATCGAATGGATTATCTTTCTAAAAACACATTATGCTTATATTTTTTAGATTGTTCAAGCTATCCACGTACTTCGGTTTCATTTACTGGAAATTGAAAAAGTAAGTATGTGTGATTTTTAAAATGACATGAGTATTGGGATGCATAAAATACTACAAAAAGTAAATGAATATGTTATGAAGAATTACTGAATACGAACACGTAGTATCTATTTTTGATACTGTTTGAGTATAGAAATCCTTTAAAGAGCATTTCAAAACATTATATACGAGCTTTAATCCTGTTATCAAAAGTAACCACTAAATGAATACTGTATAGTTGATTAAGTATTTTGGTAATGTGTCCTTTCCTTAATATATATTTTGATACAAACCTGTACAGTTTATTTAAGTCCATCGGTTATTGACTTCACATTTCATAACTGAATGATTTTAACCAGCATGTTAAAATCTACTTTCTACTATATGTTGATCATTATCAACAAAGTAGTTTTCATAACTTCTGTATCTTGAGTTTTAGTGGGAATTGTTCACTATGAACCGAAAACACTGGCAACAACTAAAACGTTCTGGATATATGTTATTTGTTTAGCCTTCAACTGTTTACAATTCATACATGTATATCATTTACATCTCAATGGTTAAAAAACGGTTCATTGTACCTTACTAGTCCAATAAACGTTGTCGTATCAGCGAATTGTGTAAGGATTTGTGTATTTTCAATGTCAAAAATATTTGTAATTTTTTTACAACTTCAGCACAACATTTGGATATATAATATCTGTATTTCTGATAAACCCATGGGATTTGATTATTTGTGGAAACGCTAAAACTTAGTATGACTAACTTTAGGGAGATGTTTTGCATAAGTAAACAATTTATAAGAAACCTACTCCTCCTAACACAAATAAAGAAATCTTTAATCATCACACTTTGTCCAAGTTCTAGTAAACACGGAATAACATAGACCTCAGTCCGAATATGTACATAAAAATAACTTGCATTTAAACTGAACGGAACTCGGACCTAAATGTTCTGGGTTTTACTGGTAACCTGATTTATACGCTTTCTTTGAGTAAGGGTAAGATTCGAAAGACTGCATATCAATAACGGTGGGCATTAATAAAAGTGATTATCCTAAGCAGCATGTAAAGATTGATGAACGAAAATAATCCCACTAGTGTAGTGACTGATTAAATATATGAAGCCAAGAGCGAGTACCCAAAAACTAGGTGAAAAATGAATATTTTTTGTCCTACAACTATAAAACTGTTATTTCTGAAGTAATGTCCACGTTTGTATGCCAATGAAGCATTCAACACCGCACTGCCATTGCTTACTTACATCTACATAATTCACGTTATAATACTCAGCAAATTTTTTTGTTGGTTATCATAAAAATACACATATGTTTGAACTAACGATGTCCAACATTTAACATATCAACTATCATAATTGAATTGGGACGTCCAGCTTTATTAGCATTTCCACATGTTTAGTCTATGATTTTGTTAGATCCTAAAGTTAACCTTTATATATTTAGTCAGATAATATGTTAATGGTATTATTTCATTGCGTTATTACATCGACTTTAAGTTGCTTGCTCATATTCGAGTTGTCTTTATTAATGCACACTATTATGGATGGATGTTCTTTTGATGTAGGCTTTTATCGGTGAATATTCTTTAAATCACACCTCTTTTGTAGTCATTCTATTTTGAGTTACCAGTTTATACAATTGATTTAATAATCACTTTAATGAGCTTCACTTTATTCTTAGCATCAGGATAATATATCACAGAATACAACTTTTTGGACTATGTACTTATCTTAACATATTGGATTTAGTTTTGATGGAAGAAGCATTTCCATAATTGGAAATAATTCAAGTCTACAAACAAATAAAACTTAATTAATTCCTAATTCACGCCTTTTATTTCCACTTGTTTCGATAATTCATATAAAATCGGTGAATGATTCATTAAATGATATCAAGACAGTATTGCTTTTATATAAATTAAGGTATTAATATGCTAATACATTATTCATAATAATAAGAATAGGACTAATAATGACACAATGAATAACATTATCTATATTCAACATTAGCACATTTATTATTATATATATGCAAACATAATGATGGCGGTTATACACGTACGTACAAGCTGATACTGTTGGATAGTCAGTCTATCATCTAACCACAAGGTATTCTACACTTACTAGCTGATAGATACTTTTACTTTTGCAGTCAACAAAACATCAAACTTTATATTATTAGTATTATCACTACTATTGTTTACATTTACATATACTATCATATAAAAGTGTTTTTAGGATTTCTACCCTTTATTATTATCACTAGTAGTTATCATTCGTAATAGTCACAGTGTAGAATTAGTAATAGTGGTTTTTTATTTCATATTCTTCAATCTCACTTGCTTGTTGTATACTTACGGCTTATTATTTCTTTTTATTCGACATTATATCTCTTGTATTTTCTCTGTCTGTCTTTGTTGTTCTTTCTGTTTCCTTCTGTTTTAGACTTGTGATACTTTTGTTTTCTTTCTATTCCGTCACTTTTTGTTTTAGTTTACTCTTACTCCTTTCCATATTCTGTATTTAGGCTTTCTACATCTCTCTTTACATACATACAGATATGTTTACCTATTTTTCTACCGCTTCTCATAACCACTGGATTATGAATAAGAGTTAGAAAGTGGTATACGTGTATATGTTTGTTAAGTGAGAGGAAAACAAATGCTTATATTGAATGATTGAATGAATGAATAATAAATGATTAATTTCTTTTGACATTCATTCTTTTCGATATTATAAAAGTAAAATAATTTATATCAAGTGAGAAATCAAACTTATGCATATACAATTTGCTTATTAATGTTTGCCTATGTATGTATATTTCTTCTTTTAATCTTCATCTAACTCTACTAATTATCATCAATTTGCATCAATGACAGTTATATATAACAAAAACAATTGACAGAAGTAATACTACTACATTGATAGTTGATCGTTAATAATTAAATTGAAAATCGATTTTGTCGAATAAAGTAATGTGTAAAGAGGGTAAGGAAGTTACTCATAACATTCTATGTTTATACTTGGAATAAACAAAGCTAATTAAGCGTTTACTAACTACAAAGTTTTACTACTGATACTACTCTAACGGCAGGCAGTGATTGTAAGCAAATGTTGGTTAAGAACGCTGAAATTCACGGAATAATATCTGAAAAGTGAACAGACTAATTATTGACTTAAGTTAGATTGGAAGTTCCGAGCTTATGGAATAAACTGGTAAACATTCACAACATAGTTCTTTAGTTTTTCTCAACAGGTTTTATTAGAATTGTCACATGTGAGATAAGTAGATAACTAATGTATACTACTATGAATACAAATAAATCATGGATTGTATAAATAAAAAAAGACGAATTAATGAATTAATTACAGATGAAAATACTTGAGAACAGCTGAATAGTGGTGCATTACAGGAAGTTGAGAGAGTGAGAAATCTCTTCTAGAAATTATTCAGTAGTATATAAATGGTTAAGAACTTGTTTAGGACGAGATATGTGTCTCTTTATTTTACAGTATAAAATTTACTCACACTTGTATATATGTATATAATTATAACTGTAATAACAATTACACCAGTCATATTACTAATGAAAAAATAGCAGTACTAAAAAGAGATCTAAAAGACCGATTGAGTTCAAAATTCAACCATGTTCATTTCAGGGTATTTCACGAGTAGCTGAAATAACTTTACATTTTGCAATCACTTATATGAGATGACCTATGAGGTCAACTGCGTCTTATGTGCATTTTAATGCTCGGTATTTTTAGATAGTTGGCAGAAAACTCCAGATGATACTCAGCACTCGTAAGATTTATATGCAATCTTATAAGGAATACTGCTCTTCATAAGATTTGTCCTATTTTACAACCAGGGGCATTTCTACTGAACTATATGAGCAACAATTAACATCTTGTATGACTTACATATACTTAATCTTATTTCTGTGAGAACATTGTATTATTGTTTACCGTATGAAATCAGAATTTGCTAAAATCAACACAAAAGTTATGTGTATCATTTATCAATCTAGGCAAACCTCTTTACGTTAACAACCAATCATTCAGTGAAAACGCGTATGGTTTCAGTCATACAGATACAAAGAGACATAAATGATTTTAGATTTTGTATTCATTTACTTAAATTTATTTAAGCTTAGTTGTGATGCTTCTTTGAAATGACCAGTTTTCCTACAAAATAAGAATCAGATTCATTTATTATTGATTATATTTTCATTAACATATTTTACATTTACAACTTTGTAACAATCCATCTTCTTTTCCTGATGGATTTTCTTTTTAAGTACAACTTTTTGTTATTATGATTTTGGACAGTGATAGCTATCTCTTCTCTCATGTTATTAAAATGTTTGATGCTATAAAAGCATATCTTGTCTTGCGATTTACTCTGTAACTAATCATATTTGTCAAAATCACGGTGAATACTGAACATTCACTATTGGGTTTTACTATCCATCATTATCAATATAAGATGTTTTGTAATTTAGATACGGCTGTTCAATTCTGTCAACAAAAACTGTTCAGTTGTGGCACTAAAATAATGGAATAGTCTTTTTGAGTAAGAAGGTAAATATAAACTGATGATGTGTGTTGTGATTTACTATTCAATGAACGTCAAATCCATGTACACATATCCACACGAGAATTGAATGTAAATGCAAAGATGGAGGCAGTCTTGAATTTCTGTTATTCCCATCATAATCATGCGAATATTTGGTGTAATTTCTTTCTCATCTTTCATATTATTGTGTGTATGCTTGTATAAAGCGTATTACATCATACGTATGGGACTTGGTTTTTTGTTATTTTATAGAAGTCTATGCAGTATGTCGAAAACCAGGTAAATTGTGAAAGTCTAGCTATCATATTTAATCATCTAATAGGTGGATGTTGTTGTTATTGATAATGATGATTGTATCTTTCTTCTCTACAGATGTGTCTGTAGGTATCTTCATTTTCTTCTTTTCTGTATAACAGCTGTTTTCATTTTTTACATTATGTCGTTGAACTCTTATGCCGATGTGTATCTATGCATTCATATATATGATATGCATTTTAGCACGCCAAAGATACACGGCGACATGGCACCCCGTTGTGTATGTTTATTTCTAAACGACTCTACTGCTTCTTTCTACACAGTATAAAATATCTACAAAAAATATGACAGGTTGACAGCTTTTCATAAAATAAAAAGAAGGAATAGCAACTAGAATGCAAAAAAAGAAGGCAAAAATAAACTGACGATATTAGTTATTTCTGTGCTTCACGAGAGTGGTGGTGCGGTTACTCTACTATGGTATAGTGTGATATCAGTAAAATAAAAACAATTTCTATATTTAAACAGCTAACTAACTAACTAACTAACCAACAAAACGTTCACAAGGCTTGGCATTTTGTTTCCCCATATCTTTAGGTTATTTTTGGCTGGAAGAAGTGGATAGGAAAATACACTGTAGACATCATTGGAAGCATAACTACATAGTTTTATCATTAGCACTATTACTACTTATAATAACTGTAACAATATCCTGTTATTAATAGAATAAGAAAATATGTATATACTTATCTAAACAAAAAAATATAATATCTAGGTTTCATCCACTACTAATGTGTTAGCTAACCCATGGAATATTAGCCAAGTTTATTGGTTTATTTAAAACTTGGGCTGTAAAGAAGTGAAAATTTTGTTGAAGTAAAGTGAGAAGAGAAAGCTGTCAAAATTATTTTTCATTTTTATGTTGTATACATAAAATGTTTCTTGTTTCATTCAGTTATCTATGACGTTCATAGGTGTACAAATGTACATATATGAACATGACACATGTAATTCAATAATATGCCTATAAGTCATACCACTTATAAGAACGAATAAATTATGATGAAATAAAGGATAAAGGATAACAAATGAAGAAAAAATTAACATAAAATAGTAACCATGTTCATTTGACGAAATGACGAGAAAAATTATTTCAAAAAGTTAAGTTGAAAAGAACCAGAAATGGGAAAACACAAGATAAAAAACATTTTAAATGAAATCTAACATGTAATCTACCTCCATTATATGTTATATTAGATGGATAGATAAGCAGATAGACAACTAAATAGATAAGTTAGAGAATAAGTGATAAATGTTAATTAAACAAAAAATATATTGTTCGTTTTTCTTACAGTATTTCCGTAAGACTGAAAAAGTATGATATGACAAATGCACAGTATGACAACACATGCATATGATATACATGTATCTATATCGTAAGTGATTAAACGAAAAAAAAAAATTCAACAGAATGAAAGTGAAAATTTGTTCGAAGAAAGGAAGAGATAAGGAAGGGAAACGAGAAGTGAACCAATATAAATAAAAGTCACCTACATGATATTTAGACTGAATTTCAGATAGTATTACTAATATGAAATGATGTGGTTTCTTAGTTGACTAACTGATAAATCATGACATTCATATGTGTATTTGAAGTCCTTCAAAAATGAACTTGGATAATTATTCCTTCTTTGTAGATATTTTATAATTTTTTATTGGTTTCGGTAGTAATATGAAATATAAGTTGACAGTATAAAGTTACTAAGTTGGTGTGGTTTGGAAGAAAATGGCCGTTATTTATGGTATTCATTTATCGGGGATTAGCCTAAGCTGGATGGCTGTGAAAGCCGGAACGCGGTAGACAACTTTTTCACCCACGAAAGTTCGCAACTATTATGTACCCGTGGATCGAACCTCCACAGAACTTATAGATCTTGTAGCAAACGCATAAAATGTAAAATGAATCGCCCGTAATCCAATGGAATGATTTGCACTTCGGTTGGTTCCTGACCTAGTGTTATGATCATCGATTGTCAGTGACTACAATTGTCTCACTTCAGATATGGATAGACTCCACCAGTTACAAATTAACTGAAGTGGAAATCTTACCAAAGGACCTTGGTCCAGTGATGCTAATAGCTAAGTTTTCGCCATTAGGCGTAAATAGCTCTGGATTTAGTCTCTAGGTGGCTTTAAGTTCATATTGCTTGTCATTCCTATACTAGGATGAGTTAGATATCCAAAGTTTTGCTAGTTTTCATTGGTGTAACTAACAGAGGTCATTCTGTGACGATTAAGTATATTGCTATGAAAGTTTGAATGCAGTTATCGATATTAGAAAATTTTATTTTCACTAGTAGTCCAATGAATTGCATATACTTACTGGTGAATAACGTTGTCAACCAATTAGATTGTTTTATCTACGCTGAGGTCATTATCCCTGAGAAATCCTTCCTCACGAAATGACAGAAAAATGTAGTCGATAAATGATTTATACATTAAACTTGATCAATATTTTAGACACTTGATTCAGTTAGCATCATTCTAAACAAAATTATCGGTATAATTTAGAACGAACCACTATTTCTTATCAATGAATACGACAATGTGTTGCTGAATTCCCTTAGTTATTTTTTTCACTTTCCTTGTTTTTATTAGGTTCATGAATTGTGTGATAGTTTTTGCTCACGTTACATTACATGTTTAAAAGGTAAAATGCCATTAGACTTGGTATGTGAAGATAGAGAATCGGGTGCAGGTTCAACAGGTTCAGCAACCAGTCCATTTTTAAATCGTTCATCTACACCTAATTTGTTCACTGATGTAAATGATCCATTGAACAATCAACAGCATACTTCTAATATGTATAATCACAATAATAATTTAATACAGAATGGTTCTTTGTTAGCATCGAGTAATTCTCTTCAATCATCTGGTTCACTTGCTTCAAATTCAATGCCTTATCTACAAGAATCTTCTTCACTGAATTCGGATTCATTAAATGTTATTCAATCATCTAATCGTAATCATAATAATAACGTATCAACTGTAGAGAATTTTAAAACTATTCTGTCAAATGAATATGATCATAATCAAACTACAAATGTTAAAAATATTAGTATCACTGCGGAATGCTCTAAATTAAACTGTGCTTTGAATGGATCTATGTCATCATCATCCACGTCATCAATGGGTTCCACTTCACCTAATGCACAAGTAGTAAGTTATATTAAATTATATACCATGGTTTTCAAACTATTCATATTCCCAGCAGGTGAGTCCGTGTTATAAGACTAGGGGATAAGAAGAACCATTTCCGTTTTCCTTTTAGGCATTTACAAGTTTATGTATAATCGTAGCTATTACTTCTGTCAGGTTATATTTTCAAAAGCATATGTAGTGAAAATACTCTCATGAATTTAACGTTTGAGTCTTTATGCTGCCATTACAATAACACAGAAGCAGAGGTCATGAAAATTATTTAATATATTTGTAAACTTTTTAAACTAGCCGTATAGTATGACCAATTCATTCGTATAAAATTTACTTCGGTTCCAATACCTTATATTTGTAAAGCATGTAGGACAACTTTAATCTGTTAGCATATACAAAACCAAACATATTTCCTTGATACAACTAAAAAAATAAAAGTGTCGTTGCACAAACAGACATTTTCTGTACTGGAATCATAGAATTTGAATTTAAACCAATAGAAAGCGAGGAAATCTCAAATGACTTGTCGATCTTTCGTTTTTTGACAAATTTTATTAATTCACTGAATTCATTATAGCGTTAGCAACATGAAGTGCCATAAGCATAAGGTAATTAGTCGATGAGGCTAGTCTATCTAAGTCAATTTATTTACCACTAGACTGGTAGTTATTTGTTTGTGAAATGATTAATTTCATAGAGTTGATTAAGACTCTTTATGAGCTAGATTCAATAGAAAAATCCATAGAGTATACTTGGTATTTCCCAAACAATTCTATCCTTCTAACTTTAAGAGCAACCAATGTGTGGTGATCTGAAACCTTTCACCCTGTCAAACAATAAGCAGTAGACGTATTTGGCAGCTTATTATTTTCAAACTATAATATGTGCTGCGTTGATTATAGATAATATGTAGGTTATAATCTGGCTAACAGTTGAACGTCAGTTTTCGCTATATTTGGTGCTTATTGTCTGTATTTACTTTTATTCTATGTGACTAAATAACAATATAAAAAACAATTTAGTTAATATATCCTTACAGAGATTGATCGATTGGTGTTCTTAACACCACTACATATAAATAATTGATTTGTTTAGTGAAAAATCATACAACTATCTTCTACTGAAGGGATGAAATATTTATTTGTTAGTAGTATACTTAGCAGGAAGCAAATCTCAATAAATTACATTTTTATTAAAATAAGTCATTCGACTAAAATCATTAAAAAAGTAGTGAAAATAATGAATGTGACTTGGTAATCTTTTCTTAGTGTCAATTTGGTATCAAGAATTGGTCTGAATTAGACAACGATTGATAACCAGTAAGCACTGGACAGCTATTTCACCCTGGTTTGAGACTCTTCAGCAGTCCATCCACGACCTCTCATTAGGGGCCGAACCTAGAACCCTTTGGCTCCGCGGAGAACGCTTCACCATTGAACCACTAAGTCAGCTTCCAACGGTTGATTTTTCCAGTTCAGTCGATTCGTGATACGTTTGCGCGACATCATCCATTGCTATTAGTTGTTAACTGCCTCATACCAGATACAGTTGAACTCTACTGGTCACGCTTCCTTACTAGAACCCTAGGAATTACCTCGAGAAACTGGTCACTAGTGAGCTGATATCCTTTCTTAAACAAACAGATCAAATGACACTGAGTGTATCCACTCGTCACTGACCAAAAAGTTTATCCACCTATACATTTTGGAAAATCCAACCTAACAGGTCGAATAAATAAAAGCGTTATTAGAACGTCTATTGTTTTTTATTGAACCCTGTGGAACTGCATTTATCAGAAAATTTACTGTCAGATTACCATTGTAATTACTAACTATTCATTAGATTTATTATTTATGATTTATAAACAGGTATGTGTATAGGAATATTTTTAAACAAATACTGAATACAGGATATCCACATATACATGTTCATGTATTTGTTTATTCATTGTGTTAGTGACAAACTTAATTATTATCCAGGGTAGAATAAAATTACCAGAAAGTAATCTGAAGTAAACTAAATAACATGAATAGTTTATAATGAGAGAATGTTAAATTAATAATTTCTTAAGTTCTTTTAGAAATGACATACAGAGTTTAATTGACAATTGTTGGTATGAATGTTTAGGTAAGTGTAAGCCTTTATTTAGTTGTGTGTGTGTATGTGTATGGGTGCTGTGACACTTGACAAATATGATCAATGATTAATTTATGAAAAAGTTATTTGCTAACGTAAATAAACACAATACTACTAATAATAACATTGATAGAATGTAAGTTCTGAAATAAGTTAAGTGTAAATATTGTGTCAACATGGAAGGTTAGTAATTTATTTATTTAGAAACTTAAGAAGCAGTAGTTTGATTAAATGTTATTTTAACATGAACCATAAAAATATTATGTACACACTCTTAATAAGCGAAGTTCAAGTAGTTTCTAACAGCAAACCTAAGTAATGTTAGGTGGTTGACGGTAAATGTCAAAAAAACTTATTCTAAGTGAGTTTCATGCTAGTTATTATTCAACAGTAAGTGGCTTCTGATATCTAACATATAAATCGAGGAAATTAGATGTCGAACAGTCATATTACACAATCATTAATTAGTGTAGCTATGCCGGGTTTTGTGAGTTATTTATCGGAGTACGGAATTATTTTCACGGTGGAACCATTATCGGTTATATACTAATTTTCTTAAACTATTCTAATACTGTAGTGTTCTCGCAATGTTTGTCTCATTTTTTGCATAACAAAAAGCCATATCTGAATCAGATAATTTCGTCTTTAATTAGGGATGTGTAGAATTTGATTTTATGTAGTGATATATTCTAAACACTCTGACTTATTTAGTAGGAAATACTGCACCACCTAATTTTTCGTGGTAGTTGGCATTCATGAGTAAGGTGTACCCTCAGTTTCTGGAGAACCGATATACATTATGATATTCATATACATCACTCAGGTATAATGTCCAGTGGTTACCTGATGATATTTACCAACTATCTTACATTAAAAAGATGCACCCAATGCATAGTCATGTAAACTGATGGCCACATTTTTAAACAGTGGATAACAATTGATCAGTACTAATAAGCAAATCAGATATGATACTAGCGATTACTGAATGGTCAATCTGTCCGAGTGGGGTAACTGTCTGACACTTTCTAGGTCAATAATTAACCTACCGTAAGAAGCCAGCTAATTTCCCCCTGAAAATGGTCTAATTTAATAATTTATCATTGATTCAATGCACCAAAATAGGTTTCAGAATAAGTGTTTAACATTCGCTTGCTGGATACTAGTGTAGTAAAAATTTGACATTAGATATATATTTTAATATTTTAGAATTCAAATAAAGTTAGATGACTTATTTGTTTCCATGCAGTCGGAAATATAAGCTATGATGCTTATCATGTATGATTTTGAACTCAGTTTAGAATCAGACATCAACCAGATACCTCGAGCTTTGGATTGATTATCAGTCAACTTTATATCACGTGACACTTGCCATATGTACTACATGCAAATTATTCCATTAAATATTGTGTTAGACTGTTCTTAATTTATTGGTATCATTTGTTTCAATACTGAGAATAATTAATTGACTATCCGTAGATTATCCAATAAAATAATATCTAAATGTAGCTGGAATCATAGTACATGAAAGTCATTAACCGTACTCTATCAAATGACTTTGTCTGGTTAAGAAAAAAATAACGGAATGAATAATTTTACTTCAACTTGATAAACAAACCAATAACAGATTTCAACAGGAACGACAAATAATGTGTGCCAGTGACATAAATGATCTGACTAATGTGTACTTTAAAAACAGAGTTTATATCTCAACCAACAAAATAGAAGACAGTGACTTAAATCTTACTGTAGTAAAAATATCATTTTCAATTGAACTGATATCGCCAATAAATGCAGTTTGTTAGTTTAAGATTATTTCAGAAGGTTTAACATAGAATAGAATAATGGTTCTATTTATCCACAGATCATTTGCTGTATTTACCATTTGTAGATGTGGTATGAACATACATGTTCCCGTTAATTGCAAAACAACTTATTGGCTGAGCTAATTACAGAATAAATAGTGAAATTTAGCTCAATTACTGAAGTGATGATTTTGGACGCTGTATACCAATAGAAAGAAACTCTTCATTAATTTCACTATAACTACCACATTCTACCTTAGTAATTTTATCCTGAAATAGCTTAACCGTCCACACTACACTTATCTCAAAAGCTTCAGTATATGTGTAGTAACAAATATTTTTTATCAGAATTTAGCGAAATTTTCCATACAGCGAATAAAATCTACTAATCAATATGCCTCCATTGTCACTTAGTTAACTCTGTTATTTATATTCTGACATTTTAGTTAATTAATCTCCCTCAGTTTCAAAAAAACCAATCAACCAGTTTTTGTGATGTGTCATATTTTACATTGTTTTACGAAATGAATTACTTCTTAGTGATTTTGTCATAAGTCATAGAATTTGTAGTGGTGGAGTTAGCAGCATTAGGGAATAATATAGGAGAAAACGAATAGAAATAAACAGAATCATTGTACAAAAATAAAACAGAACAGAAGAAAAGTATGGACTGTCTTTTCTGTTTGTTCATTTGTATGTTTCTACCCATTAACACACAAAGATACACGTGTGCATAAACTGAATTAGATAGACAGCATATCCACAAGAAAATATGGAAAATGAATCGGTCATTTTCCACGTGAGTATTACAATACAAACCCAATTCAAAAATGTTGATATTGAATTTTATGATGAGACTATTAATGAGACTATAAATGATTGTGATACTGGGTAGCAACTGACTTGTTTAATTAGCCTTAGTAACAGCTTTGTACAATGTGAACATAAATATGTATGTATAATGTCACGGGGTTTAATCGAATTTCCACTGAAAATTCCTAAAAATTCGAATGGCTGTTTTCAGTTACTTTTTCTTCCTTCATTATCTTTGTACATATATGGATAGATGCACTGAAAAAGACTTGCGGGAATACACACATTTACTCTCACAAACGCGAATAAACACAAAATAAAGAAATTGAGAGGTGAGAGTAAATAATAAAACGTCAAAACCACCATACTACGACCATGAGATATTTCAGCGAGTACTACTTTTCATTGTGGTTTGCAATATTGCTCTCTAACACACAAACATACAAATGAATGGGACAAACAGAATTAAAAGAGTTAGAAGATAGAAATAGTAAAGATGCAAGAAGATGGAAATTATTGCCCCAAATTCTGAATAGCATCGGGAAACAAAAGAATAAACAGATATATGTTTTCCTCTTTTCTGTCATATTGTTGTTACTGTTTCGCTGTGTTCATTTTCTGCGGTATATATATATATATGGTACTGTCAACAAATGGATTAAAAAGGCAGTATTATGATAATACCGATTTCACTCATTAAGGCATATCAAAGTCACTTAATAGAAATGACTAACTAACGATGCATTGTGAGTGTGTGCACCTCGTTGTTTGTTGTTATCTCTTCCCACATTCTCCTTTCTCTGCTAATTCTGAAATGAAGTAACTATTAAAATGACGTATTCATTGCAAATCTTGTAAATTAATTAGAATTTAAAATGGAAAATTTATTTATGCTATCTTTTCATCATTGAAATGATGTTTGTTTCTGAAAAAATAGTAGAAATGATGATTTCTAATCCTATTGTTCATTAAAAACTAATCTTTAAATCATATTACAAAGATAAGTCGATAATACAATTAACTACTTACGAGTAATTAGTAATATGAGGGAATTTATGATGGTTGGATTTTGTATTTTACGTTGCTGGCAGATAACGAAAGCCTGGAATGGTGGGACATCCATGTTGTCTAACACTGTACAAAAAGATTTTATTTACTTTTAATTGTCACATATTCACTAGTGACTAATTTAAAGAGTTACTTCCCAGAATTCAACTGATGTCAGTGATAACACAGTTACTCAGTGATGCCATTATATGACGATAATTCAGTATCAGGAACTGAATGAAAATACAAAAGAAAAATCATTAAAATACCAACTAAGCAATTTGTGTCATGCACTAACCGTGTTGTATATAGGTTCTAAGTTTGATCTTATGCGAGGGGAGGTTATGCATATACACTGTTAAGAAAATTTTTATTTAAACGAAGTAACCACTTTGTACCTGCAGGTCCTCACAGAGTGTGTGGCTGCTATTAATAAATATTACATTTATCCCGTTATATGATGATCGGGGGGGGGGGAGTAGGTTAAATTAACTAGTTGTCATATGATTATTAAAGTAAACAGATATCTACTGACAAAACTACTAGATACAGCGTGACATAAGTTTTAAATCTCTTTCTAGCCGATGTTATCCTATGAACTACAAGTGTATCTTCAATAAAAATAGTCAACTTCAAGAATAATTACCAGTTGCCAAGTTTGACTAAGATTGGTCAATCTTCCACTAATAAGGGATGACTACTAGGATAATAAAACAATCGAGAATATACATATCATTACCAAGGTTAACTTTGATAATTTCAAATAAATTAAGCATTCGATAGATTGTTTATAAAATAAGTGATATATATTTGTAAAATTCCTTTCACATCACACTAACATTTACATACATGTCTCATTTCAAACCACTTTGACCTATATGACATGACATGACACGATCATACTCGCATTTTCATTGTACGAGTTTATTTTGTTCTTGATTTGTTCCACTGTATTATTTATTCTTGTGTTAATTCAATTCAGTTATTCATTTCTCTGAAGAAGCGACTTGTATTAAGCCGCGAAACGTCAGAAATTTTAATTTCTACTCATTAGAATTTTACAAATATATATCACTTATTTTATAATCGAGAACATGACTAACTCAAAATTAACATTTGCCAATAACACAAAGTAATTACAACTGAGTATTCAGGTCCTTGGACTACGAATGAATGGAACTTTAGTAATGTGCATTCTTTCTAAACGGACTGAATAACCCCATTTAGATACTACTCAGTCACAAGTTATCACTATCGAGAATAATATCAGCACGTGTCGGGTGACTAAAGTATATATATATATATATATATATATATATATATATATATATATATGAGATACAAGACTTATCCTTGTGGATAGATCTTTGTCTGTGTTAACGTCTACACTAAAACTCGAACCCAGTACTAATTATTGCAAGTGTCAACCTATTGATGATCCCTAGGAAGGACAAATTGCACACTCTGAACATGGAGGGGAATAAATTATTATATTTAAAGCTATTAGAAATATTCCAATTGAATATTTTTTTCTTTGTCTAATTTCAATATTTGATCATTATAAATGCAACCAATCGTATTAACTAATGGAAAACAATTGAAAAGTATAAGTGACATTGAAATGTCAACATAGTAAGAGGAAAACAAACGAAATAAATCAGTTTTATGAATAGTTCTTTGGAAAGTATTTGACAAGTTTGCATTGTTGGACAAATCAAATTGAAGCAAAGAAAAAAAAGTAATCACTTATCATTGTAAATGATCAATAAATATCTTTACCGATTAGTGTGAAATGTTATTTGACATATTTTGTTTTCAGCACATTTAATTATTAGAAAATATTTCTGTTTACAATAAATTTCGTCATGACTTCCTGATTTTTGGCTGACAGAAACTACAGTACACTAAATAACTCCTCTAAATAATAATAACGGCAATTATTAATAGTACGTAAACTAGTTACTGTCATTAACATGTTATTTAGTAATTTAGTTGTGCCAACTTTATCGACATTTTATGTCAGTTAAAACTAATGTAGTTGATTAATAGTGTTATGTCCTCTATACAAGATAGCATAATTATGGTGCTTTCACTGACTTTCTGAACAACGTTAACGGCACGTATTTGATGAAGTAAACTTTTCAGTCATCCAGTTTATTCAAGTAGCAATATTTATTATTGTCTGTCTTCGTTTGTTTTTGTGTTTCAAGAGTATCTACCTTTTATTCCAAAATGAATATTATCAGTTGTATTGTTTGGAAAATAAAGCTTTAGAGTGAAATACCATGCTCTGGAATACTGACTTTGAAGATTTTTTACAATAAAAATGCCTATATCTTTTACTAGAAATTCTAAGTGTTCGACCTTTCCTTTGGAATACTTACACAGTTGATTTTGATAACATTAAACATATCATGTCATCTATAGATCTTTATAGTCGTTTATCTAAATTTAATTTCTGTTTATAAGGAACGATATGATAGAAAATTTTATATTGAGGAACGAGGCTTATCGAGTGAATAAGTCGATAAAATAACTATATAAGACTAATAAATATGATGATTTATCTAAAACTATACTAAATGAATAACAACAATCATAAGTAGTTAAGTAAATGATTATCTGTCAAGTTTTGTATTAAATTATCTCCTCTGTCTTACACACTTTATATTATGATAAGTAGATATACATGTCAGTGAATTCAGAGACCAGCATATATATATATATATATATACACTGTTCCATAATTTTTTACTACTCAAGGTGTTTACTGGTAATTCGATTTTCTAAAAAAAAATCCATTATATTCTCTTATCATTTTCATTTCTATTACTATCATGATATAATTTATTCTACCATCATTGAATACATTTCTTATAAAGAATATCACTTAACAATGAATTATGAGTTAGTCTATCAGGTGCAATTGACGTATCGCGGGAATTATACTGTTTTATTGTTTATTAGTTTTTCTTATTTCATATTAGAGAGAGAAGATAATTTTAAAAGTAAAATGAATAAGGTAATAAGGATATACTGAAAACGAAAGAAAAAAAAGCGAGAGGAAAAATAAATTCGATTAACTCCTCGTTTAAACATTCAAAGCTGAGAAAAAAAAGAAAAGAAATAACTAGGTTATTAATAAGAAAGACTACGTGAATAAATGAGAAATTCATGCAGAACAATATTTTATTTCCAATAATTATAATAATGACAGAAAAAGAAAACGGAAACAAATGAATAACATTTTAGATGTGAGTAGTATAAGTGAACGATACAAAAGAAATTATGCTTCCATTCATTTTACTAAATGAAAAATAAAATTAGGTTTTCTTAAGAGTAAAAAATTAGAAATGGTGTCAAGTTTAATAGTATGTGTAGTGAATGAAATGATTATATTTTTAGTATTAAACTTACATTATTCAGTAAAGTGAAATGCTAAACTGTTCTCTGAGTGAGTGTCTGTAGCCTGAAAAAAAATATAATGAAAAACTGAAAGAATTTTGATCATTTTATGGGAAAATATGAACAACTGTAGGTCAAAACAACGATGAAACTGTTAATTAGTTATTTGTATGCCTGTCAACAAGTGATATTACTTAGCAATTCGTGAAAAAATTACAATTTATTCTATAATGATATGTATCTTAGGGTAGAATTGAAGATATCGATGTTTAAAATTGATTATAATAATTAGTGAGTATGTTAAGTAGTTGGAAGCAATCAATACGAAACCCTGATAAAACTCTGAACTTAGGTTTTAAGAATTAGACGTACCTTATATCTCTAGGGTACTACTTGTTAATTATGTTTTGAACTATGAATGTCATGCTGAAAAGTTTCATTTAGCACAAATTTTAGCTTCAGGGACCTTTAAAGGTGGCCTCTAATGACCTAACACCAAAATAAATATGTTGGACCACATGTAGTAAGTAGTCCCCTCGTTGAAATTTGGTTGATAAAATCTTATCAACAATGAATGACTGGAAAAACATGATACTGGTCACAACTCACTGACAATTCAATGTAAGCTATTAAGCAACTAGTAAACTATATTTAAATCATTTAGAGCATTATTTTTGCCTAACTCATAATAATACATGTTTATTTATATAACTTTATTATGCTTGTTGAAGTATAGTGTGTACATTTCGCATTTAAGCTTCAGGGATAACTCTATGTAAGCGAATGAACGTGAGTTGAAAATCCCACCTTACATCAACGGTATAGGGAATTTCGAGAAATCTTTAGGCAATATTAAACTCAAGTTGTTTATGTGTAATCCCTTTCTGAAATCATTTGTTTACGGCTTATGTTATGATCGAGTTCCAGATCACTTGAATATATTTTAGGTGTACAGGTGAATTTGTTGAACTATCGGGTATGATTCATGTTGGTAATGTTGAGGATTATATCTAACTTTAGATTCTATGTTATATTTCCACAAGAAAATCTAATATTTACTGATCTAAAATATTAATTTCCAACCGATATGGCTATCTTTAAGTATATACAGAAATAATATTTACAAAACCATTAGAGCTTTTGTTAACTTAATTAATTATGAATAGATAGAAGAAATATTAAGAGTTAAGGATTAAATTTGATCTAACCGCAGTAAAGCATGCTTCAGCTGTGCTCTGTGATGTAGGTTTGCAAGGAAATTACTTTAAAGTGTTGCAAACCCATTAAAGCTTATGCACTAAGTAATGGCTCTCCCCCCTCCCCCTTCGTGAAATATGCTTCTCTACAGGGGAAACTAAGATCTTAACGGCAACGATGTAACCCAAAATATATAATAAGTTGAAAGTAATGATAAATGTTCACCGATGAAACCAGATTAAAGTTATAGTTTACTATGAAGTGACCGAAACCAGGAATTTTTATTCATTAAACTCTAGTTACAATTAATATATTCGTCGTAACACTTTGTAACCATTCATTCAGTTGTGACTTAAATCTAAACTATGTCGAATTATGTTTGAATCATCTCAAGATGTTAGTAGTTTTTATGTTTGAATCTGTGAGGTTATATTAAATTCCTACTTTCGATCTTTATTATTTGCTCTAATTTCCACTTGATTTTTCTGTGTACAGTCATCCGCAAATCGTAATCAAACAGGAATGAGTGGATTATCTAATAGCACATCTACTGTATTTGCACCAACTTCTGTAATAGCTGCAGCAGTTGCTCTGACTGGAATTCCCAATGTGACCGATTTAAGTGAAAGTAGTTCAACCGAATCTTATACCGAATCACAAGTCATTCCACATTCAAATTCAGAACAGTTTTATATGAATCAGTCTAATTTTTATAATATAAATTCTCATAATGGAAATAATGCTACATGTCAAGTTAATACCAACAGTTCAACTGTAACCATCAGCAGGAATAGTGCAATAAACACAGATGATATTGACAATGATGGGATTACAAATAATGAAGATTCTGACAAACCAATGAATTTTCATACAAATCCATTCAGTCATTCACCACAATCATTGTATGCAAATTCATATTATAATCAATACTTCTCACAGTATATACGAGATAACATCCCTCTGAATAGTATGCTACCAAATACTAATGATACACTAAGTTACATAGAGTCTTCAAACAATAACAATATAAATAGCAGTCATGCAAATCGTAGTTATGATTATTCTAATCCTTATGGGTTTTATTCAAATTTTTTCGTAAATTCCAATAATAGTAATATAAATTCTAACGATATGACTGGAGGTTGTTCTGCATCTTCAACTAAGTTGAATTCACCTAATACATCGCCTTATCATCAAACTCAGCAGCACCATCATGCTTCTCATCAACATAATCAGCAGCATAATCAGAATTCACATAGCAACCAATTACATCATCAATATCATTCATTACTTAGTGAACAACTTAATGATGCATTGAATAAAGATAACTGTAATTACTCTAATTCAGTAAATCAAAGCCAATCCTTATCATCGTGTTCGTCATTAACAATGAATTCTACAACACAACAGCCTAATTTTCTTGATCCTTATTTCGGTGTTTCTGATATTTTACATTCACGTTCACATGAAACGAGTAATATACAACAAGAACACAGTCCCATTTCAGTACCTTACTTACAGCATGCATTGCATTCTCACTACCCAACACTTTCGAATAGTTCTTCAGTTTCATTAACATCAACATCACCACCATGTGCATCATCATTATCTACATCATCACTACAATATCATAATTTATATCAATCACAACATTTTCCACCAAATCATTCTTATCCATCTTTATTGCATAATTCACAACATACGGGACATCGCAGTACTACTACATGTTTATCATCTAGACCAACATCGAGAATTAGACACACTAAAGCATCATCTTTGAATGGTTCAGTTCGTAGTGATAGTTCATTAAATGATGATTCACAAATAGAGAGAACTGGTCTTAAATCTAATGAATTAGGCGTAGATGAAACTGGTAAGTTTTATACTTACAATCACTTTTTAAATATGTGTAATATCAATTAAAAATATAATTGAATTGAAGTGGTTCAGTGGTGCCGGCTCAGAGGTGTAAAGGGTTATGAGTTTACCAACCTGAAGGCCCCGGGTTTGATTCCCTGGAGAGATCAAGGGTGCACAGTCCTGATAAATCCTATACTAGAAGGAAACAGCTATTCAGTTCTCCATGATAATTTCACTGTCACCCAGATAACATCAATCTCTGACGAATAAAAACAACTAAATATAAACATGGCTGTTAAATGAAGTGAAATTGAAATTTTTTCAACAAAGTATGGTTTCAAATAAATAGTTTGAACACTGTTTCCATGAAATATTTTTTCTTTTAAAAGTTTCGGAAATAAGACAACTTTTTAACAGTAATGAAGACTTCAATCAGGACTTTAGTTTCCATCGGTCAACCTTTAAATTGTTGAAATCAAGGCTCTGATTAATTTATTTTACTTAATTGCAAATGTTGAATTTTGAAAGAATAAAATAAACGTTGTTTTTATCAGGTGACAAAGTTTATGTAACGCTTGTTAGGAATAATCATTTGAATAGACCCTCTTCACTATAAAGTATTTACACCTTTAATTAATCTATCCTTCAATCAGTTCTTTTTAAATATCATCGCAATTTAATATGCTACTGAAATACATTATTTTCTATTGATAGTAGACATTAGTAGAACGAGTGTATAGTGTTTATGTTTTCCCTTTATTGATCAGTTTTTGTTGTCACTTGTAAATCCTAAAATGATTGTCATGATATAGTCATTTGTCAAATATTCTAGCATATTTAAATTGTAGATAAAAACAAAATCAATAACGAGTATTTCATCCTATTCAGGAATTATTAATTATTTAATTGGGATCGTTATTTTATGTGGACATCGGTTATTTATCTGATTGAATATGTCATAGATTAATGTTGGCAGGGTACCATTGTGTGTATACCTGAAGCTCTATTGAGAGGTCGTGACTGGTGGAGTTCAGACTTGTCAAGAGTGAGACAGTTATCACCAATGACAATTGATGATCGTCGCTCTATATATTACAAATTGATGGAAGTGGGAATTCTACCACTGAATGCCGGCTCAGTGGTGCAGATGGTTAGGCATTCGCCGTCAACCTGAAACTCCCTGGTGCGGAATCTGGGGTGCGCATTTCTGAGGAGTTCCATACTAGAACGAAACAGCTGTCCAGTTCTCCCAAGTTTTTAGTGGTACCCTGCCAACATCAATTTGTAACATATTCAATCAAATATTATTAAATTCTTTTAAAATAATCATTTAGAAATGTTATTTCCATAAGTGATCTATGCACATTGTATTTCGGATGCTTTTGCCATAAATTGATTTTTTATACAATACAACAAAGTTTAAGCTTACTTAAAGAGTTCATTCTCATTGAAAAATGTAATGGTGTTATTTCTTCATTGAAATGAATATATTACTGAAAAAAGTTTTTAGTAAAATTAAATTTCTTTGATAAGTCAATCAGATTTAAATTACCTAGATTTAGTTAACTAAGTGTTAAGTAAAATTAACCAGTATTTAGTCTACAAAAGCTACACTTTGTTAAAACACTACATGGTTAAATAATATAGACTAGCTGGAATGATTCACAAAATGACAATAATGGTGTGTTTAGTTTGTTGTGGAAAGATAAACAAAATGAAATAAACTGAATAACTTGAAATGTATTAAACAAGAGTTTATAAAAGTATGATGCTTCTATATAAATAAAGATATTGGGTACCTATAGGAGACTTGAAACGCGATATATTTATCTGAAATAAGGAGTACATAGAACAAGTGATAACATTATGGTTTCGAATTAGCGTAGAAATACACTTATACCATTCTTAACTCCAAATCTGATATTTCTTAATTTGTGTATATTTAATAATTCCAAGGTGAGGTAGAACACAGTGAGTATTATCTCACTTTAAAAGTTCACTAATCAAGTAAGTAGTTCATAAAAACTCTAATTTCTTACATTTTCTTAAAAAGATTGTTCGTTCATGCTACCTCTTTCTAATTCTTAAAGTCCATTAGAATCGTTCGAGTTTGTTTAAATCTATTAAATTGGTTACTAAATGAAGTGGTTTGTTTCTAGATTATTTTGTTCACCAGGAGTAACATTTTCATCATGAAGTAATTTTATCTGATAAGTTTTTTAAAATATACGTAGCACCATACAACTACTTTGTTTCGTTCACATGAGCACTTACTACACTATGCAATATGTAACCTAGAAATGAATTAAACAGTTTCTTCGCTGTAGGTCATGACTGCTTGTGGGTCCGTACCACTCAACAACTGTATATTTTCAAGCTAAATAAATAGTCAAACTTGTACGTATAAGATCTAAATAAAAGTAAAGTATTCTTATTAATTTTTGCTTGTTTAGTCATTTTTCCTGATACAAAGAGGACAGTTAACTCATTTTTGCTCAATAAGCCGACCTGCATCAGTCTATTGACATTTCTAACCTCAGTCAATCTACCATATGCCCATGTCACCACAGTGATTTCCATCGGCAGGTGTCTGATCCACCAGTCACTTAAGTACCTGTATGGTTGTATCACAGAATTGACATGTATTATTTGAATCACAAAGAACCTTGATGGTGTCAAATTCTGCTGAAAACCAATGTGAAATTAACATTTTGTTCTGTAATTTCGTAATTGTCAAGTATGTCTCAGATTGACTGAAGTTAGTAATATCGATTTGTATGTAACGGTTAGTGATCTAGTCTAACGAGCAAGTATTCGCTATGTAATCTGTAGGTTGTGAACTCATTCTCTTGGTATAATCTTGACTGCGTACTTCTGGCTTGTTACGTACTAGGACCAAACAGCTGTTCAGTGCGTGTTGGTTTTGATTTATTGTCTAACCCTGGTCAGTTTGTAATACCAGTTCATTATTCATCATAACATTCAGTTAAGATCAATCTGTATGTTTATTACATCTTATCAGTATTTCATACCAACTATTATCTAGTGTATTCACACTTGACTATCAGCAAATTAGCTCCTAAGAATTAGTTAGCATGTAATTGTATATAATCATAACCCAAAATTTTTGTACTGTAACAAAATTTACTATCTTACATTTTATAAATATAATTTCCTTCCCCCCCCCCATCCGAAATATTATACATTCATACATTTACTATGTATCACGAATCATTCAAAATGATAAAGTACTATTTCTCAAATGAATAAACTGAAAATATGATTATAAAAATTATACAAAATGACAATTAATGCATAATAATAATAATAACAATATATCATTATTTCACTTAAACAAAAATTTATTCCATTGACATTGAACAATGATTGGTAAAAAAAAACAACAACAACAATATTCATTTTATGCCTAGAAATATACTCATTTATAAATTGTATTGATTAGACAAAATAAAATACATTTTCATAGAAGAATAAAACGATGTTTTCCAGTTGAAAAATGAAAAAAAAAATACTATCAAAAAATAAATTTATTTCTTACATTTTATTTTTGCAAATCAAACAAATCATAATCGTTTTTCCGATTTGAAAAATAAAAAAAAAAGATGAAATTACACATTCTTTGTTTTGCTTGTTTTGTTTCGTTTGAATTTTGTTTTGCTACTCATTTAGTTTGTTTTATTTTTTTTTCGATTAAATGTCAAACTAATTTTTTTTTTAAATTTTTTTTGCATGCAAATGCAAAATTTGATAGAAACAAACACATTTCATTTTCTCTCACAATAAAATATGAGTCAGTCAAGTTAGTTTATTGTATATGCAATGAAATAGTGAGTAGGATGTAGTACATTCGATAATATTTTGTGTATATTCTTTGTTGTAAGATAAGGTACATAAAAAATAGAAGCAACAATAGGAATGTGATAAAATAAATGACAAGTGATATTTTGTTTTTCTTTACAAACTCAAAAAGATAACTTAATAGATTTATCAATTCATTCTTTTATGTTATTCTGTTTTCCATGAGTATTTTTGTCTGATGGAAGTATACAGTGAAGTATGAAAAGATCTAGCCATACTTTAACTAAACATGAAATTGTAAGCGGAGACTAATGTTAGATGAATAAAAAAGTATTATTCGGTTGACACACAGTGAAACTTTATTTTAGCTGACTTCAACTAATAGGAAAAAAATTTAGTACTTACAATGTGTATGCTGTTCACCTCACTCAACATAAGACCAATCTTGATTTTTCTCTTCGAATAAATAACCTACAATAAATTATGCCTATACAGGGCGACCGATACAGAGAGAACTGAACATGCAGTGACTGTAGGGAAAATATCAGCAACGACGACAATGTAGATGGTGATGTCTCTCTTTTTTTCCATACAGTGGTAGCTTGCTCGTTCCTCAAAACTTATATATATATATATATATATATATATATGAGACATAGATACCAATAAATATTTTACCAGTGACGAACATTTATCTAAATTCACGTTTTACGGCATTTATGTTAGTGTTTTATTTTAAATTCTGTATTTTTTCCGATAGGAAACTAAGTTAGATACTAATTGGTATATAATCTGTAGTTGTTTACTTTCTAATGTAAACACTTCACTAACACATTTAAACAAGATAGATTTGTATACTATATAATGCATATTTTACATTTAGTTGCCGCTTGCTAATAAGCATTATGACAGTGCTTTGACAAATTTTGTATTTTTAAATAAATACGTGGTATAAAGTGTTCTATTGTATTCATGATAGTAATGCAGTTGATAAAGAACACGCATATACACATATTCAGAATCATGTCTCCTGTTCAAGTGATCAGTTTTATAAACAGTTGGGCTAGTTTTACATTGAATCTGACTTATCTCTAATTGAAAGGTCGACAGAAATTGGCAAAATATAAACTCAGATGATTAAAATGCATAAATTTTATATTTGGTTGTATTATAAGTTGTTGTGGAGATTATTGAATTTCAAATAATGCAGCACAAAGTAACTATAATTAGACAATTATCAATACTAGTTATTTGGCCCTAGAATAGAACTTTTTAGCAGTTCGCATCCAAACTTCACGACGAGAGATAAACCACTAGACTACTAAATTAGCATCTAACAGCTAATACTCTAACTTCAATCAAATCATAAGCCATCACACTTAGAATGTGTAATCACTGATTTACAATTTATCAAAGTCTTTACCTTGATGGTATTGTATATTGATCTCGTTACTTTTAGCATTCTCCAATATAAACTAGTCGAATTTATATTCATGAGTAGGTGATAGTTTAGCATGTATCGCTTATCTCAATTAATGCCAACCAGCTGCTTCATAGAATGAATTGTTTGCCGTCTATAAACTTATAATCTTAGTCTCCTTATTATCCAATCATGAAATGTTTAATATGCAAGTAAGGATATGAAGACATCTCTGATTAACCAGCAGTGGTCTCACTAAGTCGCCTCTGTTCAACGATACTGACTTAGATTAACTGATGGAATAGGAATAAAATGTTAACATAACTTTCTTTTCCTTAACAAGTAATAGAATCTCCCACCAGAACCAAAACTTTGGAGACTACTACATAGATTAGGATTTTTCATAAGTATTTCCAACTCCATAAGGAATTGAATCAAGACACTATAAACATATGCCGCTCATTATATCATTCATTTGGTTGAACGGAATCTAATAATTCATAGTTTGTAACATCGAAACACATACTGACTACAGAAATAAAAACCAATGGTCTGCAGTGCCAAGGTCTCATTACAGTGTCTAAAGATCCAGGGCTCCATTTACAGGGAATACTATTGAAGAGTCTACTATTAGTAGGAAATAACTGTCCGGTGCTCATACATTCTCAATGATTATTTAGCCTAGATATATTTTTGATCTGAAACTTTTCCCTTTACAATAGATACTATGCATATTTTTTGAATATTCTTCAGGGAAAAAGAACGCGACTACTATTCAGTATGTATGCACGTGTTTGTGAGTACAATCTCTAACTTGCTAAAGATTGAAAAAAGTGAATATTTCATTACACTAATTAGATTATAAAATATTTCAGTGGATTCTTTTCTTTAGTCATGCAAAGTTTCTTGTAGACAAAAACATACAAAATGTTGAAAGAAATTTGAAAGAAAGAAAAAGGCAAGAGTTATGTATGGTGGTGACAAAGTAATGACAGTGAGAAAAGTAGAACACATGCATACTTCTATACTAAAGAGGATATACTTAATTGTGAATATCTATGTGTGTATTTGCAATGAGGTCGAAGAAGCTTCTATTTCATTTATACACCTGAACACTTAGTCTCTATTGTCATTTAAATAAATGGTTAATTTCATTTAGCTTTATTGAATTCATATAAATCTTCATTATCTTAATTAGGTTCGTAGAATTTTCGTTTGTTTGTTTATTTAAAAAATTAGTTTACTAAAACAATTTTCCCTATTGTTTTGTTGTCGTTTCTTTTTGGAAAAATTGAATCTTAAATATAATTAAACATTAATTAAAAGGTTTATACAAAAAGAGAGTGTCCATACATTAAGTAAATGTATGTAATAGATAATGGAAGTAAATTTTTCTCAGCTATATTCTATACTAATTGTTTTATATATCACAGAATAAGAATTTATTTCATCATTTGATACAGGCTAAATCTTCCTTTTATTTTTAACTGTAACCATAGAATGATAAGTAATTCATGTTAATTTTGATGTAATTGAAAGGTGCTAGCTAAGAGTCTCAGTGAGAATAACAACACTGGGATATCGGTAAATCCAGATGACTCATTTTATTAATAACGAAACCTGTGGCCCGAATTTCACTGTATACTATAAAATCATCTTATTGCCATAATATGTATTTCGATTTATCTGAATATTTCTAACTTCTAGAAGAATACACCATCAAGTAGCTTGTATATAAGTTCACTATGGTAAACATTGGGAGTTAATATGTCAAAGTGCATGATATAGATATTATGGTTCATGAACTACTGTTTCTTTCTTACGAGGTGTATAATATATGAAAGATTAATTGGATATCCAATAGCTTAGTTAAAGGTAATCAATTTTTCATTAGACTACGTGGTTGAGATTTAATACTCCATATTTTTAACTTTATTCTGCTGATAGTATTGAGTGACATTTGTTTAATACTGTCGATGTTACCTATTTTACTCCTGGAATGATTTCGGAGACAGAATCTTTAAAAATCAGAGTAGACCCTTTATACGTTATTCCTCGATTCATAATATTTCTTCTAATTTAACTGGTTCTTTAATAGGTTTCTTTCTGTTGAATGATGTACTTGATGACTCATCGTTTACTAAGAAAGTCGGCACAGATTCCAGTACAAATAAAATGTTATTTTGTATGCTAACAAATTAAGATTTAGAAAAATTATAGTTTCTTTGGATATTTTTGGTAATGTTAAGTACTATGAGCTGGATGATTTAATTGAAAAATATTCAGTGTCGTATGGAACAACATTATCAGCTTTTATTTAATATAAGTTCGGAGAACAATATTTCGCCACAGATACATATCTAATAATTATTTATTCATTAAGGTAAACTATAAATATCATCTAGTTAAGAATGTAATTTCACTTATTCAGTATAAACGTTTAAATAAATCAATAAACCGAAAGTAGTCAATTGGTCAATTATGTCATTTTAATGACTCCATTTACGATATTCTAGTGATGTGAATATTAGACTGTTTCCCATATATATATATATATATATATATATATATATATATATATATATATATATATATATATATATATATATATATATATATATATATATATATATATATATATATATATATATATATATATCAGGGAATCGACTGAATCATGAAAACTGCAACTTATCAAAACACTCTCAGAATACAATCAACAACATCGATGCAACTAGATGACCTGGACTTTCCAGATGACATAACTCTTCTATTCCACACACAGCATTAAATGCAGGTGAAGATGAACAATATAACAGCAGCCACCGCAGCAGTAAACCTCAACATACACAAAGAGAAAATCAAGATCCTTCAATTCAAAACAACGAACACCAACCCAATTAAACTTGACCGAGAAATTCTAGAAGGTGTTGAAACCTTGACATACTTAGGCAGCATCATCGATAAACAAGGAGGATCTGATTCGGATGTATAGGTGCGGATTGGTAAGATATGGGCAACATTTTTACAACTGAAAAATATCTGGAACTCAAACCAACCGTCAGTCAATATTAAAGTCAAAATTTTCAATACAAATGTGAAGACAGTTCTGTTGTATGAAGGTGAAAATTGGAAAATTACGAAAAGTATCCTTCAGAAGATACAAGTATTTATAAACAACTGTCTGCGTAAGATACTTCGGATTCGTTGGTCAGATACCATTAACAACAACCTTCTATGGTAGAGAACTAGTCAACCTCTAACCGAGGAGGAAATTAGGAAAAGATGCTGGAGGTGGATTGGACACACACTGAGGAACCCATCAAACTGTGTCACAAGACTAGCCCTAACTTGGAATCCTCAGGGCCAAAGGAAAAGAGGAAGACTCAGAAACACATTGCGTCGGGAATTGAAGACAGACTTGAAGAGAATGAAGAGCACTTGGGAAGAGCTGGAAAGGAAAGCCCAGGGCAGGATTGGTTGGCGAATGCTGGTGGGTGGCCTATGCTCCACATGGGGTAACAGGCATTGATATATATATATAGATAGTTGTTACTTTGTATCTAATAGATGAGATTTTTCCAAGTCTAAGTTTTAAGCAGTTTTTTCATTACTACTATTCTGTGTATGCTGATTTCGATAATGCTTGTTAATATTTCATTACAGAATAACATGAACCTACTTCGATGTTATCATCCACCATTTGATTATACAATTTTATAATGATTGTAAAATGATATTAGTACCATTTGTTTATGATGTCATATCCATCTGTTTTAAAAATAAAACGAATTTATTTATTTTATAGACTAAACCATATTTCACATTAAAATGAAGAAAGCCTGAGGCATGAAACAGCATACTTTACTTCAAATAAACCATCATTAATTGAATGTTAAAATGAACAATTTATGAAAATACTGATCAGATGGTTTTCAAGATGACAAAAGTATCAAGTTGCTTGCTTTTAAAATAACTTCTTATTCATTATTAATGAGTCTTAATGTATATATGCTATCAAAATGTTATCTTCTTCGACTGGGAAAAATTTCTTTATAGTGTACAGACTACGTAATTAACTAATCAACTATTTTGTGACAAATAAACAAGCAAATAAAAACTTATAGATTATAGAATCACTTGTGCATTACTGAATAGTCTTATAGATACTCAGAGTGTTACACCTTCTAGTAAATATGTTTATATAGACATAAATGGCTCAATATTAACAATCAAAGACTGTGAAACTGGGTGTTTCTGGATAGAATCTACAATGAAGGATTACTTACGTCGAGAATGCATGTGCGCCTTGCCGATAATTACGGAATATTAGAAAATGTTGACCCAAGGTGTCACACGCACTAACTTCAAACCATCTCTCATCACAGTAAAATGTAAGCGATGTCGAATAACAGAGATTAGTGACCACATTTTAAATTGGTGGAAAGAATTCGATCAACACGTTGGATGACTAAATAAACATGAAATTCGTCACTACCGAGTGATCAAACACTGAATACATAAACTAGCGGACTTTAAAGCACGATATTAAAGTTATTCGAATTATACATTGAATAACTGTAGATTTGAGCATTACTGAACAGTTGAAGTGATTAAGGTGAGTTACCCTAATTGTCTAGATTTTAAGTTAGTTCAGCAGTTGTCAAAAATCAGTACATGTAATTGTCAGTGAACTTATACTTTTTTGTGTATTCAACCGATATCACTATGCCTCCCACTCTGGGTCCATAACCACTGATTTGTTATGAATAACCACGACTAACCTTATGTAAGACTGAAATATTCACACTGACTGGCCATCAAGAAGTAATCAATATGATGTTTATCTGGTCTGACAAGTAGTCAGGCGTGAATGACTCTAGTGCCTCGTGGTAACGGTAACAAACTGTGAAAACGTATGATATGTGTTTAAATCCAGCAGGGACTACTAGTTTCATAGAGACTATAGACCGACACACCCTAATAATGAACCCACGTCAAGCAGTGCTCTGTTTATAATCTCCAGCTACCTGACATTTAAACGTGTTGTACACGATGATAAGTCACTTAGACTGATGGTCACATTGCAACTTGATTGAAACGGAATCGTTCCGTATTAAATGACTAGATAAACATGACACTGGTCACTACTTAGTAATCGGTTGATGTAATTTAGTAGGTATGCGCATTTAAATGAAACCGAAAAATTGAAATGTTTATAAATTATGTGGTTTAAACATGAAGAACTTCATTTCATTAGTTTATCTCCCACACTTTATGACAATAATGAAGGATGTTTTCTGCCAGATATTTTTTAAATAAAAAGAGCATCTACAGTCTGTCATTGTTAATATATTTAAGTGAATATATATATATATATATATATATATATATATGTTTGCTTATACAGGTTTCCCTGTCTTGTTGTCTCAGTAAATTCTTATGGAATAATTGAAAGCATATATGAAATCTGAAGAAGTATACTAAAACTATGAATAGCTTGTCGGTTGTTTTGTCCCTACTAAAAGCATAGTATTCTAAAGATTACTTAAAAATATCATTTATTTTAAAATGTTGCTGATTGTTTGGGGAGTTTTTTTCTATGAGGGTGGATGAGAATATCCCTATTGATATTTTCTCTCGAAAAACAATTGTATATGCAAAGGGATGCAGAGTTGAAGATGAAATTAAAAACCTATTTATTTATTCTTTTTGAAAAATAGTTGACTTTATAAACTAAACATTTAATAAAATATAAACATAATGTTTTGTGTATATCCCAATATAAAACTGCTGTAATGCTCTTCCCTATACCTCCTCCTAATCTAGTAGAGTACCTATATCTCTTTTACTGCCCTCCTGTTTGTATGCATTTTGTTCTATGAATTAACAAGCCATCTGCTTTTCTTTCATATATAAATATACTTCAATTGATAAAGTGTTCTAAGAAGTATGCATGTGATACATATACATAAAATACATTTATATTCATAAAGATAATGAGTGAACACAGTATGTGACTTTTACACAGCAGTTAGTCGTGATGCTTACTTCCTAAACAGTAGGTTATCAAATTATCAACAAATGACTAATTAAAATATACGCTGAGATTTTTGTAAGCATCAACTTCTTATGGTATAAAAAGTGATTATATGCTTGTTTATACTAAACTCAAGTAAATTCATGACTGCTTATTAAGTTGGTTAAGTACTTCTATTAAGGAAGTCGAGAAACACCTTTTCAACGTATAAAACGATTTTTCCATTTTAATAGCAAGTATGTATCATTTGAAATATATAACCGGTAGACTTTAAGTTAGGTTGTAAATGGGTGCAGTAATATTGAAATATAAAGAAATCAAGTGAAGATTACCATCATCTGCAAAAACTTATAACACTGAAGACAAAAATCATCTTAGACTAGTTGATTTCAGTAAAAGCATTTTAATCGGGTTTTGTTAAACTAAATGCTAGGGATTGAGATGGGCTGAATAATGAATTAAAACTAAGAAGCAGTGGCCAATTGTTTAGTCCCAGTATGGAATTTTTTAAATGGTTCTTAGAAAGATAAAATCCTTTCAGATTGGATGTAATATGTGTTGGCCTGAGTTCGACAACCATTAAAAATCGGAAAGCATTGAAACTCCGAGCATCTATAGCCTCATTTGGTGATTGAGCCCAGGAACTTCAGGTTTCACGGAGGACAAATAACAGTTAGACCGGTATCGGACAGCTGATATTTTTAACTCAAGCCAATTTACAATAATATGCGGAGTTCAATAATGTTATGTGTGAGCCAATCATCTACTGATGACAATGGATGGGGTCACACAAACATATTTAAAATTACTTGAACTTAAAATTATCAACATTTAGATGCTACTTGATTGTTCGATGTGGAACCCTAAGATTTTAGGTTCAACCACTCAATGGGTTCCTGTATGCACACTTTTGAAAAGCTCCGTATTGGGAAAAAACCATTGTTTAATGCTTAAGGCTATTCAATAGTTGTCTGACTAGAATCAATCCAAAGTAGGAAACTTCAAACTCAACAGACTTTGAAACATTCGTTATCAATTTTAATGGTATGTGACTACTGAATGTGTTTACCTGTGTATATAAAATGATCATTTGTAGATCTTACTTGTCATCAGAAATCATGTATGCATCATTTAGCATGAATAGTTTATCTTTAACCAACTAAAATGAAATTCATTGATTAACTTCTTTATTATTGTTCTCAACATATTGTTATTGTCGTTGTTCAACCGTGAGCAAACGGATACAACCTTTTTTAAATAATTGACTTCTGTCTATAACATTATGTGTTTGTACCCTATGTAAGCTTGTATACACATACGTGCCATTTTAATCTGAATAATATAGGGCAGAATATAAAGAAGAAAATAACAACAAGTAAATAAATACAAATAGAAAAACAACAGAAAAAAAAACTGTATCAAGTTGATTTCTTGAGTATATCTTTTGTGTTGTGTCTATTTTGTGTTTTCTTTTCAAAATAAGTGTCAGTGATTGATGAGTTGGATAGATTTCATTATTTTAGGGTAAATGTTCTGTACTCCAGCGTTTAAGTTTTTTGTGTTATTATGTTTAGTGTTTTCCTCTTTTCTCTTAAAGTAGGGAAAAGAATATAAACAATTTCAATATTGTTATATACGTGTGAACATTTCGAGTTTTTGTCTGTTGTGGTTATGCATTACATTAACTAGATTGGTTAAATACACATAGGTTAAACGTTTTTTAATTAATGAATTGGAAAGTGATATGCTTAGAATCAATCATCGACATCTAACTACATATACACTGTCACATGAGTATAGATACATGCTTTGTATATTTGTTGGTTCATTTCTTTCGATTTGTATTAAGATTAACGCTGTAAACCTTTTTTCAGTTACATATCATACATAGAATGTGATTTATTTCTTAATTTGGTGAAAAGCTAACCCACTTCATATTTTTATTCTACTTCTCTGTAAGTTTTACTTCTCTATACTGTGTCTCCTCCCCCCCCCTTCTTACTTATTTTTATTCATCCAATTTATATTTTGTCAGTTTTTTTCATTGTTTTTGTGTTCACTTGGATTTTTAAGGGAAAATAAACAAAAAATAAATACTTATTTCGTTATTTATCGAGCAATTACTAACTTAACTGTACCTATTTGATTGAAGGAGTATTTTTTTAGATACAGTTGAGTGGATGCTGGTAAACACACAGGTTACTTGTATTATATTATAATTCATAGTTAGCAACTTTCGATTTTAATAAGAAGTGATCATTTATATGGGACCTGTTAAACATTTGGTTCCCTACGATGAATGAAAAATAAAGGGTTGCGACTGATAGTTGGTAGACATCTCTAATAATTGAATGACAGTTATCGACTATTAAAAAAACACTTATAAAGTACGTATTTGAGTAATTACAGTTTGAATGGATGCTAAACATAAATTTGATGCAGTATTACAAAAAAATATTAGAATTGTCTACTGAAATAATTTACGCAGGACAGGTCTCAGTGTGACTATCACCAAATGGGTTGAAATATATTGAGTTGAAGAGTGTCGAATAAAACAAAACTAACATTTTGATTTCTACTGCTGGCCATAATCCAACTTTAATAATAAATTTTGTTAAAATGCTACAGTAAATTATTATTTTAAGTTTTGAAACCGCATACAAATCTATTCAACCTTAAGTAACTTTAAGTATTATAGTCAAATTTTCTGTATGACGTGAATGGATGAGAAGTTACAAAATTTCAGCATTTTAGAATATCATTATTTCATATTGCTGAAAAGAAGGTCTATTACTTTATTCTAATTTACTTTATCGTAAAGCTTTTATAATCCTTTTGTTTTATGCGATGCAAGAGATCTGTGTGTAATGGCTGTTTATGTGACTGTTCTGTTTCTATTTTTAATATCAACAACAGGCAAATACAAATTTTTAGAAATAACTGCATATCTATAGATATTTTAGAGGTTATCCAAATAGTTCAGCAGATAGCTCTCCGGTGTTTGGGTCGGAAATTGCTGCGTTTATGTTTCGTTTTGGACAACATTAGTGAGATTTAGGCTAGTCCAGTTGACAAGTCTCAAGTAGAATGAAACGTATTACGTAACAAATATACATGGTACTAATATTTTTATGTATTTGAGATTCTCAGTGTTTAATAGCTTAAAACATGTGACCTAGAAATTCCCATGTTTTATATACCTAATAACATGTTTTAAGTAGTCAAACAATCGTCACTTTAAACAACAATAGCAATTAGTAACAATCACTTTGTATAATATTAAGAGAAACGCTAAATCACTGCTTATTTCCATCAATTGTTTACTATTAAGTTGAAAGGTTAACCATACATGTTCATCATGCTGAAAATTTTCATTGCTTGTGTATTTCATTTAAACCAAATGCTTCACTTAAACATTACCATTATAATGATAACCATATGGAATATGATTTTCCAAAGATAAGCAACACACACATGCACAAAGACCATACTAACTAAATTTTATCAGATGACTCGTAGTTTGGTATTTGTTTCAAGATGATTTGCTGATAATTAAATGTTCAGAAGTGCTTTTCATTGTATTAATAAACTATTAAATAGTGTTGCGATTGCCATGTGTTTTGGAGTTTGACAACACTAAATGACCCAGGTTAGACAATATTTGGAGTCCAGGAAGCATCAGATAGTTATGTAGTCCCCCCAGCCGTGCACACTGATGACGCAATTTAAGTCTAGTCCAAGGGCTTGAAGTTGTACTACAAACACCTAACAGTTAGACCACTGAACCAACTAGCATTCAATTGCTGATATTTTCAACTTCGTTCATTTTGAGATATATATGGAAAAAACTTATAAATTTCTTTCGGGGGACGGGGGAGGAACTGGTTCTCTAGTGTTCTTGTTGCCTGTGTGATAGCAGCATAGGATTCACCTGTACGTTATGAGTTTTTAGAGGGATTTGATAGTGTTTAGTCCTTCTAAAACTGATATGAAATTACCATCTGATGCACTAGATTTGTGATTTCAGATTATATCACAAATCAACTGAAAGTAGCATAATTAATCGTTGAACTTCGGTTCGCTCAGTGATCTAACATTCAGGAGTTTGATGTTAAACCTGAAGTTGCTGGGGTTGTGAACAAAGGGTGCTTTGGGATCTCAATTTAGCACCGAGCAAATGTTCAGTGATTCCTGGATTTTAGCTTCAAATTCAACAGTCTTAACAACGCTCAACTAGTATCCTCTATTTTGTACCACAAAATACGTTGGGTTAGTTTTGTCTTTTATTGTATTTTTTTACCACAGCATACAACTGTCAGATCATGAATAAACATGCATAAATGCCCTTATGTATATAAACACATCCACAGTATTTTCCTATTTCCGATTTCCATGAGTTCAATCGCTTTTTTATCATAGTCAGGTTGAACCTACTGTGGTTTATGTTGACGTTTTGGCATGTCATAGTGACTACATGAAAGAGACCAAACTGCACAAATAGTTCAGTTGAGTTTATGTAGGTTTGTATATATAGGTGAGACTGTCGAATATTTCCACTGTTTCACCTTTATTCATAGACCACAATCACTCGTTCATCACTCTGCATTCTACAATCAACTATTTACTAAAAATTTCATTGTGTGGTTGTTTCTGCCACATTATTCTCTTTAGTTATTTCCTATAAATACATTCTTATATTACAGTTAACCGAAAAAGACACGCGACCTTTCTATCTAAATAAATCTTGTTTTTCAGTGTTTTCTATATCACTTCACTACCCATATGTACACACAATTCTAATTATGCCTACTATTGTAAACTGACAGTGATTGATGTTCTATGTTGACAAAAAAAAATAAGCAAAAGTTTTTTTTCCCGTTGTTTTATTTTTTGTAGTTATTTGCTTTTTTTTGGTTTTATTGAAAAGGCAGCCTTAAAACAAGATGTACATTGATATTTTTCTCTCAATTTTTTTTCCTTTTACTAAAAGTTTATTCAGATTTTTTCTCTACATTTTTCTATAGTTTTCTTTTATTAATCCTTTAGAGTTGCCTTTTCATTTATTCAAAATTTATTTTTAAAGACTGGTGGTGGTGGGGGAGAATAATACATGAAAGAAGAGGATAATGTAAATCATTCAAAGCTAAAGTTTGACATAGGAAACGCATATCCTAATGATCATATGCCTGTATGTATGTGTATGATGGGGGGGGGCGGGCATATTTAAATTAAAGATGTGCGAAAACTGATAAAATGTGGTTAGAATACATCAATGTTCTGATTAACGATTCATGATAATGATTACAATAGAAATTGTGGTTATCAAGTAACAAGTGTTAGCATCGGTACTGATCACTTATTTTTGTTTATATTAGAAGTAATGATTAATGTGCAATTTATGCATCGTCTATGCAATAAATATCAGATATACTTACTTAAAATCATAAACCTTAAATAAATTTAGAAGAAGAAAAGAAAAGTTGACTTTCTTGCCGTCACCTATTACTTTTACTCAATAGATAATAGTAACTATTTTTATCACAGTGAAACACGTTTCAAGTAAGTACTGGAAAACTATTTCATCTTATGTTTTTTGAGTCCACTTCAAATTTGCGACAATAAATTTAATAGAATAACACATTTGCTTGTGATGTTTTACCTTAAGAACTGATCTTAGGTAGACAATTGTTGTAAACCAAGAATAACCGGACAGTTATCGTTTCATAATAATCGTCATATACTTCCTAATTACTGACTTTAAGTGATAATTTCGGATATCTAGTGTTTAAACGTAACTAGTAGAGTTCAATCATGTCTAGTGTTAAGCCCTAAATGAGGTGGCGGGGTATACCTCGAAATGATTAAGAATTGAAATTTATATCACTGGAGT
This sequence comes from Schistosoma mekongi, assembly GCA_034768735.1. Lineage (NCBI taxonomy): Eukaryota > Metazoa > Platyhelminthes > Trematoda > Strigeidida > Schistosomatidae > Schistosoma > Schistosoma mekongi. The sequence continues at coordinate 64,192,364 of CM068306.1, read as the reverse complement.
TCAACTCAGTGGTTTAAAGGTCACCTGCTCCCCACGAAGCCTGAGTGTTTCGGGTTCGGTCCCTAATGAGAATACGAATGTGAACTACTGAGGAGTATCAAATTAAGACAATACAGTTTTCCAATTTCTCCTGTCCTCTAGTAATCGCCTAACTAAGATTCAACAGTACCCAATAATAATTAAGTATTTATATATATCATAGGAAACAAATGAACATTCACATACTTGGTCTGGTTCAGTTATGCATTCATACCCAGGATTCGCATGAATGCTCAACATTTACTCAAGCTGAATCGGTATTCTGAGCAATCTTATTAATTAAGATGGATTTAATACAGAAACTTAAGAATAGGACATTTTTAAAAACCTGTATTTATTTTATTTAGTGGTTCCTAAGGCAATATGGTTTGTTAACCTCATTTTAGTGTTTACATGATTGGATAATAAATTGCATATTTAGGGAGCTCAGTCATAATAGAGTTTTATCATTTTGGCTCAAATGGAAGGATAGGCTATCACAGAATTTGATATACTGGGATATTGTTAAAAAGTAGTTTATGATAAGTTATTAATTGACTATTCCATGCTTAAGTAATTCAACATGATTGTATAATCTCTTCGTTTATTGACGGCTGGGAACAACTGGTATGAATTTTTTACTTTATTCTTGTACCTATCAACAATTATTATCATAACATACCTACAGACTATATTTGAATTCGAACTTATTTAAAGTCATTGAATTGTGATTGGAGCTTTTTGATGATTATCTGTCTTTATCAAAAAGCATTTGATAAAGTTCTCCGTAATGCTGATTTATTTGAATTTCAATGTAATTTTTATGCTTAACCAACGAATTAGACAACACAAAATTGACTGACATCCTGGAACTGAATAAAACGGACCACCTTCTAGCTTGTAAGACATCGTTAGTAGCACAGATGACTGATATGCTAAGTCCTAATTACAACGTCAAGACCCATTAATTAATATTTTCGGTGAACTGTAGGTTCAGTTGCATCTACTACTGCATTCAGATCACACCGACTAGAACCTCCTATTGACAGCCATCAAAGATTCAATTAAATTTACTATATTCAAAATTATTTCTTGCGCTGATTTTTATACTCAATAAGTGTAATTAATACTATTTTAAACGACAGCAGGCCATTCGAAACCAAAGAATAAGTATTACATCTAGGATTTAGACTACATTTCACAATGAGTGGTTCCGCCAGAAGGTCGAAAGCATTGCATATGATAATAAAATGAGACCGAATCACAGCCAGTATATGATTTTAAGTGACGGATTAACATGTTGGTGCATGCTAACTGCAATTATTGAACTACATCCATTACCTTACTCTTATAGCTATTTTTTGTTGTAAAATTTAACAATAACTTCATTAAGTAAGTACTACCTATTTGAAATTTTCATTTCGAAGCTCCGGATAATGTGAATAAAATTTAGTTAGTGAGATTTATGAAGGTGAATTGTTGTACCAGTTAATAACTCCCTAAAAAAATCGATCTCAACAGTTGTGATCTAATCTGATTTGTGATTACATCAAAGACTGTTTTAAGTATATTCATTGGTTTTTATGGGCTTTTAGTGTTCAGATTCTGTATTCTTTGTATTTAGAAGTTATTAATAGAAATGTGGAAATTTTAGGATAATTACATCAGGTATAAAAAGGTCAAGGAAATAGTCGAACTTTCTTTTATTAGTAAAAAATGAAACTATCCACATATAAAGTTGGTATTTTGTTCCCGTCTAGAAAGGCAGGTTCGAAGTTGTCCGTATGTTAGCAATCTGGGAGAGGGGTTGGAGGTAAACAGTCTACACAGTTGAAAACAAAATAAAGTAGTTATGCTTAACCAACGAATTAGACAACACAAAATTGACTGACATCCTGGAACTGAATAAAACGGACCACCTTCTAGCTTGTAAGACATCGTTAGTAGCACAGATGACTGATATGCTAAGTCCTAATTACAACGTCAAGACCCATTAATTAATATTTTCGGTGAACTGTAGGTTCAGTTGCATCTACTACTGCATTCAGATCACACCGACTAGAACCTCCTATTGACAGCCATCAAAGATTCAATTAAATTTACTATATTCAAAATTATTTCTTGCGCTGATTTTTATACTCAATAAGTGTAATTAATACTATTTTAAACGACAGCAGGCCATTCGAAACCAAAGAATAAGTATTACATCTAGGATTTAGACTACATTTCACAATGAGTGGTTCCGCCAGAAGGTCGAAAGCATTGCATATGATAATAAAATGAGACCGAATCACAGCCAGTATATGATTTTAAGTGACGGATTAACATGTTGGTGCATGCTAACTGCAATTATTGAACTACATCCATTACCTTACTCTTATAGCTATTTTTTGTTGTAAAATTTAACAATAACTTCATTAAGTAAGTACTACCTATTTGAAATTTTCATTTCGAAGCTCCGGATAATGTGAATAAAATTTAGTTAGTGAGATTTATGAAGGTGAATTGTTGTACCAGTTAATAACTCCCTAAAAAAATCGATCTCAACAGTTGTGATCTAATCTGATTTGTGATTACATCAAAGACTGTTTTAAGTATATTCATTGGTTTTTATGGGCTTTTAGTGTTCAGATTCTGTATTCTTTGTATTTAGAAGTTATTAATAGAAATGTGGAAATTTTAGGATAATTACATCAGGTATAAAAAGGTCAAGGAAATAGTCGAACTTTCTTTTATTAGTAAAAAATGAAACTATCCACATATAAAGTTGGTATTTTGTTCCCGTCTAGAAAGGCAGGTTCGAAGTTGTCCGTATGTTAGCAATCTGGGAGAGGGGTTGGAGGTAAACAGTCTACACAGTTGAAAACAAAATAAAGTAGTTATGCTTAAACACCCGATATGATAATCCAGAATCACTCAAGTACAAAGCCTAAATTGGTGCTCAACTGCATCGTGCAAGTTTTACACCATTACATGACCATATAAAAGTTATTTGAGAGTAATGAGTAATGTACAAAGAAGACATTCTTTGCAATCATAATATTCTGCCCAAAAACCTTACCTATAACTAACCGAATGACACTGTAATGATAAACCACTCGATAATAACTTATTGGTCCAATTATTAAGCACTTAATTAGAGACTTTAAATATTTTGGTAAGATATGTAACGGGATAACAAATACACATCTCTGAGTAGTCTTATATTAGAACATGACAAAAGGTAAACCTCTTTCAGTTTTTAGTGGTTATCTTGTTGCTTGCAACTCGTGATAACAACTATAACGTTATTTTATAGGCAAGTCTAGTTACTAAATCTTTTGATGTTCACTATCAAGATATTTTATAAAGAATTGGAATGTAATTCATATAACCGTTGATCATGAAAGTACTTGACATTTCATATCATACAAAGAAATCCTATTAAACAAATTACAGCGAACAAAATAAACTATGTTCTTTCTCTACATGTTAACATAAACAGGTATTTTTTCCTAGATATGATCAGAAATATGATTTTTTCAAACATCTGTTCTTTTGTTGGTACTTGTTCAGGATCACAGAAAGATGTAATGGAAGAATTAGATTCGGAAACTAGAAGTGAATTAAAACGACAAAAAAAACGTGGAATATTTCCAAAAGTTGCAACAAATATTATGAGAGCATGGCTTTTTCAACATTTAACGGTAGGTTGTAAATTTATTTATTTATTTATACATTAATGTTGGAATTATATAAATATACGGGTTGGGATAAGCTGCCTATAACGTAGAATATAAAAATGTATTTGTGAAGTGTATTGTAGAAGAAACGTGCATTCATTTTTAGAATCTTAGGCCCGATTTTTTTCTTTTGAAAGAGTTTGTGATTTTGTCAACTTAACAGAACTTAGTTTACGATGAACTAAGATATAGTCATGGTTATGTACGAAGCAAAATTCAGTTAGAAAAATTCCCCAGGCAACTTGATTCGTTAGATGTAACTGACTAATCGCATAAGTGTTTGGTTGATCCAAAATGTGTCCATATTTTATAAATGTAATGCGTTTATTACCTTTAATTATTGGATGAACTAAGATATAGTCATGGTTATGTACGAAGCAAAATTCAGTTAGAAAAATTCCCAGGCAACTTGATTCGTTAGATGTAACTGACTAATCGCATAAGTGTTTGGTTGATCCAAAATGTGTCCATATTTTATAAATGTAATGCGTTTATTACCTTTAATTATTTTTCCACTTAAACTGTGCGTGGATGAAGCATACTGGAGCGTAGTTATGACCATAGTCTTCACTTTAAGCTTTGACCTACATGATGTAGAACAGTTAGTTACCGATTACACTGGATGTAGTCGCGCAAATATATCACCACATATCAATTACAATTAAAAATGTTAACAGCCGGATACCGACTGGCTCAGTTGTCTAACAGCTACACGTCCACCGTGAAATGTAAAGGTCCTGCTCTCCTTCCCCTCTAGTAGGATAGTAACTACGCACTGCTGAGGAGAATAATTATTATAACCAGACAACGGTTCAGTACTTCCTAATTCCTGATGGTTGTCTAATCCGTCACCCTGTGATACTAAATTCAAAATTCAACAATCTCCACAACACTTAACTAGTTATAGCTGATCTTGAGTATTTGCAGACGAATATTTCGACTATGTTTTTTCACATTAGTATTTCTTAATGATGACCATCTCTGATGGTATCTTTTATTCTAGATTGTTTCATTAGTGTATATATACGTTTGCATAATACTAATATATATTGTCCGTGTTAATACATCGCTGAATTAAAACTGAAATAAACAATAAATCAATCAATCAATGCCTGTTACCCCATGTGGAGCATAGGCCACCCACCAGCATTCGCCAACCAATCCTGCCCTGGGCTTTCCTTTCCAGCTCTTCCCAAGTGCTCTTCATTCTCTTCAAGTCTGTCTTCAATTCCCGACGCAATGTGTTTCTGAGTCTTCCTCTTTTCCTTTGGCCCTGAGGACTCCAAGTTAGTGCTTGTCTTGTGACACAGTTTGATGGGTTCCTCAGTGTGTGTCCAATCCACCTCCAGCATCTTTTCCTAATTTCCTCCTCGGTTAGAAGTTGATTAGTTCTCTACCATAGAAGGTTGTTGTTAATGGTATCTGACCAACGAATCCGAAGTATCTTACGCAGACAGTTGTTTATAAATACTTGTATCTTCTGAAGGATACTTTTCGTAACTTTCCAATTTTCACCTTCATACAACAGAACTGTCTTCACACTTGTATTGAAAATTTTGACTTTAATATTGACTGACGGTTGGTTTGAGTTCCAGATATTTTTCAGTTGTAAAAATGTTGCCCATATCTTACCAATCCGCACCTTTACATGCGAATCAGATCCTCCTTGTTTATTGATGATGCTGCCTAAGTATGTCAAGGTTTCAACATCTTCTAGAATTTCTCGGTCAAGTTTAATTGGGTTGGTGTTCGTCGTTTTGAACCGAAGGATCTTGATTTTCTCTTTGTGTATGTTGAGGTTTACTGCTGCGGTGGCTGCTGTTATATTGTTCATCTTCACCTGCATTTAATGCTGTGTGTGGAATAGAAGAGTTATGTCATCTGGAAAGTCCAGGTCATCTAGATGCATCGATGTTGTTGATTGTATTCTGAGAGTGTTTTGATAAGTTGCAGTTTACATGATCTAGTGAATTACCAGTAGAAAGAGGAAGGGCGAGAGTAAGCAGCCTTGTCTGATATCGGTCTTCACTTCGAATAATTCTATGAGCTAACCACCATACATAATTTTACAATGTAGTCCGTCGTAAGAATTCCGTATGATGTTGACTATCTTTTCGAGTACGCCATAGTGTCATAGAAGGCTTCATAATATGAAATAAACAGATGAGTCTTATTTACAATTTTAAACAATAAATATACTTTGTGTTCAAGGAAAATGAATTATTCTTATCACGAAACATTTCATTACTTATGGTTGACTAACTTTGAGTACAGATGTTGATCACTGGTTACACTGTAAAATTGTTACAACTTAAAATTAATTATTGTCAGTAAAATGTAAATTGATGTGTATGTAATTAGTTGAAATGGATGGTTACATTATGAATTCATTTCATTGAAATATTAATCATTCTGAAAATAATTTAAAAGTGGGAAACTAGTAGAATGTAAAATAATTATTTACTTATGTTTTAATTTATTTTTTTGTGATTATGAAATCTCAATTCTGTTACTATTGGATGCAGTTAAATTAATTAGTTTGTATTACTTGAATGATATTTTGATACATTTCCATGACAAATGTGAAGTATTGTATAACGTGAAATAATTGTGAAGAATTCAAGTATATATGTATTTTATTAGTTTGTTAAGTACTTTAACCAAGATAGTTCAAATTTTATTACTTTCATTAAATTAGACAGTCAGTGTTGTCCAAAGTAACCATCTAAGTGAACTCAACAATACCAATAGGATACAATATTAGTTCTATTCATGATTTTAAATTACCAATTACCCTGAATATTATATTGAATAAAAGTTGACATTCATGAAGTATAATTTACACTATAATTTTATTTTCTCTAAAGCATCCTTATCCATCAGAAGAACAAAAGAAACAATTAGCTCAAGATACAGGATTAACTATTTTACAAGTAAATAATTGGTAAGTTTAAATTATTACACTTCATTTATGTTTATTTTTAGTCTTAGTGTAAAAATTAACTGAATGCACATTTAACAAGATGATAAATTAGTTGAGATAACCTAGTTTTCTTTAGGTTGAAGACTTGAACGAATACAATAATTCAATAAAACTGAAGCCATCTGTTCAGTTTTTAGTTTTAAAGTATGTTGAATCGAAACTTATCTCAACTCTTTAGATCATTAATCTCAGTTTTAAGTTTAGTGAACTAACTAGTAAATCCTCTTGAAGTAAATACACACCATATTTATTCATTAGACTCTTCTGTAGAACAACTATATGTATTGCCATTTCTAATATCTTAAGTGGCTTTAAGAGTATTTTGTATCGCCTGACAGTAATTTCCAACATGTGATAATATTACGAAAAGACCAAGTTGGAAACAATACCCTATTCAGTGAAAACAGAGGCTGTCATACAATATTACATACCTTACTTCCAAGCATCAGTTTGCACATCCTCCGCGTTCTCTGGACTGTGTCGTTTATTAGCTTGCTTCTCTTGGTTGTTCTCCATTCTCCTCTGTATTTTAATCATGCTTTACTTCTTTCCACCTCGCAACTCGCCTTGTATGCTGTTTACTGATTCTTCCTAATTCCCTGTGACGCTCTGCTACCTACTACTTATTGATGACCTTATAAGTAGTATCCACCACAATATCATGTCAGAAAAGATTAAAAACTAAGAAACATTAACTAGCCGTTTCGTTGTAATTATTCAACGCGTCAAACGTAAACCTAACTTACAATTATCAAATATTGAAGAATCGACTAATGACCTGAAAGTTTTAGATTCGATTACATATGGGTTAATGAAAGTGTACTGTTGTACTTTCCATATCAAGTGAGAGGATTCCGTATTATGCAGTATTCTAGAAACAAACATCATTTTTACAAAATATTCAGGATATTTGAAAATATTAATACAGAAATAAAGTAGATGAACTAGATCAAACAAGTAATTCGTGAGTATTTCATGTATCGCTTATGTTCTTTTTCAGGTTTATTAATGCTCGTCGAAGAATTGTACAACCTATGATTGATCAGTCTAACAGAGCTGGTGAGTGAAGAAAGTAATTTTAATGACTTTACTGTAATTAAGTTAAAAGGTTGAAGCTGGAGATACCTATAAACTGATTCTGACGATGTGATTAACCTCAGCTTTAATATAAGAAATTAAAGGTGAAACCACCGTTCATCCGTTACAATCATGTACAGTTACTTGAATTTTCACACACCATATTTACTTGTCTCAAATAAGCAAAGTATATAGGTCTTACGGATTTCGATGGGCTAGGTTTATCATATAGCGATTAATCGATCGATTAAGCCACATTAACGGAAATATTAACATAATAATCTAAAAACACATCTTTAAAAAACGGTTGAATAGTATCAGATAGATGTTATACACATTCAGTGATGTAGTTCTCCAAATATTTAATGAACACTTAGCTGGTTCGAAGTTTGAATATCTAAATCTGTATTCAATACGTAGATAATTAGTTCATTATTAATTCAACTGATATTAATATGTTTAGGATGACAATTTCAACTTAACGGAATTCTATACATTCCTGAAGAAATACCTGATCGTTAAGATTATTGTTTACTGGAAGTTTTATGCTCATTTTAAATCTATCAAACTTTTCAGACAACCAGATAATAATGATAATCCTAACAATGATTACATTTTCGTTAATGAACTAGATTACAGTCATGAATACAATAGGATACAGATTGAAGAATGTATTAAACCTAATACATTTTCGCTTATTAACCGAAACCATTTATTGATAATATAATTTGACCTTTATTAAATATATACATTGTCTAACTGTGTATTTTTATGTATAGGACCACATAGTTATTCAGTCAATGAAACTGTACCTCCATGTATGGACTACATGGAAGGTACTCCATCGTATTCAGCCTATACTAGGGCAGCTCAGGCTGCAGCTGCTGCAGTAGCTGGTAAGTATATGTTTAATATGTGGTAAAACTCGAAACTACTACCGGCCAACTTGGGCTGTAAACAGTATCTTCAATGTTCACTGTGTTGATACTATAATTTTAAGGCATTTTTGGGCTCATTTAGTCGGAGTGGGGATTACCATCTTTCTCACTGTAAATTTTACATTAACTTCATTAAAAGGAGTTCAAATTATCGTCAACTCCGCCATGGGCATGTTCGTCAAAGCACAGCCTAATATGCCCGTCGAATAATTTAAATGCAATGAAAAACGAAACATAATGAAAACGATAATGTAACACACTCTCCAAAAAGAAAAACGACTTCAGATACTGAGTGCAACTAATTTAGCAAGTATTGAGAAAGTTGCCGATAAACCCATTCCTAAATCCGGACATTTAGTAGAGCCACTTTGCATAATTAATAAATAAGGCTGATTGATTTAAAAATTAAGCCTGAAATGAACCCATAATTTAAGACTAAGAAATCAAATATCGCTGTTTCTTATGTTTTTAGATTTATTTTGCCATCTTGATTGTTTACATGACTAAATATTTTACTGCTTCAATCACCAACATATTTAATTACTTGAGAATTGGAGTTTTTTTGATCACCAGATATAGTAGCAAACATAAAATGATGTATAACGATAATGAAAAGTACATTCGTGCTACTATCACTATACTTAATCTGCAAAAAGTGAATATACCACACATCACTATGTTATTACTTCCATGCTACACCCAGAGAGGTAGTTGGTAATTGAAAATGCAGATTTTTGAATGAAATTCGTAATGAAATTTGGGGAATTAGAAAGAAGTGTTTTGAAAAATATTATGATTTCCTTTCTCAGTACATCAAATAACCTAGCGATGTAAAGGTTTTAATCCATCGGTTGTGAATATTATGATGGCCAAGTGATCAGTATCTACTGATACATAAGTATCTTACTTCGATATTACCATTTAGTCACAAGTTTCCTGTGAGGTTGCATTAGGGCTAGTAGTGACGTACAAAACACGATTTTTATCCCATTTGGGGTTCACCAACTGAATGCACTTGCTTGTCAACTTTGGTGTTTATACTTTTACTTGAACTCAAAATTTGTTTGGCTTCTAATCCCCCCCCCCAGTGCGTTGTTCACGTGTATTACTTCATCTCATTTGAATAAGTTATTAACTATATGAACTCAATAGTTTCGTGAATAACATTAAGCTTTTCAGGAGAAAGGATACCGGTTTTGTATCACGATGTGAATGCCAACATTGAGATGCAGGTAAGTTCAACTGGTGAGTCCTATCCAGGAGAAAGCGCTTGTCATAGATTTCACTGTTAACCGTATTCCAACTATGCTAAAAAATAAACAAATTTTTATACAAAAGTTGAGACTGTAAATTAATGCTCATTATATTTATTATTGGTTATAGGTTTTTCAAATCATCCTGCACCAAATGACGTTTATTTAGCTGCAGCAGCAGCGGCTGCCGCAGCTTCTGTTGGCTTTAGCAACAATCCTATGACAAACAATCCATCAAATCAAGATAATTTGAATCGTTTCACAAACAATAGTCATGGTGACCAGTGTGTTAGAAATATCTCACCAAAAACGAACGGAATGGATTCACGTGTCATGCCAACAGATTATACACTTTCAGATCGTGTTAGTTTTGTAAATAATCGTTTGTCACATTCGTTATATTCAGATGATATAAATGAAATTCCTGCGAATTTGTCTACTTCCCAATCATCATCCATTTGTAATATATTTACAAATAATCCATTTAATAATTCTAGCTTAGACTGTGCAACTGTGAATAATGCATATAGTAACAGTAGTCGCGGTCAACACCATCAACATCATCCTCAACAAAGTGATCGGTATGCATCTATGATGCCATGTTTCAACCCATTTGATGCACCACATGGATATTCACTGAGCAATGTTTCATATAATGCAAATTATAATTCCAATAATTTTGATACATTATCTACAGTATCAACAAATTATGATGCTAATTTAATCTCATCTCATTATAACACAACACCGACAACAATAACAACATCCTATTCACCAAAAAATTATCGAATAAATAATACGGATACTAGTAGTTTTATTAATTCTGAAGATCTTTTAACAGTTGCTTCTTCTACATCTGTTACAAATTCATTGATTCATAATAGTAGTAACAATATATCAGACGATATAATGTTGAGCACAACACCACCATCAATGACAACATGTAGAAGTAATGATTTAGCTGATAGAGAAGGAATTAATATACAATCGACTTGTTTAGGTATAACTGGTTCAACAAAATAATGATTCACTGAAGATTAATATGTATGAAATGTTAGAAGAATGTTACAAGTACTTTCATTTTAAACATTTATTTTTTCCAAATAAATGTATTTTGAATTTCATGCATATTAATGTTTTAATCTACAGATAGATGAATTAAAATCTACAGTTTATTTCCGGTGTTTAAATAGACTTAGTAGATTTAAGTAAGTTAATTGAAAATGCTAATAATATATGATTGGGAAAAGTTGAATAAATGGAAATCATTCATGTACACACCTGAATGTGCTTGAAGTGAACAATTATATAAACATGTATAAACACTTCAAATATACTCGTTTATTGTTGATTTGTATGCATAAGAGAAGATCTGAAGAAGTGTTTTTCGTCTTTTTTCCTCTTCTTCTTCTTCTACTTGTGAATTGTTCTTTGTAAGAAGTATGAGTTCATCACATTGTTTATTGTACTTCATTATTTCTAATTATATGACAGGCATGCTTATCATATTTGTTTATATTTATTATTTTTACTATTCATGATTAGAATAGTAAAACTATAAAAAAAAAACAACAAACAAACTGTAGAACTATTCATTCTCTCACTTCACTTTTATTTGCACAATCTATTGTAACGTTTAAGTTAAAAAAAAAGGAAAAAAAAATGCTTAGAACAAACTTTAAAGTGAATTATCAAACATTTCTATTTTTGCATAAGTTCAAAGATCATTTTGGAAAAAAATAAACAAAGTTTCATTCACATACATGCAAGTACAAAATATTACATTGAATACAGGGTATCTTTTGGTTATTTTGAGTTATTTTACTTTTAAAATCAACTTAAGTATACATATATTTATACATGTATATATACATGATATGTATTTTTGGTAGGAGGAGAGAGTTTCATTAATTCTAACCTTCTTCAATTTTCTTTTTCTATGTCTTTTGTTTCATCTCACTTAAACAGGTTTCCTTCTTAATATGTTGAATAGTAACAATAATAATCATAATAATAACGAAATCAGTAATAATGTTAATAATAATAATAATAAAACACCATAACTAATAAAAAATTAGTTGAATTGTATTACTCAGTTCTCAATTTTACAATGATCTAATAAAGTATTGTCCTATGAATAAATCATACAGAACATTGAGAATCTCAATGAAGTGCACTTTTTACAGACATGAATGTGGTCGCTGACAGTTGAGTTAAAATATCGGTCTCTATCATTCTGAAAGATGCTTTAGTAGTTGACTGGTATATTTAGTTCTAATCTAAAAATGCAAAATTTCATCGTTGACTTCAATAAGGAAGTAAATGAACCATATGAAAATACTTTCACAATGTATCATGTAGTTGGGCGCTTAAACACTGACTTTCCATCCACTTTTCTAGTTCCCAGAAATCAAAAGCTTCAATCAGTTGATAGTAAAAAAAAAAGATAACAAGTATGAAAAGAGATATATAGTCTAGAAGTTGTAGATGTATCTGAAAAGAATATGATACAATTCATTTTATTCTAGTAAAACTAAATAACAATGTTGATTTAACAGAATATTTTTTTTATATTTTGCTAACACGTAAATCATTTTTGACGAATTTTTGAGGGCTCCATAGAAGGTTTACTTTATTAGAAATAAAATAGAAAGCGATTTCATTGAACTTCACCGTCAAAGTGATTCTTATTGATCGTATATTGAGTTTCATTTTATGACGTTGGAATATTAATTACGTCATAGCTGACAAACTGAAAACTTGAGGCCATTACGTAATTTTAGAGTCCAAATTGTCAAATACTTCAACTATGTTTATTTTATATTAAAGTAAATCAAAGTAGGTATATGCATTCGGTTTCTGCCTGCTTAATTACTAAGTCTAACAGCAGAGTAATTCAAGGCTAAATATAAAATTGTTATCTTGAATAAATTAATATCCGATTTGATGTATAAATTGGAATATAAATCATTTCATTTCAAGATGAGTTATTATTATGTCTTCAACGGAGTGTCACTTCTTTTATGCGTACCACAGCTAGAAAATATCCGCGAAATAGACGATAATCGTTTTACTGAACGTAAAATAGTAGTAGATCAATTCACTTATATATAATGGATTTATAATATAGCCACATATACTGTTTTCACTCGTCGCAGATTGATGCTGGCCGAGCGCAGTCGCATGCCAAAAAATACTGTAGGGCTATTCTCTTAATGTATAAGATTCCCTAGAAATGTGTACTCTTACTTCGGCCATAGAATTCAACTCAAATTTTACTGCGAACGTTTGACCATTGACTTGCGTCCAGTGATCGAATTTCTATTTTAATCAATTTATGAGTAGAATGATGATCAGTCAGTGTCAGTTGCAATAACCGTCTCACTTTAGACAAATATGAACTTCACCAGTCATGACGTATTACGATTACAGGCTGAAAATGAAATTCCTATCTCCACAAAACCACCTCAACTCAAATAAACATGTACACCAATGTTGATTAGTGTGACTTATATGATAAGTATAAATGACTACATAGATATGCACTTCGAGCAAAAAAAATACTAGAAACAGTTAGAACTCAACGTCGACACGCAAATCTTGGTGATTTACATAGGTACTCTAAAATTTGAGATCATATTACAGTATTTTCTTTTTGTAGAGGGTAATAGTTACTGTATGGACTATATTCAAAAGTCTTCTAAAATTAGGCTAAACTTCATATGTAGATAGGGTGAGTAAAATTGTATTTGTCATTCGTTTTATATTTTGGCTATTTTGCAATTCTGAAATCAAAATTAGTAAATTCTGAGAAACCACCGAAAATAGATAAACGTCATGTTATGCATTTCCGAATTGATTAATTTCAATGAAATACAAAATTTATTATGACTGAGGTCTGTTTCTATTTGGTTGATCAGGATAAATTTTAACTAATTTAGTTAGTATCTGGAAACAATTAGTAAATGTAAACAACTGGAAAGGATTGCTCAGTACAGAGTTCAACGGAGAACCCTGGTGAGCGGCCTATGCTCCTCAGTGAGGAGTAACGGGGGTAAGTAAGTTAGTATCTTTTACAGTATATACAGAAAGAGCGGGATTTCAAATGACGAAATAATGCAAGTTTTCTTACAATTTCAAAAACACATCTTGTTAATGTCTATGGAAGAATTCAATCTGGATTAGGTTTATTCAAACGATAAAAAACCTACCAAATGAACACGTTGTCAAAGTAACTATTTCCATCTTGGGGTAAAACACAATTATGTCATATTTGTCTCAATTCACTAAGAACTATATTTAATCATCAGTTATCGATATTGTTAAAAATTCCTCTACCGGACAAAAGTAAGATCTAGAACTATTGAGAAATAACAAGTATCTTAAAGTTACTTTGTTTAACTTTTCAACATTGATGAAACATACACTTGGTCAAAATCGATATTCAGTGCTCTTTACATTTGAAACACTTAATTTTTTTTACCTTTGATGAAAACTACCCGAATAGATTAACTTTGTTATTTAAGATATCTGAAAGTTTGTATGATTTATTTCTGTTTATATTTTCAGAAAATTTAGATTACTGTGGTATCTGTGTCTGCACTAAGTAACATATACAATAATTTTTCTTATTTTTAGATTAGACAAAGTTGACATTTTTCATTCTAATAAAGTAAATACATGGTATTTAATAAAAACAATCCTATTTTTATTTTTATAGATGTAAATAAACATATACAGTTACGTTAATAAATTATGCTGATGCAAAGATGCTTTGAGTTATACCACAAATCTGTTGAAGGTAAAAGTATTGTTCTCTTTCCCAGAGAAAAATATCATCTCTTTCTTCTTGGAAAATAAAGTCACTAAACAAATGACAGATATAAAGATAGTGATAGAGAGAGAAAGAAAGAAGGAAAAATCATAGTAACAGAAAAACCGGATGGAATAATTTATTAAGTTAGATGTAACATCTACCCAAACACATACGTAGATACATAAGATAGGAGTTAAAGATGTAACTATGAATGTATAAATTGTTTATTCAATATCATCTTAAACTTGACAATCATTCTAAAAATATAACATATACATATATACGAATATTCACTTAGTAGCTGCTATGTTCACTCTTAGTGAAAATACGTGAAAGGTTTTAATATTAGACACCAAAAGAGTGACAAATCAGTGACAATTTTGACGCCAGATTATATACACTTCTTAATGGAATTCATTAGAAATAATTTCAGATTATTTATTCCTCTAATTTAATACATCATTTCAGACATTTTTCCCTTCCCTTAAAATATAATGATGATATGTATAACAATACTACTAATAATACTGTTACTACTACTACTACTACTACTACTACTACTACTACCACTACTATTACTTAGTTTCTATTAATTTCATTTCAATTAATTGTTAAGTAAATTAAAATCAATCAACTTGATGTATATACCATCTAGATTGTATTTAATAATGAATATCATTTTTCTTCCTAAAATCTCATTCAATTTTGCATAAATTAAATATAAGCACAAATTTACATAAAGTAAATTATTTAGGTTAATGTTGATGACATTCAGTATAAGTAAGTTTCATGGCGTTGTTTAATTTTTAACGCTAACTAGAATTCATTGATGATATTCATTTTTAATCTATTTATTATTATTATATTGAAGTTATACAGTTTATTGACTGCAAATAATAAATGGAGACAAGTTCAATTATATGGCGCAGACTTCCGTTTTGAAATGATTAGTTACTTTAGTGCAGTCACTAGTTAATTTTTTTAAATTTGCAACTTATTTACTTGATTGTGGAAATAAAATAGTAAAAAAAGGAAATTTAGTCAGCGTCTACGATAAAGAATCGATTCAAAAATGTACTAGTTATCCTGCTCACATGATTGTGATATATTTTACTTTAAAGTAGAAGTCAGACGCTTACGACTTAGTAAATTTGGATAGCTTAATAATATACCAAATATCAAAATCCAAATATGATTATATTGATCATTAAATTTACCAAAAAACTTTGTTCTAAGTTTAAAGTTTCGTACTTGATACGATGAATAAAACTTCTAAAAAGATTCGGTGAAGTAAAGTTTTGTGAAACTTATGGGGTATCAATAAACTGATGGTAACAGTATCAACAATAAGATGAATCTGTAACTTTCCGTTGATTTGTTATGGATTGAATCTAGTCAATCGCTGTTGTTATACGTACATCTTGAGCGGATCGCCTCGATATAACCATAAACTACAATTATTGTTTAAGTTGGATTGTGACTGGCAAGCGGAATTCAGGACACGCGTTTCGTCCTATCCGGAGCTAGTTGGTGAACATCTCGGTGTAAACAATAACGTTAGAATGCAGGTGCATCAAGCCGACGAGTTTCAAATAGGACAAAAACGCGAGTCCTTAATTCCGCCTCCCAGTCACAGTCCAACTTAAACAATATCAACATTATGTAATTAGGATAAGCTTGTATTTTCCCGTTGATTTTTTTTCTTTTTTTTAATGGACTGAAACTGGTCAGTCTCTGTTACTATATGTGCATCCTGAGCGGATTGCCTCGAATAGCGTTATTACACAAGTTATATATTGAAGTTGGATTGTGACTGGCAAGCGGAATCCAGGATGCGCGTTTCGTCCTATTTGGGACTCATCGTCTGGATGTACCTGCATCCCTATGTGAATCTCAGTGTCAACATCAACAGTGAGATGCAAGTACATCCATCCGATGAGTCTCAAATAGGATGAAGCGCGCGTCCTGGATTCCGCTTTCCAGTCACAATCCAACTTAAATATTTAACATCAACATTAATTATACGAATAAACAGAGTAGAAATGCATAATGATTAATAATTTTTCATCAGTACATTCTACCTCTATTAAATAGAAACATGCAAAGTAAATTTTTTAAATACTAGTTTTATTCATTCTCTAATTGTCGTTAATCACTATGAGATTGATTAGAATTTATCGGAAATTTTCTTTATATTCCTAAAAGATCAAGAGTATAGTATCATACATGGGGGGGGGGATTAAGCACTGAAACAATTAATCATGCATTCTAAACGATTATTTTTTTGTTAAACACCTGAAGCAACAACAAAGTCGAATAATAATGTATTTGATTGTTTCTTTATACTAGTATGAGACAAGTGGGATAAAAGTAAACTTTAATTTATTTTCTGAAATTCGAGACCTTAAAAAATTTTATTATGGGACCTGCAAGATGTAAAGCTTTTTTTTGTCTTATTACCTTGGACACAGATTTTCACAGTGTATAAGCCATTGACTTAAATAAAGCTGGAATTCACTTTTAAAATAAACGGAGCTGTGAATCTTCGTCCACTGGGACATGTGTTACATATACCAAACCATCGCTTACTTTAATGCGCAATGTTATCTGAAGTAGAAATCTGTCAGTAAAGTAACTTGAGTAGTGTTAACAGATAAAATTTTTGGTTGCGAATACTAGAAACTAAGTGGAGCGCACGGAAGAGTTGACATTTTATCGTCTAAATCTCGAGTTATAATGTTTCATCATATATATATTCCATCTTCTAGAGCCGCTTCTATTGCTGTGTGACTTGTCTTCTTTTTTTCATCTTGTTGTTCACAGATGGCATAGTAACTTGCCATAACGCACATTTGTGTCACTTGTTACTGAGTACGACTGACTAACTGAAATGTACCTTTACAGTTGAAATTAAAAATTAATGAATTTTACCTATATGTCACTTATTCATTATTCTGCGAATCACAGTCATCTAAACATAAATTCCACATTTATTCAATTAAGTTTATCATAACTTCAATGTTTTGATCAAAGCGCCTAAACTTTTCTTGTCACCTACAGTTGTTTTGGTTGTTAATGAGAATTTGCAGGAAGCATATGAATGAATATATTCAAATGTATCATTTCATTTTGTCATGGTTCGTTTGTGTTTCTTGCAGTTTAGTAAATATAAGAAACTTTTAAGATACGTTCCAAACTGATTAATTGATAATGTCTGTACTCATAACTTTATGTAAACTTGATCAGTGCTTATGAATTATATGCAGACCGAAGTACTAAATACTTTTAATCTATTCGACCAATATACCCATACGAATAACTCAGACAGTATGGTAATAATCCATTTTATGCAATAGCATGTGCTTTATTTATTCATATGTGAATTTTTTTACTCTTATGCCTTGAAGTGCCGTAAAATAAAATATTTTGAAGTCACCTTTTCAGGCAATATAAGACATTTACATTGATTTATCACCGAATTTTAACCACTGTCTAATTTGTCCAGTCTGAACGAATTCTAGCTAACAGATATGAATCTATCGGGAAGTATAATCAATTCTGTTAATATTAAGGAGGTCTCTCAGACACAACCTCAGTAGCTCAGGGCAACGTTTATAGACGTGAGGTTATGAAAATGTGGGTTTCACTACACCTGGAGACACTAGTTACTTCAAGGTTGTAAAGATCTTTTATTGATGAATGCCTATTAACTCAAAAATTTTAGTTGCAGGCTTTCCTGCTGATTATTTCTAACAACAAATTCACTCATGTCGAAGTAATGATAGCAAGAAAAGATCATTTATACGTTAGGTGTAATTACATCTTATGGAGAACATATTAAAAACATTATAATGGGAGATCGACACTTCCCGTATCTACTTTACTTTATGACACTCTATAAGTGACGAAGTTTTACATAGTATTTGTTCAATTACTTCTAACGTATAAGCCCTAGAATATAAGAAGGTGGAATGAGAAGAATAGTATACTTGATTGTATGAAGAAGGCAAATTAATTCGTGACTGTTAGGCCGGCTGTCTTGACTTAATGCCTTCAAGTAGTAGTATCCGTCAGGACGAACAAACATAACCATGTATTTCAAGGATTTATTTACCGTCACATACTGTTATACAGGATACATTACAAGTCCCAGATGTTAAGTAAACTTTATATTTGTTTAGTTTATAAATTAGCATGAAGTTGTAGTATTTATTTGCCTTTACACAAATTAGTTACTCAACTAAATGTGTTGATATATTGTTCTATTTCACTGGAAAGATGGTTAAACCACTAGGTAACTACTGCTTTATCTATCTACGAAATTGGGTAATCATTTCTTCTCCTGTATTATATTAGATAATTTTGACGTGGTTTCTAAATAATTAAAACTGACAGGTTTGAAAGAAGAACATTTTACTATCTTGTGTTTCGGTTATTAGTTAATTTCCAGTATACATTCAACTAAAAGTGTCAATGTAGTACCAATCATTTATTTAAAATAAACATTTTCTTCCAGTCCGCTTATATTAAATATACCAATATTTTGATATAATGTTTCTTCTATTATTGAAAATGACAATATAACTACTATTCTATACTTTATTCATCTTGAAAGAATCTACTGATTTGTTTACTTTCTACTTATGACAAATTGTAATTGTTATGATTGTTCTCTCAACATGATATCAATAGTTTAATTATTAGAAAATTGTAATATACATGATAAATGATTAGTTATTTCTAAATTAGAGAAAATAATTATTCATTAGAGAGTTTACAATAACTTCAACATTAACATTTTATTTCATTGATATCTTAAATGGTTAATTTCACAATGTATTTCATTACATAATAATATTGTTTATATTAAAAAAGATACTAAACAAATGTTTAGTTTATTTCACTTGAATTCAATCATTTGAAATTATATGATTAAGTATGAATGATACAAAAGTAATCAAAAGTTTAGTAAATTCATTTTAACTCTGAAAATATCAATCATAGAACTTTTAAACTTATACTGGAAACGATAATTTTTAATCAGTTTTGTATATATTTAGGTGGAGGGAGGGTGGTTGGGAAGGAAGGGAAGGAGGGAGGGAGAAACTAAATTTTGTCGTTAATGGTTAAATGTTGTAGAAAGTAATTGACGAATAAACTTTTACATTTTCTAAATTACCAATATGAAGGTCTAGAACCTCAGGATTATATGTGCAAACTTAACAATCATATTAGCCTCTATAAAGCACAAAATATTCATGTTTATTCTGTATAGTGATTATACTACCTAATTTACTTGTTTTTCTGAATCTAGTTATTTATTATTATTTATTCAAACTGTTGAATAGAAAGTAGAAAAGTCAGTGACATATAGAGCTTTAAATGATTTAAATGGTGGGTGGGGGGGGGAGGGGAGATTTCTAGTTGCCCAAATGATACTTTGAGATACGAACATAGTGCGATGCAACTTCCACGCCTATTGGATTATGACTACACTAATGATTCGAGTTGTCAAGGTGGGTTTATTGTCGACAGTCTCTAAGCAATTTAACTTGTCTAAATTGTTGTATAATATTTCTATTCCTGAATATTATATTATTATTAAGAAATATTAACTGATATACACATTCAGTTCATTCATTCATTAAATCAAAATTAACTTTTGAAGTTATAAACTAACATTTAGTTAATTGTTAAATTTACTATTATTACTAATTTTAATTTATTGATTCATTCAATTAATGAATAGTCACGAAAGCGGTTAAATTTATCCAATGTACATCATCCTATTTGTCAATGGACTTTACATAAATAGTTAAAATTCTTATACTTTATGCATATATAATCGTTTTTGTCAGTGATTAGTTTTTGTCGTTTAGGATATGTCTACAGTGAAATGTAAATTCAATGAAACTATGTATCAAAAGTATATTCTTTCCCATACACACACACACACACTAGTCTGTACACAACAAACTGTTGAAAAACGAACATGACAGCACAAATAAGCACTATAATTTAATGAAATAACTAAAACTGATAGTCACGCTATTAAAAAAGCAGCTAAATGTTATATAGAAATGAAATTTAAATGAGAATTACTAATAAGATAAAATCAGCAACATTTTTCGTTCGTATTCACATCCTCATCCCATTCACTCTCAATAAAGCTTAGCAATAACAGTTCGTTTAGGTACTGAAATATATGTGAAATATGTATACTATGTGTGTTTTACTGAGGAATAACCAGTGGAGTTTAGCCATGTCGGACGTGAGGCAGTTACCCACCGATTGTAATAGATGGGGTTCGTTCAAGCGTATCACGAATTGATTAAGTTAGAAATTTTAACCGTCCAGACCAGACTCAGTGGTCTAATAGTAGGGAGCTCGTTGTGGAGCCAGAAAGTCCTAATTTTCACTCTTGACCAAGTCGTAGATGTGCACTTCTGAGGAGTTTCATACTAGGATGAGACAACCGTCCATGGACTCCTGGTGATTAATGATCGTCTAATGTTAACCACTTCGTGGTATTAAATTAATATATGTAACCGTTGATGTTCTTACAGTTGAGATATTCTGCATATAATACTATTATAACAAGAGAACAGGCAAAACAGTTTGACGGCGTGATTATTATTATTATTATTATTATTATTATTATTATTATTATTATTAATATTATTATTGTTATTACATGGAAAAGCAAAATACCGATAATATAGTGTTTTACTTTACACTTTAGTTTCTAATTCGGATTCATTTGTTTCTCAACCTTTTTTGAGAGATACATAATAACACTAATGAATAATACATTCTGTTGACATGTGTATATGATTATTCAGTAAACTATAGTGATCAAAATAACTGCTTATATAAATTTATGCGAAGACCTTAAAGCTACATTAAGTAATATGATTAAAAATGCAGAAGAATTAATGAAAGAAACATTGAAACAGAGGTTATCTGATGATCAGCTAGTTTCATCAAACCATTCAAAAGCAGACTAATATCTTGATTGCATCACTTCCATTGATATTTGTGGATTTAGGTACACTTGAATTAAAAGGTAAATAAGAAAAGCTGAAAGAGGGGCTTTCAGAGGGTTTTCTGGACATGTTCGTTCAAACCCCCCAAACCTGCGAGAGAGTATGGCTTTCAACAGTATAATCTCTTGATAACGAATGAAACATATGTATCTCTAAAGCATTCAAAGTAATTATCTAATAATGAATATTAAATTTAATCCTCTTTGAAGAAGTTGTGGTGATTAACTGTTTTAGATCTATAGAAGGAAGTGTGATGAACCTCTCTTTCTGTAAGTGTTATAGTTAAAAAAGATCTTTTACTACATAGTCATTATTGTTGCTCATATTGACTTGTTTCATACTGACTTCAATTACGCAGACTATTTTCCATTTTAAACACTCATCTTAACCTAAATAACTAAAACATGCCAAACCTTGGTTCTTAAGTATAATACTCTGTTTAACTTTAAGATATCTAAAACTGCTAACAGAACGTAAAACGTCTTAGTTCATACTTTTTATTAACCTCTGTGAACATCAAGTCTCACTTCTTCTACATTGTATCAAATCTATTACAGAAAAATTAACTGTTAGTTGTCTAACTTTGGGTATTGTTCCATATGAATAAAATGTATCTATTAAGAGATTACAGATTCATAATGGAGCATTTAAGGAATTAGAAGAATGACTTCTGTCCATTAAAACTACGCCATTCAACTTCTATTTTTGAACTACGTGTGGTTTCAATAAATTCAATCCACGGAGGTTTTCAATAACCGATTAGGGACCTTCCATTACGTATTTATCTGCAGCATTTTTAGTTGCATTATGTGAATTGTCCGTTAATTTTATGAGCATTTAACGGATGGGTGGGCCATGCACATAACAGTCTAAGTTTCAAAAAGACTTCATTTCAAACCGCTGGAATTAATTTAAGCTATTTACTTGTATCTTATAACTATATCATTTCATTTTTGTATATCGTAGTATACTACTCATTATTTGTCAATAGTTCATAATTATTTCATGTTTGTTATTAGAAAATTATAGAATGAGTGACAAACATCTCAGCAGAATAACATTAATTCTTTTTATCTCTTTTGCTTCTCATCAGCTGCTAATAACCTGTAATAGTTTAAAAGCATAATTCTAGAACAATAGGGAATAGGAGCTTAGATTTTTCACTTATCAGTTATATTTTCATGCAATAGTTTTTAATGGATTCTATTAATTATAATTAAATCTTCATTCCATAACGATTATATTACACATGTTTACTTCCAAATAACTTGATTACATATGTAGGCTAACTTTCAACTTTATAATACTGGTAAGCTACTCCTCAATATCTGTTTATTTGAATCCATTTTAAAATTTTGGTGGTGATTATGTTTATTCTGACATCTAGCCTTCATTGTGTTTAAACCTCAACAGTATGATATTATTCAATTATCGTTGATTCATGTCAAGTACTCCCAATTTGTTACTGTAGAAAGTACCTTTCCTACGACAAAATGTCGATGAAGTTGAGACCACTTTAGAAACTAGTGATCTGAAGTTGGTGTTGAATCACTTTTTTCACTCGTTAGTGGTTCGAACACTATGCATAAGCAAACAATATTATCTTCAGTTGGATCTTCTTGAGTATTAGCTCTTATATACGACTATATTTGTATGCAAATATGAAAAATGTTAAATTAATTAAAGTAATTTGTGGATCAATTGTGACAATGAGGGAGATAGATTATATAACTGTTGATCATAATTAGTGGAAAGTGCCAGTTGATAGTAAGAGGAGAGGTAAACTAGTAGTGATAATATGAACAATAAAACCAACTCGAATAGGTGATTCCATACAAAAAGTAGATTGTAACATGAGGCAATAAACTGGCTCAGATAAACTTGTTAAAATAGTGATTATCAAAACAAATTATGAAATAAGAAGTGTGTGGACAATTCCTTTCTGAGCACACAGATTAAGGTCGTTTATATGAATTCCTACAGCTTCTGTTATGTGAAATAAATGAATGTGGATGCAGTTGGGAAACTTTGATGGTATACTGTGTACTACTTTAAATAGCTCACTTTCATGTATAAAAATAACCCTTATCTGCCAAATGGAATAAAAAAGAGCTGCGTATATTCTTTGTTTGAGATTTACTTGACCGTGCTGGGAGATGTTTATTCATTCGTTGGTTAGGTTGCTTGATGATACGTCATACTTAATTTTCCTCGCAGAATCAGCTCACACGATATATGGAAATGGAAGGGGGAAATTCAGGTAACCTATCCTTCGTTTGAGTAAACGCCACCGGTCGACTAGAAAATGACGTTTTCATGTGAAGAAAGTTCATTTAACCGTCATTGCTATTCCGTCATATAAGACATTACAAGTCATATCTTTGTTAAAATGTAGTAACAGAGAGAGAGGCTTTCTTGCACAGAGTTCTCCTTTCTGAATTCGCGTTGACTGCACTCATACTACTCTTCAAAAGTGTTTACAGTTAACCCAGTTTGCTTATTATATTATCTGTAAATTCTAGTTCCTACTTTGTATCGTCATCTTAGCACACTTTTTGTACTCCATTAATAAATCATACAACTAAATTTTCCTTGTAAAAGATGGATGTACAGTTACAAAATTAAGCATCTTGACTTTCGTTAGAATTCCAGCATACACTCGTGTTAATTCACTCATCTCTTCGATTTAATGAGATGTCGAGGAAATTGAATTTATCATCACATTCGTTCTTACAAGTAAATGTGATTACGGAGTGTATATTATTAAACTACATTCCACGTTCTTGTTCCAGTTGTGACAACAGTAAAAATCAAGTTGATCGATGGCTTCGTTGAGAGGTCCATTTGTAAATTTTTCAAGGAAACAATTAAGTAAAATCTTTTTAAAGACGAACTCATGGAAATCCACTTAGTTTGTTCATAGTCTGCGTTATTAAAGGCAAAATGAACATTTAACTTGCATCTTAGCAGTAATTCTTTGAGATTAGTAACCGGAATTCCAATCTCCGCTTGTTTCCCTAATAGTTGATTAAATAACAAGACATATTTCTCAACTAGCGCTACATTCGTGAATAAAAAAGTTATACCCAGTGATGTCTTAAATCATTGTTTAAATTCTTTACTCAGACAATGAAACCAAAAAGTGTTTGACACTTTCGTTAACTAACAATTTGTGTGAAGGTTGCAAGATTCGGGCAAGTCACTTTGCAGCTTTGTGAAATGGAGAATTATACATATCTAAAACCGGGTGGACAGGATTTCTTTATTTATGCACTCTGGATAACTAATAAAGCCATGATATGATAGATCCCATAGGTTTAAGGAGATTATCGATGGCTGCTGTAATAACTCCTCTCTGTTTTGGCTTTTTGGGCAAACTAGTTAACAACTCAGCCTTCCCATTAATATACTTTTTTTAAGTTTCCTGAAATTTTGTTTATTCAGTCAGTACATCGCTCTTCCATCCACGTAGTACGTTTCCATTATCAAAGATGGTCAGCCTTTCTTGTGTGGTCTGATTATTATACGTTCACTGCCTGCCATTGACTTTTCCATGACATAATAATATTGTTTGCTTAGAAGATATTTTGTTGTAATATTTACTATTTTTGTATTGTTGGCATATGCTAACTAATAAGTTTAAACCTAGATAGCTTTATGTGTAAGGTTTGGATCAACTCTAAAGATTGTGAAAATGAGTTTTTTTAACCGTATATTAGCATTTAGTTGGTTAATCATATTTCCATAGCCACAGATTATACAACCTAGAGATAAAGCGTCTAATTCTATTCTATTAAATGGACACTAGCAAAATTACAGAAGTACCTTTCCTGGTCATTTATATGCTTCTGCACGAGATTTGACGTTGCATAGATTTAATGCATTTAATCCTTAACTTTCTAAATATACTGTTTGTAACCATATTAATATAATCTAAAACAAGTGTCTTCATATGGTAGATTGTTTATGAATGTTTTCCACTGGAGCAGATCGCTTAAAATGTCATCCGTCTAATTTTAATGAAATAGCTTGATTTACCGCATTTCATTTTAGCGTTTTAACGAACCTAGAATATACTTTGTCTTGTGTTTATTTAATTTTAATTACTTTTTTCTCAGCCTTTTTGAAGTGTCGCATCCTTTTTGCCCGTTACTTTTTGTGTTTTTTAAACTACTTATTATTAGATAGTAGTTTACATCGTGCAACACAGTTTTCCATCAAACCTTTCTGAAGATATAAACATTCGTAGTTTCAGTTGATCTATTTTTGATATTTACCTTGTTTTACTGCTATAATTACATTGCCATTTGACACTCAACCAAAATTTAAAAATTGCCTAGCTTTACTATAATTTGTTTGTTTTAATGAACTAACGCCTTTTACATTCATATAAACCGCTTCGAATTCTAGTGGTTATTATGACCTTAGAAACAGAATCTTGCTGTCTACCATTTTTTGTTGTATGCTCCTGACAATTCTTGTTGATTCTTTGTTAAGACTTGCACGCGTGATAAACGAATAAATACCTAACGAGCTGAGGTTTGTAATTAAATATGTATTGATGACATTTAAATAGGTGTACATTTGGTGTACAATAAGTTTTTCGTTTTTGTATTATTTACTTACTTTACTTACTGCCCGTTACTCCTCGCTGAGGAGCATAGGCCGCTCACCAGTGTTCTCCATTTAACTCTGTCCTCAGCAATCCTTTCCAGTTGTTTCCAGTTGCTGCTCATCCTTTTAATGTCTGCTTCCAATTCTCGACGCAGCGTGTTCTTTGGCCTTCCTCTTTTCCGTTTCCCAGCAGGATTCCATGTTAATGCTTGTCTTGTGATGCAGTCTGATGGTTTGCGTAGTGTATGTCCTATCCATTTCCACCGTCTTTTCCTAATTTCCTCTTCGGCTGGAAGTTGGTTTGTCCTCTCCCATAGTAAGCTGTTGCTGATGGTTTCCGGCCAACGGACATTCAGTATCTTGCGTAGGCAGTTGTTTATAAATACCTGTATCCGTCTGAGGATGTTTGCAGTAATTCTCCAGGTTTCAGCTCCATACAGCAGGACTGTCTTCACGTTCGAATTGAAGAGTCTGACTTTGAGGTTAGTTGATATTTGTTTTGAGTTCCAGATGTTTTTCAACTGCAGGAATGCCGCCCTTGCCTTGCCAACCCTTGTCTTTACATCTGCATCAGACCCTCCTTGTTCATCGATGATGCTCCCCAGATATGTGAAGGTATCCACCTCTTCCAGAGTTTCCCCATCAAGTTGAATTGGGTTATTGCTCCCTGTGTTGTATTTGAGAATCTTGCTCTTACCCTTATGTATGTTCAACCCTACTGCTGCTGAAGTTGTTGCTACACTGATTGTCTTCGCTTGCATTTGTTGGTGTGTATGTGCTAAAAGAGCTAGATCATCTGCGAAGTCCAAATCATCGAGTTGCATCCTACTTGTCCATTGAATCCCGTACATTCCCTCAGATGTGGAGGTCTTCATGATCCAGTCGACCACTAGGAGGAAGAGAAAAGGTGACAGCAAGCAACCTTGTCTGACTCCGGTCCTCACTGAAAATGCAGTTGTCAGTTGTCCTCCATGCACAATTTTGCACTGTGTTCCGTCGTAAGAGTTCCGGATGATGTTGACGAGTTTCTCTGGTACACCGTAGTGTCGAAGAAGTTTCCATAGTGTTCTCCTATCTACACTATCAAACGCCTTCTCATAATCAATGAAGTTGATGTACAGGGGCGAGTTCCATTCAATTGATTGTTCAACGATGATCCGTAGTGTTGCGATTTGGTCCGTGCACGACCGATCCTTCCGAAAACCAGCTTGTTGATCTCGAAGTTGAGTCTCCACTGAATCTTTCATTCTGTTCAACAATACTCTGTTAAAGATTTTCCCTGGTATCGACAGTAGCGTGATCCCTCTGTAGTTGTCACATTTGCTCAAATCTCCTTTCTTTGGTATCTTGATAAGATAACCTTCTTTCCAGTCTGCAGCCGGCACTTGTTCTTCTTCCCAGATCTTTTTGAATAAAACGTGGAATATCTTTGCTGTTAGGTCGATATCTGACTTGAGTGCTTCAGCTGGTATATTGTCAGGTCCTGCTGCTTTCCCACTTTTGATTTGCCTGATGGCCATCTTGATTTCTTCCATCGTTGGTGGAGTGACATCTATCGGGAGATCTGTAGGTGCTGCTTCAATGTCCGGTGGGTTCGGTGGAGCTGGCCTATTTAGAAGTTCCTTAAAGTGTTCTACCCACCTATTCTTTTGTTCTTGAATCTCAGTGAGTGTCTTGCCTTCTTTGTTCTTGATCGGTCGCTCTGGTTTACCATGTTTATCTGCCAGTTTCTTCGTTGTGTCGTATAGCTGTTTCATATTTCCTTCTCTTGCAGCCTTCTCCGCTGTCGTTGCAAGGCTTTCGATGTATTTCCGTTTGTCAGCTCTAATGCTCTTCTTTACTTGCTTATTTGCTTCTGAGTATTCAACTTGAGCCTTGATTTTTTCTGCTCTTGTTCGGCTGTTGTTGATTTCTATCTTCTTGTTCCTCCTTTGTTGAATTTTGCTCAATGTCTCAGTGGAGATCCATTCCTTATAATGGTGCTTCTTGCGGCCTAGAACCTCCTGACACGTTGAGGTTAGTGCTTCTTTGATTTCTTTCCAGTTGTCCTCCATAGTGGTTTCTTCTTTCGGCAGATCTTGTAAGGCTTGGAACCTGTTGTTGAGAGATATTTTGAATTCATTGAGTTTGTCAGTGTCTCGGAGAAAGCCTGTAGCCCTCCTAGGGTTACTGCCGGTCCCAAGCCCGGGTAAAGGAGGAGGGTTGGGCATGGGGCTAGCACCCCCATCCCGTAAAAACCCAAACTTGCTAAAAAAAACGCAAACCAGATTTTTGTATTATACATTAGCTTATCTCGATTGTGAAATCTAAATCTACCAAACAGATTAAACTATTAACAAATAAAAACGCACGTTGAGGTCGTGGATAAACTTTTTCTCGTGTAAGTCATTGTATTGATTCTAGATTATGTACGTCACTCAGTCATCCGGTTTAAAACCGAAAATATACTTGAAAGTATGCAACGATCAATCCGACTTACCAGTGTAAAAGTTCATGTATATAAAGTTTGACCTATAATTAAATTCTTAGTGTGAACAATGACCTTATACGCAACACTCATCTACCAAGTGATATAACCGAAAGTATGTCATTAAAAGCCTTGATTAATACAGAATGCACTTCAGACAGATATGGATAAACAATACGTTTTCCGTTTGTTTATTTGTATTATGAACAGTAATAAAACATTTGCTAAATTTATTATCAAATTATTTTTATGAATTTAGCAATACATTACATCAAACTGTTATATCTAAATAAAACTTTTATTTAATACATATGAAGTCGAAAAGATAATTAAACACAAAAATATATGGTCGGCAACTGATAGTAGAATTAAACATCATTTTTGAGCAGAAAAGTGGAAGAATATGATAACCATAGTCTATTACGTGTTTATTAACTCAAGGTTTCCTCATAGCATTCATATATACTGATTTGTCCTTAAAAAAAAATTTATCGTTAGTATTAGCAAAGGAAATAATAATTATATTAAAAGGTCATGAAAGACATTACACAAAAAAATCTAGCAGCCTTTTAATGTCAAACACGATAAAATTAACTTTTCATAACATTAAACAATCATCGAGTTAACAAAAAAGAAGAGACGAGAATATGCCAGAATTGTAGCAACCACCAGAAAAAAAATGTGCACAAAAAAGTAAAACAAACCGAAAATTAGTAAACTGGATGAAAATATGACAGATATTAAAAAGACAGGTATAAATAGAAAAACGGATAAAAGAAAAAAAAATTAAGAAGATCTAAAGAATAAAATAACAATAATAAAAGATAGGAGAAAATAAAAGAAAAACATGAAGAAAAAAAGGATAGCAAAAAACATGAAAACACTAAGAAAGAGCAAAAAACGAACAATTAAAAACAAAAAGAGTATGAAAGAAAAATAAAAGAAAAACAAAAGAAGAAAAGAAAAAAACAGAAAGTAAAAAAGTTAAGAAAAAACATAGAGGAAGAAAATAATAAAAAATTTAGAAGAGCAAAAAAAAGAAAAAATAAAGTTAAAAAAAGTTGCAAAATAAAAAAGGAAAAAAAGAAAAAAACGGAGGAATAAAAGGCAAAAAAAGAAAAATCAAAAAGATAATAACAAGAAATAGAATAATCCACAATAACAAACAATTGACAATCGCCTCTCAACCGAGTCTCCACTGACACCAATGTCCCGAACTGCCAACGCAAGTCACAATGCCCATTCGACAATCCACTTCGGAGAGTGTGCATATCACTTTGAATAGACATCACATAGCTGGCACACATTTGTGCTAGGTAACTGCACAGACTTCAACCACAATGCGCACTCCAGAAATGTTGATGCAAACACGAACACACACACACACATACACAGAGAGGGAGAGAGATTGAGAGATTGACGACCAGACAGAGAGACTGACTGACTGACTGACTGACTGACTGACTGGACTGACTGACTGACTGACTATCTGTCTGATCAACTAAATGCATGCATGAATGAATGATTGTCCGAGCCATTGAACGACGGACCGACCAACCGACCAATTGACCCAACAGCTCATTCACTAACTCATAAACAAATATACGGAACATTTGTTATTGGAGTGAAGTTCAGATTCCAGGCATAATCTACACAATCGGAGTGTGCAACATAACAGGAATCAGCAAAGAATCGATGATGATGGTGATGATGATGATGAAGACGACGTCGACTACGATCGCGACCACAGTCATAGTGACGATGACGATGTGGATGATGTCAACGTGGTGGTTGTCGGTGTTGACAATTGTGTAATTAGAGTGTGTGTTTGTGTTATGATGCGAAAAGTCTATGGTTGTCGATGGTGGGATGAAAGTGACTGAGTTATATGCGGAATGTTCAGTTAGGTGATTAGAATTGGGCAGAGTATGTATGGAATTTTGTGTGTGATAGGGCATATGCGTGCACTGGTGGTTGGTTGTGTGAATGTGTGATGGAGATTGACTGCGTGTAATGGGAGAGTGATGTGAGGAATCGCGGGCATCGTCGCTGTGGTCTAGTGGTTAGGACATTGCGTTGTGGCCGCACTAACCCAGGTTCGAATCCTGGCAGCGACATGCCGATTGTTTGCCGACACGCACACACCAACATCATCACCCTCACCACCACCATCGCACCACACAATCAAATACAATCAGCACTATTTTACCATCGGTCGGATTACACCTCCAGTTAACAGCGGCATCGACACAAACTGGACACTTCGCATCACCAATACTCAACAACAACATGGACTCCACACACTCGAATAAGACAACAGAAGACTAACTACATTCTCAGGAAGCTACATGTCGTAGGCAGATAGACAGGCGAATACACATATAAATGCATGCCTTAAGAATGTCGTGCGAAATATATGCATTACACACAATTCAGAATAACAATTAACTTTTCTATTTGAAATCAATGATCATACAGATGATCGCCGGTAATAACTTCATCCACAACAACCAACAATTGACAATCGCCTCTCAACCGAGTCTCCACTGACACCAATGTCCCGAACTGCCAACGCAAGTCACAATGCCCATTCGACAATCCACTTCGGAGAGTGTGCATATCACTTTGAATAGACATCACATAGCTGGCACACATTTGTGCTAGGTAACTGCACAGACTTCAACCACAATGCGCACTCCAGAAATGTTGATGCAAACACGAACACACACACACACATACACAGAGAGGGAGAGAGATTGAGAGATTGACGACCAGACAGAGAGACTGACTGACTGACTGACTGACTGACTGACTGACTGACTGACTGACTATCTGTCTGATCAACTAAATGCATGCATGAATGAATGATTGTCCGAGCCATTGAACGACGGACCGACCAACCGACCAATTGACCCAACAGCTCATTCACTAACTCATAAACAAATATA